>JAOYMU010000098.1:104394850-104413642 GCA_025802295.1 Psammodynastes pulverulentus | reverse complement strand
TCGTGTGTTACCCGCCCCGAGTCCCTGTGGGGAGAGGGGGCGGGCTATAAATCGCAAATAAATTAAATTAAATTAAAAATCCAGCTTTAGATCTCTTAGCTGCAGCGTTCGCCATCCAAATTGCAAAAAGAGTATCAACAGCGAGAGCATTCTTTATATACTTACAAGCAAGGCTAATTCCTGCTTTGAATTAAGAATGCTGCCTCCTTCTCCAACTGTACGCGCTTGGCAAAAAAAAACTTCCCATCCACCTCAATTTTAGTTATGGAGAATGTCAAAACAGGTAATTTTTATTGGGTAAAAGTTCTTCTTGAGAAAAATCAACATTTGAGTCACAAACCAAAATTAGTGATTTTTTTAATTAAACATCTCCACAATTTTAACATAATATTTAAAAAGTAATATATTCTGTTTATATATGAATACACACGAACCATCAAATCTAAAACATAGTCAGAAGAATTTGCCAGATGCATCTATTTCTTATATTACAAACGTAAGAGATAGCATGTTACCACAAGCCAAAATATTACCACTTTCTCTCTAAATAATTAGGAACAAAGAATTGATCCTACTGTAAACAAGTAAAGTATTTGAATTTGAACTTTTCAGTTCTTAGCGATAATTTCTTCTGCCTCTTTCTTTGAAGAACTTGGAGAATGTATAAATCAGTTCTGAATGCTAGAAAACTGAACAAATGTCTTTATTTCATGTATTTTTCCTGTTGATCAGCCAGGATTTTTGCTGAGGATTTGGCATCATAGAAGAGTTCATTTATTTCTTCAACATGTTCTTTTTCTATGCTATCTTTCCCATTTATTTTGGCTAGCAGATTGGCTGGGGTGAGTAACTGCACAGCATACCTATAGCCAAATAATAAGAGTAATGATCAAATAAACATGCCAATTATCATTACAAACAAAACAGAAAATTTCTCAAGAGACATATAAAAATATTTATTATAAACACAGCAGCTTGGTCTCCAGATGTTACCAATATGTTTTGTGGTTGGATACATCAAAGACTTAGGCAAGGCATTAATTATGGAATTAAGAGTTACAAAAACAATTTGCAGTAGACAGTGATGTGATAATCTGCGAAATACAATTTAAAAATCTCTTTCCTTTACTGCAGAGAAATAACTGCAGAACTACAGAATCCATGTTCAAAATTATGACATTTTACTGTAACCAATAATTTACATTCTAAACATTCTAGCCCTAATGCAGATTTTATGTTTTGTGTAGTATTACTAAAAGAAAGCTTTAGAAAGATGGTATAACAAAAATTAGTTTAATCTAGCTGAATCAGTTAAACTCCGTGCAATGATCTTTATAAATCAACTACCAAAAAATATTTTGATGTCACGTAACACTTATTTAAGGGCTGCAAACATTTCAAATGATGCATTTCCATATCACTTGGAAGTCTTCAGCAATCACTAGAAGCTATAACAGACTTAGCAGTTGATTCTGGTTACTTAATGAAAGAATTGTAAAATGCAGTGTGAAAAAAAAAGCAGGGTTCCCTTTATTAACTAAATGACCTATTTTTATAGGATATTAGTTTCTGCAATTATTATTTCTACTATTTTTCAGTTGTAAGTAACTGTTTGCCTAAGAATTGCTGAATTAAAGAAGAGAAGGACTAAATGTGAAATGTCAGAGAGGGAGAAGCTCTAAAGTTGGTCATTATTGTGGATGAGATATTTCACTAGATGTCTCATGACAGATGAATACTAGCTGTCTCTTTCCGTCCAACTTTATCCCACTTCCAAACTGAGTATCATTATATATTTAAATTGTTCATGCTTACCTTAATGTGGTTTTGGTGCCAATTTCCCCAAGATGATTCAGTGCTTCCTCACTAATATTTATGCTCTCTGTTTGGGCTCGAAGTTTTATGATCTAACGAGAAAAAAAAAAACAGGATAAAAATGCATTTATAATACAAATGGTTTTGGAGGGGGGGGGAATATCTTGCATTTGAGTATATGGTATATTATAGTGTCCTGGGTTGATAAAATCTTTCTTATATGTTTTAGGGGACAGTTCATTTTAATGCTGACTTTATATCCAATTTGAAATATACAGTCTTAGTTCCTTTAAATTTATAATTGGAAAAATACTAGGGGGAATTCAGTGATAATTCTCTGCCTTTCTAAAACATGAAAGAAAATGTACAGGCTGACCAAAAGAACTACAGCGCAACAATTCCCACTTGGAGTACCGAGCAGCTTAATTTCTTTGTAAAGTCACAATTGCTCTTTCAATGCTCAAATGCACATCAAAGTTTTTAGCATTCTGATAAATAAGATGTAAGTTAAAGATGTAAGAAATGTTGTCTGTTAGCTTCACCTCCTCCCACAAAACCATTCAGATAAATCTAATCTATCGTGAACAGTCTTCAACTTGTACTGGTTTGAAGATCTTTATAAAGTTGAAAAAGAAGATATCACCACTAAGTCTGAGTACGGAGAGCTCTAACAAAAAAGTGGCACTAAGGCTCCCTGCAGCCCGTATTACCAGCTGAGTGATAAGGGGCAGACTGGATAATGATGTTGTGTTAGAGTGTTGAGATAACTCTGGAATTGTGAGTCTCATATAATACAGGTATTTTTCACTTTGGCAGCTTTGTAAACAAGATATCAAGGAGCACTCGTTTAAATTAAAGCCATAAAAATGCAACACCCAGAGAATCAGAACGTGGAAGAGGAGAAGAGGGGGATGAGCATGCAATTGGGGATAGATGTAAAAGATATCTGGATTATAAGGTATCTTATTGAGGTTTCTTTTTAGAGTGTTCATCACTGACATAAAGATTAAGAAATCATCCTCCTATATCTAGAATCTTGCTTTCTTTGTGCAGTTAATATCTCTAATTCAAAACTGAACTCAGTTCTTTAAAAAAAAAAAAAAAAAACCCAAAGCAGATGGACTTTGCAATTCCAACCACAGTGATCACGTTGGTTTTCAGTTTGGGTTTTTTGATCCAGAGTCCAAAACATCTTAAGGCAAGTTTACAGAAGTTTCAAAAAGGGCATGTGATGTACCGTTTCACAATTCTTGAATTTATTTGAACTGAAACAACTCTTTCTTCTTCAGATTTTAATTCTTAAAGCCAGAGGGTAACCCTTCATTGGCTAAAAGCTGCATTTTTATTTTTTTTGGGCTTTTATTTCATAGCAGAGGGAATGGAGTCATGCCTCATAAAACAGCTGGGCCTTCACATACATTTTAAAGATTTGCACAACATTTTCGTTCTTTCAATCTCAAATATTAGAAAAAGATGCCAAAAACCTTTGGCGACAAACCATCCAATTTTGGGAAAGGGATCAGAATGGAATATAAAAGAGCAAAATGTGGCTTGACTTGCTCACCTGTCTACAGTTGTTTGAAGATTTAAATACAAGACTAAAATTTTGGCACATACAGAAAAAAAAAGTCCTTGAAAAATGACAAATAAATCCAGCAAAATAATTCCCATACAGTAAATAACACATTAGCTGTTGAGATCAACAGTGAGGCACCTAAACAGGTAACTTTTCTGTGCAAGCCAGTGAACTGGCTGCCAATTAGCCATCAAATCATGTTCCAAGTTTGGACTTTGACGTACAGTTCTAAACAACTTGGTACCACTACTTCTGCTGTTACAAAGCTGGGGATGATCATCAACATCACTGAGAGGTCTTGGAGAGAGTAGCAAAAAGAAGTATACCTTTTTACCTGCCCTCTGAAAGTTTCTCCACTCTCAAAATTAAAAAGGGACTTCAACTGTATTGCTTAAATCTGTCTTGAAGATCTACTTCCTCAGCCAGGACTTCTCAATATGAATGGTTTTGCTTTCATTCTTTCCACCTTCAATTTTGCATAGCTCTTCCAAGAGTTTTAATTTACTGTTTATCTATTACATTTTAACAGAGTTATTTTAAACTGTAAACTGTTTCTAAACACAATAAAAATATACGGGGAACAGTATACAAATAAATATTCAATATATAATTTCTATTCGGGCAACACCAAAAAACAAAGCAAGAATTTAGATTGTACAGTAATTATTACTTTGCCCTTTAAAAAGTTATTAATCTAATATCTCCACTTGTGCTTGTTTGTTTTTTCACAAGAGTAAACACATCCCGTAATTTCAGTATTTCTTCCTATGTCTTCATTTCTAGTTCTCTGAACACGTTTAATGTCCTTTGCAATATGCTCTTCCAATTCTTTTGAATGCTTCTGAAATATGACGCCCAGAACCTAGCGCACTACCTCAGCTAGAGGTTGACAAATTAGTTATGGAAATTTTGCTTCCAACTGAAACAATCTACTTTTTTGTCCTTTGTACGAAATAGAGTGAGTCCATCCAAGTTTCCATTTAAAAATGTTTAGGAAGACGTTTTGATATGATGGCATAGAACATTATATTTAATTTAAAGTAAGAATTTATTGCTTTCATGAAGTCTATTTCTCCATCTCACCTCCTTGTGACTGATTAATTTAATCAAACAATACAGAAGCTCATCTTCCAAATTCTTTCAAAAGTCAACAAGTTCATAAAATAGACTTTTAATCATTTAACAACCCACAGGGGAAGATTCAGTGGCAACCTAATGTTATATATAATTTATAAATGTTCACAGAGAAGGCTGACAAATTCTACCCAAATCAAAGGTGCTTGAAGTCATGCAACAGTATCTTTATCATCCTTCATGCCTCTGAAAAAGCAAGTCACAATGTGGAATGCAATATAGAAACACTTGAATTGATTTTCTTGACAATGACACAACTTCTGAATTATCTTTATATACAGATTAAGGCCTCTTTGACAACCATCTGTACCCCGTGATCACTTCTAGTGTAATCTACATTATTCTGTCATATATAGAAAACCAGCCCAAATATCAATGCTGCTAATTTTTTTTTTTTTTAAAAGCAATACACAAAAGCCTCCTCATACCAAAGGAAATGAGGCTGTACTGGTATATTTACGTTCAATAAATGCTTCTGTTCCTCCTTGGCACTTATCCAGCAAGAGAGACTATTATCTGGTGACAATGCTTTCCACCACTGACACTATCTCTTAAATAATACAAAGAATTGACATGATAAACTGCAGTAGCTTCTTTATGTGTCAATCCATAGTACAGAGACACTAATGAGGGGAATCTTTGACCAGATATTTCATAATAACATTCAAGAATTATAATCAATGTTGCACGCACTCAGATGGATCTGAGGATTTTAGAAATATTAGTTTGCATGCTGGAAAACTGTGAAGGCCGGATTTTTCTTGGAAAGTGTTAATAACGGGTGTCTGTTCCTTTTAGATCAATTACATGAGTACTGTAAGGAACTAACAGCAAAAAACGAACTCTAGGAATTTACACATTCACACTTTTCAAAACAGTAAACATTTTAGGATATAAGTGCTTTTGCAATCTTAAGAAAGATGAAGTCTTAAAACACCCATAGTCCATATTTGTACACCTAAGAATATAAATATAGTTGAAGATAACTATTAGCAACTGCTTTGTTAATATAACTTGCCCATTATTAATGTAAGTAAAAATAAAAAACAAACTGAAGGCCTTTGCAAATTCATCTGGTGTGCCAATTTGGCCCTTTTCTGGATCAGAAGGCCCTTTTGCTAGTTGCTACCTAAACTATTTCTTGGTTGACTACTGCATGCACTCTGCATGAGATTGCCCTTTAAGATAACTGGGAAACTCCAGCAGGTGCGCAATGGGGTAATATATCAGTATACTTCACTGTGCTCATGTGATTCCTCTACCTCATGAACTGTACCGGTTATCAATTAGCTATCTAGGTGTAACTCAAGGGGCTAAGTATAAACCTTTACAGTTCAGCCTGGATATCTCCAAGGCAGACTGTCTCCTACTGCCCATCTGGTAAGATCTGGCACCATTGGAACGCTCCAAGTCCCACTGCTAAAGTAATGTCATCTCATGGGACTTTGAGATGGGCCATCTCAATGCCTCCACCCTACCTGGGACAGCATTCCCCTGAGGGCAACACAGTTCCCACCATAATGTCCTTCATTAAATGCCTGAAGAACTGGCCATTTTAGTAGACTTTGGAATAAAGTGAGAGATCCCACTTCTGATATTGACTTGATTTTGACTGACCAATGTTTATAGATTCGGTTGAAAAGTTTCCCTGACATGGACCCTTAATATTTTTTGTATTTTTCCCCTTTTCTGTTGTTTTAAATTGTATTAGTTTAGTATTGTACATCACCTGCTCTGGTGACTGAAATGGCTTCATTAAAAAAAAAAAAAAGCAAATATGAAGTTCAAATATATACTTAAGTGAAGTCCCATAAGGTCATTTCCTGCCTGTTACCCAGATGTTATATATGAAAGAATTACCTGTTTCATTTCTTGTGGTGTATATAACATGGTTCTAATTATCATTACCCGGTCCAGAAGATCCAGAGGTATCCCATGTGGAGAGATAATATCTTCTGTCCCTCTGAAAAAGTATAAAGGAAACTTTAGGCTTCTATATAACATCAGCATGCAATTTAACTATTGACCTCCTTCCTGTCAGACAATTATTTACATAGCCTAAGGGGGGAAAAATGGGAACATTTCATTTCTCCATTAGAGGGCACCCCAGTTTCATATGAAACATCTTTCATTTCAGATTATTGCTTAAAAACCTTGATTCTATTTGGGGTTGATATGACAGGCTGGGATAAGGAATGTGAAAGTGACTAGTGCTCAAGTGCAGTCATGTATCTTTCCTTCCTTAAAATGAAGAGGAATTTATTTCTAAAAATGGAATTAAGAGTGCATACTCTTTTATAAAATGAGATATATATTCATAATTGGCCGATACATGGGAAATTTCAGATTGTAATAGTCTCCACTATATGAGGCCAAAATATATTCTGAAAAATTAGGTGGCATATCTAATTCATAGCATTTAGAGAGAAGAAACAAGGCTATATGCCTAGTAAAGAGAGAAAAAAAGGATAATATGTTTATCATTTCTGAAATGTCATATTTATTTTCTCTGTCATGATCAGATTTTTTGTTTGTCTTAGTGTGTAACTCAATTTTGAAAGATCAAAAAGTTTTCAGAAAAATAAAGGCAGGCCAAAAATTGTACTATTATTAAGATTTTGCTTTAATTGTTAGGGTAACTGCTGCTGCCTTATTCCTACAGTAATATTTGGAGTTAACAACTGTTGTAACAGTTTTTTTTTTTTTAAAGATATAGAACAAAGAGAAGGAAAGGGCAGATATGCTCACAGGAAAGGCATGAAGGATTTTATTCTTTTTTTCCTTGCATTCTCGACCTTTCCTTCTTGATGTAATTTTATTATACTACTTATATGTTATATATGTGAATATTGTTTTTCTTCCATCATGAACAGAAATTAAATAAAATTAATTCAGTGTTCAAGAAGAAACACATTCTTTCATGTCTGTGCTTCATATTCATTACTGTTGTTATACCTGTAGAAAACACAATGAGCTGTGAAAATATTCAAGTAAACCACCCTTATCCTCTGGAGGACATTTACAAGCTTTGGGGTATCAGTAATATGGGCCCATATGAATCATGGAATAGGTCAAAATTTACAAGCTCTTGAAGTAATAGGGATATAAAAACATCTCCATCCTAAAATCAAGGGCTAACAGAAGACTGAAGCCAAATAACTAACGAGCTTAGCAATCAAGGAAGCATAATTGTGTTTTTGAAAATTAAATCATGACACCCCAAAGACACAAAATAATTTTTCTTGATTTGTATCATATATAATATGCAGAAAAGGAGGCAAAATTTAAATACACCGATGAACCCTCAAAGATTTAAAATCAATTTATGCAATATCAAGAATGATGGCTAACACCCATGTTTGGTATTTAGCTCTCAGCAGTATAACCTACAGCTAAATTCTGAAAATAAAACCACACATAATACTAAAATTAGCGTTAACTGTTGTTGTACATTTAAAAGTACAATGCCAAGACATGCTATAGTTAAACATGCTATAGTTAAATTTCATAACCTGTACGTTGCATAATGCAACCCCAAAACTTATTTCAATGTAAAATAATTTGAGAAGCAAAGACAAAAGCTGTCAAGATCAAAATGTTATCTATTTCAGGCTATGAAAAACAAGCAAGTGAAAAACTGAAACACGGAAGCACGCGGCTACAGAAGCAGGAGAATAGTCAGATAGCGTCAGTGTTGAAAATTACTAAACAGCATATTGAAAATTTGTCTGGGGAAAGAGCAAGGCAAATAAACAAAGTAAACTTGGGTGTATGTGTGACAAGAGAGGAGGAACCCCCACCCCTTCTGATTTTTCAAGAAACCCACTAAATCTTGATCATTGCAACATGAATTTTGTCTCCCCTGCGGTAAAGGACTGAGCTTTAAGCACCATACCTGATTATGCAGTTTCCCCGGTTGGAGGCAAAGATGACTATCGGAGCAATAGATGATTCCAATGCTCGATGCAAATATGTGAAGCACTCAATATCCAGCATATGAACCTCGTCCACAAAAAGTACGCCGGGGACTAACTCCGCAATGCCTTGATCGATGTATTTATTCACCACCTTGTTGATCTCGCCTCGAAGCTTGTCTGAGTGGTAAAAGAAACAGTAGATGATATCATTTCATCAGTATTCTTTCCCCCCAAAAATATATACATCTATAAAAGCATATCTAATGTACAGGACCATTTTTTAAAAATACATTTAAATAAATGATGTCAAACATTTTTTATAAATACAATGCAATCCAATTAATGCCTGAGTGTTAGCTTTTGGACAAAAAAACCCAACAATAATTGAAAACAAACTAATAGTTTTGATGAATCTAATTTCTTCACTTTCACTAGTATAAAAGGTATTCTGTGAGATACTTGTTTGTTTGGCTCAAGACTTCTGGCAGCAAAATAACCATTTATACTAGTAAATTTGCTAACCCGCAGATAAGCCCTGAGCCGATGTTATTTGTTACCTGTCAAAAATTCAGGATTCTTTCATTTCTCTGTACGATTCCCAACAGTTTCATACAGGATCAGACTCTTTCTAGTTTTTGGTGAAAATTTTAAAAACAGGCTAAGTATATTATCACTGAATGATACTTTTTCAAACTTCTCATTTTTGAAGTATTACAATTGGGAATAATATCTTCTAATGTTGTCTTTTAAACGACAATGTATATACCGAAGTTTATACCAAATAAACCAAGTCAAATAAATATTTATTTATTTGTCCTTAAGTTATGATTAGAATTGGGACTGGAATTTCCAACAGTAACACAATGTGGTTGTAAACTAGGATGTCATGTGACCATATCTCTTAGTGATGGCAATCTTTGCAGTCCCCGTTACCATTGTTACGGGAGGATCATGTGTTGCTAAGCAAGTACCTCCTTGCAACTTTCTTTCACTTTCCAGAAACAAGTTAGTAGGTGTGCCGTTGGCAGGCAGCTAACTGATGAGTGGGAGAGGGACTGAGGGGTGTGCATGTGGCTGAAGAGGCATGGCAGAGTATGATGGAGCAAGGGAGGCATGGCACAAGAGCAGTGTAAGAGATGGCCAGGCTGAGTCCGAGGGAAGGGTCAAACACATCATCAATCTTGAGTGTCTTTGTGCCCACAAGAGATCTAAGTCCAGCCCTCTTTCAATTATGTTGCCTCTTATCTACCCCCAATTTTTTTTGATCATTAGTGGTTCAGATTCTTGTAGGGAGTATTGGCATTCAGTAAGCTTGTATTCATTTGAACCCCCTTGGTTCCTGATTTCCTCTGCTTGACAAACGGCAATTGGCCAAGGAGGCACAGTGAGTGCAATGAGGCTTGGGGAGGGTGTGTTGCTGGTGGCAAGGGTAAATTGAATGAAGAGAATCTGGGGTGGCGCACAGGTGGGGGAGACTTACCGGTATAACTTGCAACTTCCTGTACTGACTTCGCCATTGTCTTTATTTGTAAGAAGCCGGATGCTGCAACCACTTTTAGTTTGAACCAGTTATCAAGTGCCCAGATTGTAAACATATGATTGTAGGAGTGCTGGAATAGTAAGAACCTCAAGAACTAAATACAGGTAATGCTCAATTAACAACCACATGTTCAATGTCAATGTCAATGTACTTTTGAATGGTTATTGAACAAGTGGTTGTCAACTGAGTATTACCTATATTAAGACATCCTCTATTGGTGGTCATTTCAGAAAGAATGTAAAAATTCTATAATGTACAGTATCATATCAATATTGTGACAAACTACCCTATGCTACAGTTTCATGTAAGTGAAATCACATTTGTATTAGATTGTGATTTCTAACTATTTCACTTTAATTATTAAATCTCAATTTTAATTATTCCAAGCAACACAGATCTTGTTTCTTCTATGCATAAACATTACTTCTTCATTACCTATTTTAAAAACTTAAACATGATGCATTAATGTATCACAAAATGAAATGGAATTACTTCAATAAGAAGAAAGAGATATTTGGCGCACCTGTGATTTCAGTTTTCTTTGGTTTCATTAGTTGTCCCATCATGGAGAGGATGTCTTGTCCACCCTACAGAAAATTGATTTGTGAATTAATGAAACTTTTAAAAATTCTGATAAAGGACTGCTTGTACCGAAAGATTGATTAAGAATATAAGAATGTTGAGCTAAAACCCAAGTTTTCAAGTTCTTTATATCAACCAATTTCTAGTAACTCATAATTATTTTAAAATTGATAGTCTATATGAAAATCCACCTATGTAATCGTGTTCAGAATGTAATGGGACTAATTTGTTTTGGAACATATAGCATCCAAGAAAAAAAAAATACAATGGAAATTTAATCAATGTTACTAGGACATTTTATAGTCCTTTTAATTTTATTTGTATAATTTTTCATTATGCAACAAAGTATCATATACAGATCAAAGGATCTGAATCCTTTAAATTATCTTAATGCTATGAGACAACAAAATGAGCTGACATTGGGAGAAGAAGAAAACAGCACATCAGACTCTCACCCACTACCACAGCACCCCCTTTTTCAGATCTATATTGATAAATATTGATTTATGTAACTAGTATCTCTGCACAGTAAACCTTGAGATGATCATGAGGTGAACCTGTTAATCTTGCATCAAGAGTATGATTAAAAGATTAAAGTTTGGATGTGCTATTCCACACAACTGTATTGTAGAGTAATGGATCTGGCATTCAAAAGACTAAGCAGCTTCCATTAAAAGGCTGAAGGTTGGAAAAAATTGCTCGTATTCAGGTTTGATTACGAACAAAACAGCCTTTAATCCTGTTTACCATTTTATAGAATTTGTATTAAAACAAGGAATAAATATGCTTGTGCACGAACAGTCGATATACTTCGAAGACATCTATCTTGCAAAAACAGCCAGGAAAAACTTACACAGCAGGTGTTTGTGCACTTGAGAGAAAGTTAGGGTTACTTTAAGTATTACTCTGAATGGGAGATGCATACACTTACATAAGTTATAAAATATCTCTTTCCAAGAATTTGCAGAGCCCAAATATATACTCTCTCTCTCTCTCTCTCTCCCTCCCTCCCTCTGTGTCTGTATACATGTATACAATTCAGGAAGTAATGGGCAGTTAACTTTTTTAGGACACAAACACACCTAGAAAATAGCTCCTTGGCAGAACCATGTGGTTGAAGCAAAACTGACTAATATTAATAAAGGAGAGTTTTCTTAACAGTTTTGTTGTAGCAGCCTGGCTGTTTTATCAGTCCCCAAATGAATTCACCGTTAACTATTTTTCTTTTCTGTATGTGCATACAGTTTGCCTTTCATACCTGAGGTCGAGCATTGGCTACATCCAAATCATGCAGTGTGACATCTTGGATAATTTCTTTCTTCTTGTGCACATCACCCTTTGGCAAGGGAACGTATTCTTCAGCCTCAAGGTCAAATTCAGTAGCATAGGTGTCACACCTACCTTGCCTCTGTGGAGAATTTAGAAATCATACACACTATATTTATAGTTAGGGTTATTACAAATATTCAGAGAGTGACACATAGGCTGATAAACAAAGGTCTTGTTTTATAGTTATGCACATGACAAGCTCTGGTTGACAGTTTTGAAAATGCCAGACTTGTCCTTGAAAATGAACAGCTATGAAATTCTACTGTCAGGACTTGGATTTTTTTCCCTCCACTTTTCTGAAAACAAAGTAAAGGACAAATCCGACTGATTTGGTAGAAAGTGGAGAAATTATTTCAGATTCCTTTGGACATGGATGATTTATTGTTTGATACAAAATATTACCCCTGTCCATTAAACACCAAGTATCTCTTTACACTACATTTTAAATCAGATAAGAGCAGCATGCTAACTAATGCAGCATTTCCTTCTAGATGCATATATCTTATGACAAAAAAATCTACAGGGATAAAGATTAAAAGCTCTATGCATTTCTTATGAGCGTGACTGAAGTTACTTTAAATCTTCTTGCCTTGCTTTTATGAATAAGAAACACACAAGTTTCAAGTCAAGTATTAAAAAATCAACGAGGAAACATTCATTGCAATTGTAACCCGGGATCTCAGATAAAATTACCTTATTTATGAATTGCATTACTACTTTCTTTAGCGGTGGCATTCATGTAAGAAAAAGAGATTTTCAGACTTCGAGAAAAAGGTAACATACACTAGAAGGGATTAAGGTTGTTAGGACACAAGGCTTTTTACCAAAGGAGACAGGAAGGCAGGTCAAAATACACAGAGCTTCACGGCTACTTTCTTGCTTTACCTTGACAGCTCCACTGTTTGCTTCAATATAAATTACATCGCCAGCTTCTACTCTTTCCTTTTGCAAACTTTCAAATATGCTGGGATCCAACTGGAGTTAGAGAAAATAAACAATGATTAACTACATTAACATCAAAAACAGACAACCTGGTTTTACAAAAATCATGTTTGATTCTCCCAAAAGCCATCCAAGAAGCAATATTTATAGTACTGGAAGAACATGCTCTGGGTATTTAGATTTATCTACATTTAGAATGAGCTAATTTGTCAAATTCAACTACTATTTAGATTGATTTAATGCATTCTGTAATTACAATATAAATATTTTAAATTCAACACTGGACTGTAGCATTCAGATGGTATTTCAGCTGCTTTTACATATTCTTCTTACGTCATCATTTAAGCATCAGATACTCTGAAGAGAGGTAAACCTCCAAGATACAATTGTGGTTGACATATCATTTAAACCCCTCTGATTAATTGGCCACAACTGATTCAAAGCCACCGTCACGTAAGCCATAAAAATGTATAAAACACACTAGCTAAATTCACACAAAATACGATCCTAAACACTATGTCTACTTTTTAACTCATGCCAAAACACCTTTTTAGATGGACTTTTCACTTGATTTTTAATGATTGATTTTAATTGTTTTTAACAGGATTTAAATTTAACTTTTGGGGGGATTAACATTCTTTTTATGTTTTATTATAAATTATGGTGAAATTTTGGTGGCTATCAAATTATCAGGCTTTATAGGGAAAAAAAAGTGTGAATAAGGCATAGTGATGACCATTAACCCAGGCCGCAGACTAGGAAGAAGGTGGGGTGTTTAATATCTTCCAAGTAAAGCACTGAGACTAGCCTTCCTATCCCCAAAATAAGAAAAGCAGTCAAGAGAGGCATGACTTCCTTGTGTCTACTGTAAAGTCTAAATTGCAGAAAGAAACCCTGGGATGTGCTGCTTTAGAGAGCACAGAAAAACTTCTGTTTATAAAATCCAGGGCATTCTTGCCCTGTTTGGCATATTAGTCAACATGTTTTAGGCATATAGCATTGTGTTTTGTTGTTTCCTTTTTTTTTCCAAAAGGAAAAGGAGGGAAGAGCTAATTTGGTGCACAGTAGGAGCGATGGTAACCAATATTTTAAGTCTCTGGCAATATTGAACACAAATACTTAGAAAAAGCCACATTGGCCTTAACAGACTCACTTCCAAGTAAGTCTGAATAGGATTTCAGTTTAAATGAATTATACAGCTCTTGAGAAATTATTTAGTAATTTAAAAGGTCACGTTTACTTTACCAAGCAGAGGAAATGTTTATTTCAACTGCTTCTTTCAAAGGGGGATAGACAGCATCCATAACCTCCAGTGCATGTGCCAAGCTAACTGAAAGATAATTGAAATTTCTAACTGGAGCTTATATCCATTTGCAGAATAAACCTATAAAAGGAGACAAGTAAATAAAAACTGCCTCGAATCTCCTGTTTCCCTTTCTTTTTTTAATTCAAAAGACAGAACTGTTAAGAAGCTGAGGTACATGTGAAAAATGACTATAGCTACCTTTAGCTGTTTGGTTCCTTTTGCTGTTTTGAGTCCAATAATGACATGACTAATAGTTTTGCCGTATCCTCCCATAGGATTCTCAGTTTCACAGGGAGTTAATTCTGTGACTTCTCCTTCATAAACCTCCTTGGTTTCTTTAATTCTTAGTCCTGTAAATATTAAATATACCAGTTACAGGCTGCTATTTTTATTGGATTGTTCCAGAAGGTCACCAGATAGACTTGTCAATTCAATGGAAAACTTTATGGAAAATAAAAGATATATTCATAATAATAAAAATTCAAGTAACTATAAAGAAGTGTAAGACAAGGAAAAAGAAAAAAAAAGTTCTATTTCTTTGTATGCTCCCTCTGCTCACAAAACAATTAAACTTAGTTTGGCAACTGTCCCAAGCATTGGGGCAAGTCATGAAAAGCTAGAATATCTTTATAACGCCATTCCTGGATACAATACATTGTTTTCCATTTCCATTTCTATATCTGATACTTATCTTGTATATTTTTAGTGCTTCTAAACTCAGTATCAACTGGTTAAGAGCTAAAATGATATGCTGTTTGGTAATATTTGTCAAAATTAATTCCTATTGTTTACCCCACTGTATCGTTTAGGAAATTCTTAATTTAAGAGTGAAAATCTATGTGACCGTATAAGAATTAGATTTAAAAAAATTACATTGCTGGCACTAAAAGAATGTTTGGATTGCCAATGTTACTTTAAAACGTTAATAACTTCTGAAAGAGAAATCAGCCCAATTCAACAGATGTGGAAAAATTTCTGTCACTAACATCAAATACTTGTTTAGAAGCATCTCCATCCTAACATCCAGAAAATGTGAAGCATCCACAATGTAGCTGGCTGTTAAATTATTGCTATCTCAAGGAATGACAAATGTGTTTGACACAGGTTTCAGCTGTTGGTTCAAATTTCCAAATCTGACAGGTAACTCTTCATCACATCAAGGAAATATTGCAGACGGTGCTCTCTCCATCTTTGAACTCTCTCTCTCCATGAACCTTGCCAATTTAATTGTAACTTAAAGACCATAGATGATTGAGTCTCTTTCTTACAGAAATCAATGAGTCACTTTTTTCAGTTGCAAGGACTGATGGAAACATTTCTTCACTTCAATGCTACTGAATACTTAGATGATGGTCTGTGTTAAATCATAGGGAGCCCCGGGGAATTCACAGATGTCGGATGCAATAATAAAAACAATTAAGCTATATTTAAGCAATACTAAAGTCTAAAAGGAATAGTGATATCAACTGTCAGCAGAGAGTAACTGAAGATTTAGGTGCAAATGTTTGTTCCTCAAACATTTGCAACTGGATGTATAAATTGAAATTTAAATAAATATTTCAGCTAATAAATTCAACTACCGTATTTTTTGCTCCATAAGACGCTCCGGACCATAAGACGCACATTAGAGGAGGAAAACAAGGGGGAGGGGGAGAATCTGTCTCTGCCTCCCAGCATCCATCAGTATTCATCTGGCTAGCATCCTTGCAGCATAACAGCCTGGTCAGCTTCAGCATGTTATCGCAGCCTGATTTAGCACGAGCAACTGACTGGCAGTTGGATTGGTCTCCCAGAAAACCACCAATCAGCTGTCCCAGGCAGTGGGGATCATTGCTGCCATTGCACCCCATTTTTGGCCTCTGCACCCCCTGTTTTAGGCCCATTCCAGGCTGTGGCAGCAATCTCTGCTGCCTGGAATGGGCTGAAAACGAGACGCACCGAAAACGAGACACACAGAGGCCAAAAACGGCCAAAGGGTGGATGCCAGCGATTGGGCGGGGCTTTGGCAATATTTGCTCCATTAGATGCACAGACATTTCCAGCCACTTCTGGGAAACAAAAATGTGTGTCTTATGGAGCAAAAAATACAGTAATAGAGAGAAACTTAACCCCATGAACAAGCTATTCTACCTGTAAACCTCTTAATCAAATTTCTTTGACAACATACTCAATTAGATTGAACAAAGCATCATTTGTACTATTTTTTACTTGTTTTAGCTAATGTATCATAATATAGAAAACCCCAAAGACACTAGCAGACAAGTCAATCACTGTGCAAGAAAACTGCAAAGAGAAGCAAACAAATGTGTCCTTCCAATCAAAAGAATGCTACACACTGAATATAAAAATGTTGGATGGCACATAGATTTAATAAATAAATAAATCCTTACACACACACACACACACACACACACACACACACACACACACACACTTCTTTTTTTTGCTTTAAGTCTCTTACCAATCGCTCTTCTGAAATTTTCCATCAAAACTTCCGTTTTCTTTATTTCAGTAGAATATACCTCACTTCCAACCATAGGACAAAAGGGAACCTTACTTCCCAGCTCCTGAGCAATAGCTAGAGCCAAAGCAGTCTGAAGACAAGAAAAAATCATACAACCGTAAATACACATTTAAATTACCCAATTAAAAATAATTTATATTAGTGCAGAAAAAGTCTGATTTTAGTTTAATTTCTATAAAATAAACACTCTGGCTTGAATCCAGAATTTGAATTCTCTTTATACAGAGTATTTTCTATGTCAGCTCAATAAAGCCTAAGCTAGAGAGTCCCCTGAATTAGAAGGGAACCCACAAGTAACAAATGTCTCTTTGTCCGTTCTTCAGATGAGAAACTCTGCTGATCCCAGTGCTTCCTGAAAACAGAAAGAACCATTCTATTTATAGAAAAAAGCTCTGGATTTTAATCATTTTTATTCTGACCTCAGAGAAAAGAGACACAGGGGCCATCAGGACAAAACGTTCTGATATTAGTTGCCAGCAATTTAGACTTTGAAAGCTAGTGTTTGAAATATGGTATTACTGATTTATCATAAGGAGGGGAGCAATGAACATAGGTAATTTTAAACTTCCCTAATACTTGTATGGGGTAAGGCTACACAATATTTGTATCAGGATGTATTTGGATTTTGAGTGGCATGTCATTCCTCCAAAAGGAGACAAATCTAGGATAATAAATGGGTGAGACATGGATAGTTGAGAAAGCCGAAGAATTCCAAAAACAAGTACATGTCTGCTTCATTGATTATAGAAAGGAATTATATTGTCATTCACGTCAAGCTGTGGAATGTGTTTACAAAAATGTAAATCTCAGAATATCACAATTGGCATATGAAATCTATCCCAAAATCAAGAAGCCAATCAGGACAGAACAGGAACACTGGTGGTGCAGTGGTTAGAATGCAACATTGCAGGCAAACTCTGTCCACAGCTTGGAGATTGATCCAGATAGGACTCAAGATCGACTCAGCCTTCCATCCTTCACAGGTTGATAAAACGAGGACCCAGATTCCTGAGGGCAATATGCTGACATTGTAAACAGCCCAGAGAATGCTGTAAAGCACTGTGAGGCCGTATATAAGTCTAAGAGCTATTGCTATTGAGAAAAGGTTTCCTCTTATTTATTCAATTTATATATGATATATACATAGCGAAGGAAGCTGTATTGGAAAATGAGTGAGGTTTCAAAACTGAAGGAAGAAACAGTACTAACTACCTTATGCTGCTAATGCTATTCTGACTGCTGAAAATGCCAATGATCTGCAAACCCTAGTAATGAAGGTCATGGAGTAGATTGGAAAAAAAAGAGCTAAGGTAAATATAAAGAAGACCAAACTAATAACATAAGGTACATCAACCAGTGGAGATACTGAAGATGTAGATAGCTCCTGCCTTTATGCGGTGTGTGTATGTGTGTTGTGCGTGCATTGCATTGTGGGTGCCGGCATGCCACCAGAAAAAGGTTAGGCATCACTGCTCTAAGCACCAATAACCAGCTCAAATTATCATATTTTGCAAATATGATGCAAATATCTAGCTCCCTGGAAAAATTTAGCATGCTGGCTAGAAAAATGAGGGGGAGACAGAAAAAAGAGGACAACACAGGTGGATGGACTCAGTTAGAAAGACAATGTGCCACTGGAAGATCTAAAGGACTAGTTTGGGAATAGATTGGCTGGAGAAAATCTAGGTAGTTACTTAAAAGCTGGCATCAGTGTGATGGCACAAAATAAATAAAAAATTAAATTAGGATTAATGCATTTAATTATTTTTCACTTTTACAATATAAGAATTATTTTACTAATTTCAAGGGATTGCACATAGCCTTTAGCTTTAATGTAATGCATCTGATTTGTAACAGGCATTGGTAAGTAATCTGCTAATTCCATTGTGGCTCTAAAATTCTTCTGAGGAATAAAAGGATTAGGAAAAAAGCATTTTCATCATACAGTTTTATAACTCTGTTTGACATATGTATTAGCAGAGAGAAAAGAATTTTATGAACTGTCTTAAAATTGTCAATTTTTAAGTAGATTCATGTGTTGTTATAAGAACTAAAAAGAAATATTATGAGATGTGTGTGTGCGTGTATTTGTGTGTGTGTGTGTGTTTATACAGTATATTATGTGAC
>JAOYMU010000098.1:104358839-104378694 GCA_025802295.1 Psammodynastes pulverulentus | reverse complement strand
TCTATATCTATATCTATATCTATATCTATATCTATATCTATATCTATATCTATATCTATATCTATCTATCTATCTATATACACACACACACACACACACACACACACACTGTGTATATGTGTATATTTGTGTATGTATGTACGTACATACGTACGTACACAAATAAATTCATACTTTATTCTGTACCATCATGTATAATGCTTATGAGACCTTCAAATAAGCTAGATACAAAGAAAAGAAATTAGAACAGTATTGTTATGTTTAAAAATAGGTAGGAGTTTTAATGGCCTAAAACTAAGCTAATGTGGTTTTTAAGTACACTTTCTGTTTGATTTTGATGGCCACTGTGATACCAATATTTCATATTTTCCTCGAAAAATTTTAGATTGTACTTTTCTAGGATAAATCAGTGCTTTAAGAGGAACCCTAAAAACTGTAACCCAGAGTGAAATTCAGCCTTATATTTCTGAAAGTGTTATCCTAATCTGTTACATCAGGGTAGCTTACCTTTCTTTAGCAGTTGAAGAACAACTGACAATAGGGAGTTAGCTGAGATTTTAAATGTAATAGAAGTCCACTGGAACTTGGCTAATGACAAGCCATAATGGCAGCTGTGATTCAAAATATTTAGTGAAAATCAGATTGTAACCATCACTGATTCTACTGGTTCAATTAGAAGGCACAATTTTTGTTAAATATTGGGAAGAACATCCTAATGATCATCTGCAATACAAATAACCTTCAAATATGTTTCCATTGAAAACGGTTAGTGAATTTAAAATTAGCTTTCCTTTTTGTGTTGCAGTTTACATTCTCAGTTGAACACTTTTCCAAAACTGTAATTGTTGCATGGAGTTTGCACAATTAAAAAAAACCCAATTAATTTTGTGCCAACTGCATGGGCTGTTTGATTATTTTACATAGTGCTGAGTAAGCTCAGTCTCTCCTCCCTGGGATGGGTTGGGGGGGTGGCGGCTTGAGACGTCATGATTATCTTGGCAACCACGAGCTTGTCCTAGGTCATCACTGGTTCAATTCACATGATTGGCACTTTTAGATCTGGTGTTTAATTCAGAGCAGATGTATCACAATCTGCTTCAAGGAATTTTTTCTATTAGTCCATTATAATCAACAAATCACTTCTTTGTGATGGAGTTAACTGAAGCTACCAACATCTGCAAGGAGGAGGACCCATTAAGATGGTGTGTCACAAATACCTGATGGATTTAAAAATAATGCTGATGGCATTCATGGAGTTTCTCAGAGATCTAAAGAGTGATTCTGTTGGGTGTCTTTTAACTTCTGGAATACGGACAACTAGGGTACTCAACAGATTAACCCTCAAGCAATCTCTTTTAACTCACTGATCCTCTGCAGTCCTTTGATTTATAGGTTCTGTGATATGAAGTGACTCTTGAATGGGAAGTGAATGTGACTAGACATAAGTAGGAATCCAGATTTGAGCCTATTCTCTGGCAATAAGGAAGACAATGTAAAATGATTTCAGCTTTGTTACAGATGTCAGCCCACTAGACTGTTCAATGTGTCCTAGATTTTTTTCAGGAACAATGTCCCAGAAGACCCAATCAGTGTAACTTGTGGTCACCTGGTCAAGCATTTTGTAAATAACATTGTTCATATTTAGTCTGAGTTGGGAAGCCAGATAGATAGACTGTATTGATTGACAAAAGTGACATCTCATGGTATTATTTGGGAGACAATTGATCAGAAGGATCATGGAAGTAGTGGATTAGATCCACGACAGTGGTGGGTCTTATCCGGGACGGCAATGATGCTTATAGGGAAGAGGTGTAAGCTCTGGTGGACTGGTGCAATAAAGTAACCTGGTTCTAAATGTTAAAAAAACCAAAGAGATCATTATAGATTTTAGAAAGAGCTGGCATAGTCATGCTCCAGTCAGTATCAAGGATGCAGCTATAGAGGTGGTCAACAGTATTAAGTATCTGTGAGTGCAGATAACTAACAATCTGAACTGGTCTCTCCACACGTCATCCTTAGTGAAGCGTGCAAACCAGCGTTTTCATTTCCTGCATCGGATGTGGAGAAAACATTTTTCTCTTTCTGTCCTGGCCACTTTTTACAGAGGCACAATTGAGAGCATTTTAACAAACTGCATCAATGTTTGATTTGGTGGTAGCAGTGGCTCAGACAGAAAGTCCATACGGAGAGTGGTAAGGACAGCCGAGAAGATCACTTCCTATCATTCAGGATACTGCTTATAAGCACTATGTGTTTAGAGCTCAAAGACCCCACACACCCACTTTATGGTCTGTTTCTGTTGCTCCCCTCTGGGAGGAGGTTTTGAAATTTTTCTAGCAGAACTATCAGATTCTGTAAAAGCTCTGTTTCCTATGCCATCTGTCTGGTAAACTCGCAAGATTAGTTTTTCTCTTTATGTACATGTATGCAGCCAAACTAGACTGTGTTGTTTCTCTGTGTCATATAATATATGTGGGTATATGCATAATTTTGTATTTATTTATTTAGTCATGTTTATGTAGTATATATTAGAGGTGGTGACCCTTTGAGACTGTATGCAATTAAAATTTCATTTTAATGTATGCTGATTAGTGTACATGCAAAGTGACAATCAAATTATTCTAAGTTCTAAGTGGTTTTCTACCCTTGATGGCTAACAAAAGGGGCCAGGGAGGGGAACAGAAGATTCTTTGGGCTGTAGTCATAACCTCCTTGAGAGAAGGAAAGATGCTAGAAACCATTAAAGAGGCATTGGTTTACCCACTTCTTAGAGATTAGATTAGAATTACACATAAGTAGATAACTAATGTTTCCCTTTTTCTGGCGGATACAGGATATTTTGATCCTTGGCTGTTTGGGTTAAGGCCTGGGCATGAGAAAGAAGCCTCATTGCTTGTTCTATTATATGACGTATGGTGAATTTTGGATGAAGATGGCATAACCATCTTTGTCTTCCTATATTTTTCAGCTGCCTTCAGTATGATCAACCACAATATCCTTCTGCAGGAGACTTACCCATGAGGATTGGGATTGGGTCAAGGTGTTGCAGTGATTCTGCTTCTACCTCAGTAGATGGATCCAGATAGTTGGTTATGAGTATTCTCTATAGCAGCCCTCCTCCATTTGTAATTGTATGTGGAAAAAACCTTGGGAGACAAGATGAAGGAATGGTATCTAGGGAATGGTCAGATAAAAGAAGTTATATCGGCAGCTGGATAGTGGGCAAAGCATGAGTCAGAAGGGACACTCCCTAATTTCTCAGGATGAAAAGGAAGATTTGTACTTTCACGCTTGCAAGATTCAGTTAATATAGCCTTACAATAAAGTAGAATTAGCTCTTAGAATTAAGCAGAATTAGTGTTTCCTGTCTAGTCTACCTGATAAGGATGACATCAATCTTGCATGTCTCATACTCCATTCCAAAGAGAAGGATTTCAGTAATGGTCTTATTTCCCTTCCAGCTCACCAGCATTGGCACCTAAAATACAAGGAGAGGTAGCAACCATGCTGAAGGGAAAGGAGAGAGCACCCCCTCCCTGTGCATGTTCATGTTTACAAAGACCTGAACAGTGTGACAATTAGAATCCACTCCCAGTCATCTCAGAGTGGTCAGAAAAGTATGCATTGTTTCAAATCTAGAGTTGAGAATTGCCTAACAGAATGAAAGAAGGAAATGAATATTTAACAGCTTTCTGTACAAGACAGGGCAAGTTTGAATATACAAACTTGGTTAACTATGGAGCTGTTTTTTCCAGATTGATGAATGACATATTTTCAGAAGTTTTAGCCAAGTATGTGATGGGAAAATGTGTATTTGACCTGCCTCAGTTGGACTACAGAACCCCCATAGAAGGCACACAGATGGATGCAACAAAGGTAGAGGCTATTCCATCATGGAACAAACACAAACACACAAGTGATCATATGGAAGAGGTACAGTGCTTTCTGGGCTTTACAGGAAATTCATCTCCAATAATTCCTAAGAATGGGTTGGTAACTCTCCTGTTTGACCCAAGAGCAAGTGGCATTTCAAGAGTTAATTTGCTCTGAGAACTTGGGGGGAGGGAGTAATGAGCCTAAAGAGGAGGCTTGTTATTTTTATTAAATTTATATGCTATCCATCTCACTGATAAGGGGATTCTGATTGGCTTATAGTAAAAAGATAAATAGAAAAACAGTTAAATTTTAAGAACTATGTAAAAAATTAGAAACAAGGTGATGGATAGCACAGGAATGAGACCTATTTACCCTAACAACTACCTCCAGCAGTGAGTGCCTCCCCTTGGGGCCCCAAGTCAACTGGCAAAACCAAGTTTTAATATATTTCAGGAAGACTAAAAGGATAGGAACAGTTCTCACCTACAGTGGTAGAGTGTTTCACAGGGCTGGGAACACAGTAAACAAGGCTCTTCTCTTTGATGCCGCCTGTTGGAATTCCTTGGCAGATGGGGGGGCCACAGCAGGTCCCTTCTGCTGGAGTGAATGGCGCAGGATAGTCCTATTGGGGTGAGATGACTCCTCAGATATCTTGGTAAAGGTTTATGGGAAAGACCTTGGGAGATGGGCTGAAGAGATGCTGCCTAGGGAATGGTCAGGTAAGAGAAAGCATAGTCTACAGCTGGATAGTGGGTGGAACAAGAGGCTCAAGAAAGGACCCTCTGTAGTTTGGCTGTAGGTTATAAAGGGGAACATGGGAGATTTGTACTTTCAGACTTGCAATTCTTTTAATGTAACCTTAAAATAAAGTAGGATTATCTGTTCATGCTTCTTATCTGGTCTACCTGGTAATGCTGAAACCTTTGGATTAGCTTGCCCTTGAGGCAATAACAGCCCATAGCTTTGTGGGCTTCTGGGGACAGTTGAAAACTTGGCTCTTCCAGAAGGGCTCCAGGGATTAATTATACCAGTGGTGCCTCATTTAATAAATACAATAAATTCAACTTACTACTTTTAACTTTAATTAAATCCAAACTTAATTGGATGACTGATTTAATTAGTATTATATCAAGTGGCATTTTATTTATATGTAAATTCTGGAAGCTGCCTAGAGTCCTTTTGGTTTCAGGTGATACATAAATCTCATAAATAAATAAACAAAACGATGAGTGTGAATGTATATATCCAGAGTAGCCCCATGGCGAGATGGGTGGCAAATAAATTTAAATAAATAACAAATAAAATATATAAATGATAAGTTTAAAAAGACTTCTGAGTGACGCTGACTTTCTGCATTGTGGTATTAATTTTACCTGTTTAGGTTTTTCCTAAGCCTACATCACTCTATATGTGCAATGTTGTATGAAGCAGTGTTACAGGTTCTGAGCCAGAAGCAGAGAAACCTGGCCTTAAGTCCACCTTTGCCCATAAAGTTTTACTGGTTGACTTTGGGCCAGTCACTCCCCCTTATTGGCTTTATTGCTCAATTTGTAAACTACCGCAGTTGTCTGAAAACTCTAGGTGATGTAGAAAATATTGAAACAATAACAAATAAAAAACTATAATAAACAAACAAAAATAATATAAATTAATGTATTGGGTAAGGAAATTCAAAGAGCCAAGGAATAAAAAATGCAGTATCAGTGCAAAGTCAAAGTAGCTCTGTCCCAGGGCCTGGTGAAAAAGCCGTATTTTTAATGTCTTTCTTGATAAATGATAAATGATAACAGCACTGCAAGTAATTGAGTGCTACATCTATTATATAGATGAATCAGAGATTTTTAAACTTTCCTCATTCACAGTGCCTTTAGTGTTTCAGTAAATTTTTCACAGTGCTCCTAGGCCAAAGCAATACTTAACTGCATACTCAAACAGTGTGCTGAGGCACCTCAGGCTGTCACAGGAATGCCAAGGAATATTTAACTGTTTAAGAAAACACTAACAGTTTATTAAATAGTAAAATGTCCTACAGCACTCGTTTGAGTTCACTTCGTAGTTGAGGGAACTGGGAAGATAAATATTATTAATGAATAATGATTCCAACTTATTTATTATGTTTTGGACATAAATAGTAAATAGTAGGGAAAATAGGGAAGAGAAAAATGAGGGAAAGAAAAGGGGAAAAATTACAAGACTTCCGACTCCGTTTGGTACAGTAGAGTAAGGCATTAAAATCAAACCTCAACTTTTTACTTTTACATACTAGTATCAATTAGCCATTTCTGTAACAACACATCTATCTAATTAGTTAAACCCAAAATCAACGTTTATTTTTTTCCACCTCAAGCACAAAGCCAGAAGTGGTTTCCAAGTAGAAATAACAGTAGTTGTAATTTTTTCTTTGATCAAAACAGTCAATTTAGCCATCTCTGCTAACTCCATCAATTTTTGCAGGCATTCATCCATTGTGATGAACAAGACCCTTCTCACAATTAGTCCATTTAATGTTCACTGTGATCATAGTTTGGCAGATGTATGTAATAGGTCACAGAAGAAAATGGATAGAATAGATAACAGAATAAAGAAAATGGATAGGTACATAAATTTTACAAATAAACAATAAAATGTGTAAATTGGACAACTTCAAATATATTGAAAAAGATGTGCATTATAGATAATTTGTCCAAACCTTTTTTAGTTTTTTTTTACTTTAAGTTTTTACTTTTCCCAGTCACATCCACTTGACCTACCAGAGTGGAGAGACAGGGAATGTTATAGGTTCCCATTCCTAAGGAGATCCATCTAGAGGGACCAAAAAGAAGGGCATTCTCTGTGGTTGCTCCCTCTTTGTGGAACATCATCCCTGCAGAGATAAGATTGTCCCCCACTTTGACATTCTTTTGCAATGCCCTGAAGACATGGTTTTTCCAATGGGCACGGGCACTCCAGAGTGATATAGAGCCTATCAAGTGGCTCCTTTGATTATTGTTGCCAGGAGTGATAGTGCTTTTTTATTCTTGCATTGCTTGGAATCATTGAGAATCAGTTGGGCAGGCATATAAATTTTTATAAACAAACAAACAAATAAACAAACAAATAAATACCCTCTACCTTCTTATTCAGTAGGATCTCAGGGTGGATTACAAAAATTACAAATAGCATTAGCTAAAGTAGAGCAAAACTATTAAAAAGCCATAATGATAATATTAAGGGTAGCATAAAGACTATAGAGATTTAAAAAGTAATGCATAGAACAGACTCGGGCATTTTACAGCCTGTGGGTAACACCTGCCCTTTCTGCTGTCCCTGTTCAGCCTGCAGCAGCATTGGCAATGGGAGAGGGTATCAGCAGTGAGAGGTGGGACAACATCAGTGGGGGGTGGGATTGCATTGACTGACTTGGGTGGCATCTGGCAAGGGGCGGGGCATCTGTAGCAGGGGTGGGCCAATGGCGATGGCCCTTCACTACAGTCCCAGTTTCTCACTTGGCCACCTGTAGAAGTGAAAAGAATGAAAGCCAAAGTAGAGGTAAAAATAAACTCTGGAAAAATGGAAAATGCCACAACCATGTTGTTAATTAGAAGCCTGGCATTTTGTATTGCAGTCTGTTGTATATGAATGAAAAAAGTTTCCTTGGAGATCTTACTATACTGGCAAATAGATATGGACAAAAGTACTTCAGATATTCAGGTTTGACGGTTTTAGAAAGATATAACAATATAAATAGAGGCTGGATATAAATTAAGTTCAGTGATGTTTTAAAGAGATGCAATGTGATCATAATGCCCAATTGTATATTTTTTGTTGATCATCAATAATTAGACAGTATTAAATAATAGTTTGTTAGCTGCATATATCATATGAGAAATATTTATGACTAGTTTCTGAAACAGCATTAAAAGAGATACGGCGACCTTTAAAAAAAAATGCTTACAAGCAAAGATTTGCTTAATTCTCTGTAATTTCCCTCTTGCCAGTTCCATGTGCAATGATTCTTGTATCAATTTTCTAGAGAAACTTTTTATTATATGAAGAAGATATACATCTTTGGAAATACATATTTAGTAATTTTGGATGGGGAAAATTAATTTGGGTTGCAGTGCAAGCATATTTGTCTCTGAAATCTATGAAATTATTACGTTTAACTTGGTGTTGGATTATAACCCATAATATTTAATTCTGATAAAATGCCTACAGCAATTAATCATACATATATTCTCTGTTCAGTTTCTCTAATTTCAGATAGATATAGGTGGCTTCCTACACAATAATTGATATTAAAAGTTTGTGTGCAGTATTCTGTGAAGAATTTAATTGCCTTAGCATCCTAGTATCCTTAAATCACACGTGCTGTAATATTTTTGTCATATTAATTAGCTCTGCCCTGTTAAGGCTACGAGAGACATTATTAGCTTCCACAGGAAAAAAAATGCATTTTTTTCTAAGAAAGTTGAAAATGATATTTTTATCTTGATTTGCATATTGTGCTTGTTAGATTGATCTTTGAGAATATTAAGCATGATCCACAAAAATTATTTATTTTACAGCAGTTCTACAAAGACTGAAAATGTTCCGTATTAAGCAGCTTTAGATTTTTCTACACTCACTTCCAAGACAGTAAGTGAAAATATCTTTTCAGGAAGAACTGAATGATGATGACAAACAGGTTGTTGAGCATATCGCTGGAATACTTCCACTTATTTTTCCTTCTATCATAAATGGTTTTTCTGTGGTTCATTTACAGTAAAGTGTGAATTAGTAACTGATATACTCCCTTCAAAACAGGAGTTAAGGCCCCAGGCTAGAAACTAGGGGACCATGAAAAGTGGGAGAAGAACTCATAAGTCTCCTGGATGGGTACTTTTGGAGCAGTCACTCTCTCTTAGCCAAACCATCTCCAAGGTTTGTTGTGTGGAAAATAGAAGGAAGATATATTAGATATGTTTGTTTAGGGCCGGGGATAAACAGGGGTATTTAACAAATTTGTATCAGTATGCTAATAAATCAAAACCTTAAAGAAATATGTAATAAAAACCAAATACAATAATTATAACAATAAAATACCCAAGAACCAATGGTGGATTTGGCTAACTACACAAACACACAATTCAGCAAGTACTCAAACATCCTAAGGTTTCCCACAATGCCAGGAGGTGGGAGCCACACCGACAATCAGGGGAAATCTCATTCCAGATGCTGGGTGCTGCAACAAAGAAACCATGCTTCAGAGGTCCTGAGAGATGACAATGCTTTACTAAAAGTTCCAGAGCATCCAAACACTTACCGGATTACACATGCCAGGCTAATTCCACAAAAGGTACGCAATCTGTCAAATAACTAGGCCCTGTGCCAGGTAGAGATTTATAAATTATAATCAGCACTTTGGCCCATATAGTGGTAACTGCAACACTTTTATGTTATAAGCTGCCCAGAGTTGGATACGAGATGGGCGGCAAATAAATTTCATAATAAATAAAATAAATAATTGTGGTAACAGGTACTGCTTGTGAAGCAGTGGTATAGTGTCACATGAGCATAATATTCATCACTGTCTACCATACTGCTTTTTGAACCAATTAAAACTTCCGAGTGGTCTTCAAGGGCAACACCAAAGAAAATGATTGTAATATTTAAGCTGTGACACTAGGGCACAAGTGATACCCAAATAGCCTTATGATCTAGGAAATGGTGCAATAGGCATACTAGATAAAGTTGTGCAAAGACCTTCCTGGCCCCAGATAACATCTGCTCATTGAATACTTTCAGATTGCACACCAGTTTTGAATGAAGAAATGCAACCCATTTAAGATTAGGAATGGAATATCTCCAGATCTAAGTGGCTCCAGTAGACACATCCACTTGATGTAGGACTGAGTTGGAGGTGATTCCTCCCCATCCAAATTTGTACAGCTTCCAGGAATTGGGATAGAACCTCTTTCCCTTCTCCAACCAACATCAACTGAAACTGGTCCTGGAGGAAGGAAGAGAACCGCCATATAACAATGCCTCCTACCTCCAATCTCTGGAACTGACTCAGAAGAATACTACAGTCGATATTGATAGTATCAAAAGTTGTGGAAATATCAACGAGTGCAAGGATAGATGCACCATCTCCATTCCAATTGCAACACACGACATCAACAAGCACATGATGTACACCTGAGAAAGTATTAATTCAAGTAATATAAGCATCAAAGATGTACTGTAAGTTTAACAATGAAAGTTGGTATCCTAAAAGCCAGTCCATTATAATTTTAAAAGTTAGAAAACCATCATAATAGCTAAGGCATGTAACAAGGAATTATAATATTAAATGACATTTTGATAAAAGTTGATTGACTACTTATATCATCCATATAAAAGTTGCAATTCCTAATCAAACCTGTGAAATGTAATCCAGTCTTAGGCAGTATTTATTATGGGCTCATCTTCTGAAGATGGTAGGTATGTACAGATGATTGCTATCTTGACCTGTCCTTAGTCAAGTAACTATTTGTAATGCTTCCCAGAAATTTCCAGTAACATCTCTAATCTCAGCTAACTACTTTCGTCCATTGCCTTCCTCTTCTACTTTTTTCAACCTTACCAAGCATAATCTACTCCATTATTCCCTCACGGGCATAATATGTGAATTTCTCTCTGCTAATTATTGGCTCATGTGAGAAGTCACTGTTTATTTGGTCCAGAAATGAATCTTGTGATCCATGGTATTCTTTACATCCGTTACCAAATCCATAAGCCAAAGATACATTCTTTTTCTTGCTTTTTCTCAATGTCAGTACTCAATTTACAGCTACTTCCTACAGGAAAAACTTTGTTTTAACTGATCCTTAAGTTCATTAAAATTCATGAACTTTGTAAATTTTTCATTTCCTTCCCCCCAAGGATTAATTTCTTCTTCTCCAGCATATGGTCCATCTTTATTCTTGAGTTTAGGAAAACATAATTATATGTTCGATTCCCATCTTCACCATCAAATGTAGGTTTATTAATTATTTCGGCAGACATTATCTTTCTCTTCTTGATATTTACCGTTAACACATTAGCATTTCCAGTGAACTTGTGATTCCAGGTTCCTCCATTTCTCTACCTACTTAGTGGCCGCAATTGAGACTGGCAACTCGGTTGTTAAGCGACTGTGCTTATGAATCAGCTTTCCTTTGCTTTACAGAACTGCAAAGATTGAGAATGAGAAGTGTGCCCATGAAGTTTTCATTACCATCATAATTGTGAACAATTGCTAAATGAGGTAGTTGCTAAATGAGGACTACTTGCTCATTAATACAACTACTGTGATGCTTTATTTAGCACCTCTTGACATTTCAAAAAGTCTTCCTCCATGGCACCTATAAATGCTTACTGCAAAAATTGATAATGACTGAGTTGTATTAATCAAGATGAATATACTATCTTATAATTTCAGTTTTGATGATGAAAAAAGCCTATTACTTACAATAGAAAGATGCTATGCGTATTTAAGTGTACATGACTTTAATAAAGATTAATTTTCAGGGAAAAAAAGACTAACCTTGTAGTCATAGAGCTATTTACACTAGTTATTTTTTATATAATTTATATCCCACATTTTATGAAAAAGCTATCCGTGGGTTCTCTCCTAATTTAACCTTCACAACAATCCTTGGAATAAGCTGGTTTCACTAAAGGTTTTGTTGTTGTTTTTTTGAATCACTGTTGATTCCTGGTGACTGCCAGGACTAGTCTCTGCAGTTACCTTGGCAAGATATTCAGAAGTTGCTTGCTCTTTCCTTTTCCTAGGGGCGAGAGAGAGAGAGAGCTACTGGCCTTAAGTCACACAGATAGTTTCTCGTCTAAAGTGTGATTAGAACTCATGACCTGGATTTTAGGCTGGTGTCTTAACCACTACACCAATTTGGCTCTATGTTAAAGAGTCAGCTTCCTCATTTACGGAAGTCTTAATGTGAACTTAAAGGAGTTAGTATAGTATAGTTAAATTGCTGAACTTAAACCAGAAATACCATGGAAGTAACTGAGTGATTTGGAGCAATCACTCAATTCCAATCAGTAAAATTAATTTTAGGTGATATTGATGATACAAATGAGACACTTGATCAATGTTAAACATAGAATATATTCTAATATATTCTATATTAGAATTTTATCTGAATCACCAAAACAGTTTTTATTTCCTATGAATCTTTCCTCATGGCCTTTTAAGACACTTTCCCCAGCTTAATACTAGTGGTGGTGGAGGTGGGGTATTTTTACGTTTCTGTGTTTTAGTTTTTTTTAGCATGAATGAAACATGTTTGATCTTTTCAAAGATCTTCATGTACTTGGGAACAAATGTAGGTAGGATGGTTGTTAAAGATATAGCATTTAGAAATTTAACTAATTTAAGTAAAGATTAGGGGTCAGCATAGAACATAGGAATGTTATAAAATGTAACCAATATCTGTTAATAAATAATGTAAAAATTTAATAGAATGATTTGTAGTAATCAGCTGTAAAATTTTGGTGATGCAATCCACTTTGATAGAAATGTCTGTTTGCTTTTGAGCGGAAAACAGTTAACAGATTATTTCCTCAAAATAAATTAATTTATGGGCATATTTTGGCTCTATTATGTAAATAAGATTATGTTTTTCTTTTGCTCGCTGCCCTTTTATGTATCAAAAATTTGAGCTTAAGTTGCTCTTGTTACTATGTGCCCAGGCTCATGTAGTAATTTCAGCATTTCATTAAAACATGATCAGTAGTCTTTTAATTAAGTATAATTGTATCTTATCAATGTATTTTGCAGTTAGGGGCTACTGTGGGGTTATTGAATGTGTCTGACAGCAATTCAGCAGATTTTTAGCTGAAAACAATTAACGTTCAAGTGAATTGGAAAAACAAGAAACATGCTAAATTAGTATTTTCCGTCACTCAGCTGTCCTTTTTAACAGTCTGGGATTTCAAAGAGCCTTTTGCAGTAAGATCTTTAACCAGTTCCATTAGTATCTCATCGTGGTCGCTTTGGATATATAGGTGTAACTTAGATAATTACAATTGCTTTTTTTATAAAACATCTGCAGAAATGCCATTTCACTCATTGAGTCAACTTCCTGCTCAGGATAGAAACCCAAATTAAAACCCTGTAACAAAAGGGTTTTCTATATGAACGTAGAAGGGGAGCCTGTTTGGATAGGCATATGATTGCTTCCACGTAGCTTCTGCTGAAGTTTGGCTTCTTTGATTATACATGAGCTGAGGACTAGGAAGAAGATTGGGAGATATTTGGATGTGTCTTTGTAGAACTGTTCCATAATAGTAGTGATGGCAGAAATAATTTCCTGTTCACAACCACTAATAGATCCTTACAGAATTTCCAGCAAACCTTTCCAAAAAAGCTTTGGGTAGTGATTTGCATCTGGACCTCTGGAAGGTTAGGGAAATTTTAATAACACAGTTTCAAAATGTAAAGATCAAATCCACCACTCTTTAGCTTCCTTTATTACTACCTTTCATTTAATGTATTGAATTAAATGTAGGTGTCCACCATACTGTTTTGTCTTACTTCGTTAGATTAGTTTGAAATTTTAGAGCTTGAAGTTATGGAGAAAATGCTTGACAAATTTCATCCTCTACAAATATGTTTTACATTTCTTTATGTGCAATACCCATTTCTTGGGTAGCAGGGTTAATAGGCAGTTCCATAATACACAAACTTAATTAGGACAAATTAACTTCACTTTGGGTTGAGTCTAATTTGGACACTAAAACTGTCTTGATTACTTTGTATGATGATATTGTTGAGTAGAAATGGAAAAATGCAACTAAAGGAAACTAAATCTAAATAAATAAAATAAATAAACTGTATGTTATCTTCTGGAGCCCTCAGTGATACAGTACCAGTTCATTGTTTAGATTAATTTTTTGTTGCATCTCCCACTCATTGGTGTAAGTGACTTAGTGGTTCATTGTACCTTCTATCTATTTAGGCTAGAGTCATAGAATAACAGAGTTGGAAGGGACCTTAGAGGTCATCTAATTCAATCCCTGCTTGAGCAGGAGAGTCTATTCCAAATATTAGCCTCTACTAGGATCAAACTCACAGCCTCCTGATTATGAGGCAAGAGCTCCACCTCTAGGCCACCGCACCGATATTTAGGCCACTGCACAGATATTTTGTATCTTGAATGGGTATCTTGTATCTTGAATGGATCAAGTAAGCTCACATTAGGATTGCTTCAATATGTAATGCATGTGGCAGACTTTGGCATAGTTCTTTAGTACAAAATTTGATTATAAATTATGCCTGGATTGGAATTATGAATTCATACATCCATTCATTCGTAAATTTTATACGTACATATAACATTGTGAAACATATATGTGATCTTTAAAGTCTTTTATTGTGGGACTTATCTCCTAACGCAGGGGTGTCAAACCGCCGGCCCGCGGGCAAATGCGTCATGCGCAGGCCATGCCCACCCCAGCTCCATGAAGGGGAAAAATGTTGCAATATGTCATGTGACAGCAACATGACACAGCAAGTTTGATACCTGTGTCTTAATGTCATAGCCTTGAGTTCTAGCCTTAAATTCCTTTTGCTAACTGATGATGATATACAAAAGAGTTTTTTGTCGCAGTGGTCTCATTTATATTGCTTCTTGGTAGTTCATTTTTTGATATATGGCAGCCTTCCACAGTTTTGTCATGTTCTTCTAATGTTAACAAAGCTTACAAAACTTTGTGCAGAGCTCAGAAATTAAAATAACTTACTTTATTTTCTGAACATTTGTCTGTTCTTTTGGCTAACTTTATTAAGTGTTATGTCAATTCCATCTTGACAAGTAGATCATTACTCTCGTTCTCTGCCCTAGCTCCAAGATCCAAGTTTGTCACTCTGTAACATTATCTTTAATAGGATATACATTTAAGTGGGAAGATAGGAAAGAATGGGATTTCTAAAAGGCATGAAAATTGTGGATGAGGAAAGATGTGTTGTACCATAAAATTAATGCAAGCAAGAGAATTAGGGCTATTGTGAGAGGAGATCTTTTAATTTATTAATTACATGGCTTTAACTGGTTAGTGTTATGTAAAAATGGGTTAGAGCCCAATAAACCTACTTTCTGAAAAAAAGATTTTGAATGAAGATGAAAATTCCTCTTCAGTATGAGATAAAAGTTACCACTCATAATTTAAAACAATACTATCTCTTCTATTTCCTTTTTAAATCTAGTCTAGGTATATAGAATATAGATCATTCCAATAAACTAGAATCAAAAAGTAATTGCATAGTTCTCATTACTGTTTTAGTTGCTAACATTGATTTTTTCCCCCAATTTGTCTTAAATATCTTTGGTTTTGTGTTGGGGAAGGAAAGCCCTATTTGTCCACTTTGGGAAGTAGTCCAGAAAGGAGACCAGAATGGTCTTGTCTGATCATTGTCTAGGCTGCAGCTCTTCCTCCTGTCTAGCAAGGTTATTCTCCCAGCCTGTTTACATTGGGCTACCTGTGATCACATTTTGTCTCTTCTTTCAAGGTATAGAAAGCAACATGAGATGAGGATGCATTTTATTTAGAAATGGGAGAACTCTTTCGCTGACTGACTCTTAAGCATTTCACCAGCTAGAGAATTTGCCCTGTAATGAAGAGAATCACAACCACCTGAAGTAGCTTGTTTATAGATAGTAGGGGCTTTTTGAAAATATAAATGTATTAATGGCTGAATTTTGGAAAGCTTTAGTTATCTTGTCTTTTATTCATGCTACTAGATTGACAAAGAGATGGAAGAATTATAATAGAGAAAACAATAATATAATATTAGTGATGACGGAGCTGAGCTTTTTTTTATAACTGCTATATTTATAGCATGATTAGAAACTGACGTTGAATAAAATTGTGACAATACTAGATTTTTAAAACAAGCAATCTGCTGAAAATACCTTTATTATGTGTATTTGCTATAATTTTACTATGTATAATATGGCCACAGATTTTATAAGGCTATATTTTCATAGAGTATAATCTTTAGCAAAGCTGAAGCAAGGTGTCTTTTATTAGCCAGCCAGCTACTCAATCATTCAGTCAATCACATTTGGGTTCTACTGTACTCACCCAGGATATTTGCAATTTCATTTTAATATAATCCTTAAGACATCCGGAATCTAATAAAATCCAGCAAGGTATAACACATGAAACCAAAAAACAATCTAGTAAAGCAAACTAACATAGTCATAGGCCCCCAATTTACTTCTAAAATTAGCTCAACTTCTTTTGCTTCTAAAGTCAGGGGCTAGACTAATTTCCAGGAGTGGCTGTCCCAAAACCCCCGCACTGTTTATAGAAAGGCAGCACTTCCTGTGTGCTTTGTTCCCAGGTATGTCCAAAAGTAGGGAACCACCATTATTCTTTCATAACAAAACGTTTGCAATAGATTACGTTTATACTGACATTTTGTAATAAAAACAAGAAGAGAAAAATGCTATCCCAATTGTGTGCTTAGGTGTAAATGATTTTAAACAATTCAGATGTTGAAAAGGTAAAATTGTGCATGACTCAATTAATGATAACATTGCTTAATGAAGGATGTTCTGACCCCAACTTTGGTTGTAAGTGGAGGACTATCTGTAAGTGAATTGGGAAAACAAAGAAGGGTTTGTGAGGGAGTTGTCCATTTAAAATATTTTTCTGACAATTTTCAGTTCTGCCTCCTATAAAAGCATCATTATGTCATTCTGTTTCCCTTTTGGTCCTCGAAGATGGATTGAAAGGTTAAAAAACGTGTAAAGGAAGTACCGTACTTTTCGGAGTTTAAGATGTACTTTTTCTACCCCCAAAAGTGGATGAAAATTTGGGTGCGTCTTATATACCGAATGTTGCAGAAGCCCCACCCGCCAGAAATGTACCTCTTTGTAGCAAGCAGCAAAAAGCCTGTTGCAGCTTCAGTACAGCCTAATTAGCATAAGCAGCTGTTGGTCGTTTGGATCGGGCTCCGACCATCAGTTGTTTCAAAGTTCAGGGATTGCCAATAGACTATAGCAATCCCTGTACCCTGAAACGGAGGGAGCCACGTGCTAATTAGGCTGTGCTGAAGCCAAAAGTGAAACTGAAAGTCTGTTTCCGCTTGCTGCAAGGAGGCAAATTTCTGGGAGGCAGAAGCTGAGGTAAGATTTTTTTTCTTGTTTTCCTCCCCCAAAACTAGGGTGCGTCTTATACTCTGATGCGTCTTATAATCCGAAAAATATGGTATCTTGTCCCTGAGTTATACTGATCCATCAAAACAATCCTAAACATAGAAATATTAACATCTGTATTTAAAAAGGGAGAACAGTATACGATCCTATGTTAGACTCCAGAGCATTTAAGTAGTATTTTTTCAGTAGTTTGTTTGTCAAATGTGCTTTTGGTAGGTAGAAATAATTTGATTAGTTTTCTTGTATTCTAAGATCTTATCAGCTTTTAGTATATCAGGACAATTTTTTTGGATCTTTTTATCATGGACTACCCTTCTCCAGTTCAACCGTGGGTGGTTCATTCTACAAATTAGCAGTGTCGTTTTGTATCTTGGTAACTTGCCAGTATAGCCTATGGGCTAATTATGCTCCCTTGTTGGTGGAAACAGTTGACCATTTGCAATGCCTGCTGACAATTGCCTGCCTGGTAGACTGAGTTTCGTAACCTTGATTTGGAATGCATGTCTAATGTCTTCCACTCGGACCTTCAGTCTTGTTCATAATGTTATGTTTAATGGACTGTTTCAAAACTTTAATGTACAATTTGGTTGTACAAGGCAATTTAGCACCCTGATTATATTGTACTAGTACTAAGGAACAACAGAGTACAGACTTAAGCTTTGTCCTAGACCTAGCCAGTCTTTTACTGGTTTGCCCTGTAGCTGAATTGCAGCCAAACAATTCAGTTTAGGGAGTAACTTTTTACACAATAATATTGGTATTAATTCTGTAATAATTTTCCTAACTCTGAAACTTTAATCGTATTATGACATGATAGTGGGAGAAGAGAATAATCAATCAATGTCATCTAATTGGTAAGGCAACTCAAGTTGCTTGTGATGGTTATACACTGATTTAGCAATATATAGCTATGCACATTTAATAATAAACTATGTTTTGTTTCCCTTCCTGAAAAGATTCTATGGACTTAAGACTCTGAAAGATTCATTTACATAATAGTAGTAAAAGAGGTTTTTTTTTACATTATTTTACTTTAATTGAGTATGATTGTTTCATTGTACTAGATGCATGTTTATTGCTGCATCTGGTTTTAATGTCTTAATTGCAGGGTTCATCTTTCTCTTCATTAAGGCCCCCCTGAATTATAAAGATACAAAGAATAATATTATTGTAGTTAATTTTTATCTGATGTTTTCAATAGCTATTAAATTATTGGCGAATCTGTGAATGGCACAATTCTATCTCTTTTAATTTCCTTTCCTCTTCATCATTTAAAGTAATATGAAACTGAAAACATTTCTCCAAATTCAAGATTATTTAAAATATTTTATATTAATGCCTTGTAAATGTGAAGGAGATTTTTATAAATCTAGATTGTGGAATTCTTTTCTATTTTACTTCATAAGAAAGTGGTTTCATTTCTTTTGGCTTTATAACCAACATCCAGGGTTTTCTTTAATGATAGAATTTGTAGTCTATGCCATATAAGAGCATGTCCATCCCTTTCCTGGTAAAATTCTGCATTTGTAAATTGTTTTGTTTTTTTTCCTTTGGATGAACCAAATTTAAGAAACATGAACGTAAAACTGAAGGAAAATAATAGGAATTTCAGTATGTTGACTCTGCATGAAATGATTAATTTCTTAAAGACTAAGCATAATCTGATATTTGTGCTGAAACCTTAGATTATTAAAATATTTCTTAAACATTGAAGTATGATGGTCAATAACTTATTTTTCTTCATAAAATAATTATATGCATGTTTTGCTTATGTGCATGCTTTTTTTTTTTGCTTTATAAATGAATTTGAATGTCTTAAATTTGTTGTTAGGGTGTCAGTACCTGAATTTTCTCCATTTTAATGAGAAGAGGTTGGCGAGTCAGAAGAGGTACCTGACTTGCATCATTAAACATTACAAGAGGGGAAATTAAGGCATTGGGTTGGCGTCATTTTTTTTTCTTTTGTAAATCTTACTTTTGATGGAAAGGCAGCCCTGTCGCCAGTAAGTCCTGCATGCATAGACTCTCCCCCCGCTGGTAAAACAATGAACACATTCAGGCACAACTCATGTTTTCAGTTATTAAAAAACAGAGCCGTCTGTCTCTGCCTGTGACTTTAATCTTTAAGCCTTTATTCCCTGTACCCCACCCCCTCTTTCTTCCCCCAACCTTTTGTTTGTGAAATGCGGAGCTACAGGATATGTGGGCCTTGAGCTTTCTTTTTTTTCCACTGTATTGTACATTCCTTCTGTAAGTACAGATGTTTATAACTATGAGTGATGTTATTCCAGGGTTGGTAGTGATGGTGGGAGGAAGCTAGCAAACTTGCCTCTTAAATGGCATTTTTGATTCTTATTTAAAAGATCTGTGAGAATGTTGTGGATCAGCTAGTATGTACTTGGGACTTTTCACTTCACAAAACAATCGTTTAAAGTATTAAAAACACGAACACTTTTTAGTGTAAATCTTTTTTTTTTTAATTCTTGGAGGCTTTGGGCATAATTAGTTTTGTATGCTGGCAATAGGTCGCATGTCCTTTACAATTGTGTCTTCAGGTTGGGAGATTTACAGTGCTATGTGCTACATGTAAAATTGAATTGAACTTTAAAAGTAAAAATAATTTTATCTTAGAGACTATATTCCTTCCAAATAAACCATTCAACATTATTGTCAGTATTATCTGGACTTTGCTTCAACATGTGACTGTTCAATAATTAACAGCCACACAAATTTTTATCTGATATGTATCATCCAAGAAAACCTTTTTTTAACAATCTCTCTCTCTCTCTCTCTCTCTCTCTCTCTCTCTCTCT
>JAOYMU010000098.1:104293809-104304119 GCA_025802295.1 Psammodynastes pulverulentus | reverse complement strand
GAGCGGATTTCCCTATTAGAATGCCTGGGAGGCACTTTGGCTGGGGCTTGCCTCAGCTGCGCAGGCGCGCATGCTGTCACCGAACCGGTGGCAGCCATGTTAGGATTTCACCGCTGACTATATCTAACCATATTGGACAACTTTCATCCAGTTTCCAACTGTCAGCCAATTACTCTTGGGTTCACCAGGAGAATCGGCAGCCTTATCTTAGGAGCTGGGACAATGGTTTTACACAGTCAGCAAAATTAGGGATGGCTTTCCTATAGAAGTTAGCAAAGCCCAGAAAGTGCTGGACATCTTTCACATTATGGGGGAGGGAGAAGGTGCCATGATAGAATAGCCTGTAGCTTTGATGGATATACCTGTATGCCTTCTGTAGCCCAAATAGTCCAATTGAGGCAGGTCAAAATTGCATTTTTCTAGTTTGGCAAAGAGTGTATTATCCTGTAATTTTTGCAATACATTTCTGACATAGGTGACATGCAAAGGGGGGGGGGGAACCTTCAGAATATACTAATATGTCATCTATTTGTACCATTTCTGAAAATATTAGATCTAGAATAAAAACAGCCTCATAGTTAACCAGACTGACAGGCATCACTGTGTATTCATGAAATACGGTTTCTTTGCTGGAATTTGGCTTCCTGGCTTAAAATTGATCATGCAATCAAATGCCTGTCGTGAGGGTAACATAACTACCTCTTCTTTTCCAAAGTCTGCATAGTGGACATGGCAGTACCTGGAGACAGCAGAAGAAGAGAAAAAGAACTGGAGAAAGTAACAAATACAAGGACTTGCAAATAGAATTTGAAAAACTATTGCAAAGAAAGCAAAGATTGTACTAATAGTAATAGGTGCTTGAGTTACAATCCCAAAACATGTGGAGCACCACATGAACACCATTGGCACTGACAAAATTCACATCAATCAATTGCAAAAGGAAGCTTTTTCTCGGAACAGCTTTCATCCTGTGATGATACCTTTAACACTTTCAAACAACATTTATCTATCCCAGGTCATTGGGAAGGACTTGATAGGTGGATTAAAAACTCCAAACCTAGGCTAAACAATTGGCTGACTGTGCGACGAACTATTCTACAGCTGAAATGAACTAAGTATTATGAGTTAGATCCAGAGCTGAATTTCTTGGCTAAACCTCCACATATTTCAAATAGGGCTAAACTTTTACTGGAAACTGCAGGAAGCTTAGTCTTCTGAAAAGCTCAGAATAATAGAAAAATAAGATTTAGCATGCTGCTATTGCTTTCTCCCCTTTGCTGGAGTATTTCTTTAACATAAAAGTGATTACGGAGACATAAATGTATATCATTATTAATATTACATTTAATTTTCTAACAAACATAGTTTGTGTTTACTCAGAGTATAATAGATGGATGGCTTGGAGAAAACAGCAACTTGGTCCCCATGAGGAAAAGTATGAACAAATGGCTGATGGAATCATTGAGTGCTTTAAGAAATGTCCAGCCTCTGGTTTCATAGAAATACTAATTCAGACAGTCCCACCCTATTGCTGATAGATGTCTGGAGATTAGAACAACTGAATTTACAGTGTCTATTCTTGACATTGATGGAGAAAAACTATGTTCTCTTTGTCAAGGAAGGAAGTGGGTGGTTGCCCTTCTCTCAATGCTGTAGCAAGGCATTAAATAATAATGTCTTTTATATATGCACATATATATCTCCCACCCCCAGGAATTGGTGTTTCTATTAACATATTAAAGGGAGGGGACAGTTTAGCTTCAAAACATCTAGGAGCATTGAAATAAAAAAAAATCAGACTTCCTTTCTGTAGCTTGCCAGTTTTATAGGGTTCTGTTTCTGAAAAAAAAAATGGGGAAAAACTCATCTCATGTAATTTTAATTGACCTAGTTCTTCACCCTTAATGATAAAATGTATGCAACTTCATTATTTAATGGCCAATTCATCATGAAATTCAAATCAGGCAATGATGGATAAGAATTTCCTCTTGATTATTAGGTTACTACACTACTTCCATTGTTCCCTCAATATCCATGGCTTTGTTCTACTTTTCTACAAACAGAACTTGCTAAAGATTATTATGACACTCACCGGGCAATTAACAGATGTTTGCTGAGCTGTTTGTTTTCAGGAAATATAATCATTTAGGTAGCATAGGTTAGCTTATAGTAAAGAATTGGCTTCAGACACTTTTTATTCTATTGCTATAACTACTGCTCTCAACAAGATCTCCTGCTACTCACAAAGCTATAGACACTGTCAGCAGCTAAGAAACGTAGCTGTAGACACTCCACCATACTCAGTGTCCTGGAAATTACATGGAACAATTGTTAGAACTGCTTAGAATATCATTTTTCAGTAGTAGCTGGTATAAGCACTGTAATGACGTCTATTAACTACACTTCTGCCCAGTGCTGTCCCATAGGGTTGTATGTGATTGTGTGTGTGTGTGTGTGAGAGAGAGAGAGAGAGAGAGAGAGAGAAAGAGAGAGAGGGAAAGAGAGAGACTGAAACTATATCAGCTATGACAATCAAGCCTAGCTTTCTCTTACCCAAATAGACCCTCGGCAATTAAGAAGGACTAACACAATTGATCTAATCTGTTTTCCACTTATTACTGCATATGTATCTTCACATAAAGGAAAAAAGATTCCTTTGCATTAAACTTGATGCTTACGTAAATTTTACACTTTTATAAATCACTTGGTAACAGTATGCCAATAATTTGTCAGTGCTTTCTTCTAGGATGGAATATGGTAATGATCTGTGAGGCAGTGTGGATTGTAATCTGCCTGAACATGGGAATGAACTTTTATTTGAACCTATACCATGGCTGCAAGAGCAGTAAAGCATTCATACTTCTCCTTATTTTGTCATGTTGCCCATCAGCTTTGTTTAAGGTTGCTTTTTTGAAGAAGACAGGCAGGAAGTATTGCTACCTGGCTACCGGGGCTTGTAGATGTAATATTTTGCTGATGAAATTGCTCATATTCAGTGTAGTTCATCATGGGCAGAAACTGCAGAATGTCTTGAAGCATTGTCTGGGACTCTCTTTAGCCTATGAACTCCATGAAATGAAAAAAAACCCCACCATTCTTACCTTTTCTGGCTCCTTCAGCTTGTTGGGACATCATGAAAAGTTGGGTTTCATCCTTCTTTGGGGACAGATCTTTATTGTCTGCCTTAAGAGAGAGACTACTGTGCCACATTAAAAAAAAACCTTAGCTCTTTTGAACTTGCCCTGTCTCCAACCTTCCCTTTTATTAAGAAAGCCATTGCTAAACTGATAAGGAGTCTTTGCAGAATATGATGGAAAACTATCTAAATAATTTCAGTCTGAATTCAGATCTGGGCATAAATTAGCATTGATTGTTCTGGTAGATAACCTTTGTCAAGGCCTAGAAGTCATTGAGATACTTCTGGTTTTAGTGGGCTTCTCAGCAGTAGCAGTTTATACCATTGGCTATGGTAGCCTTCTGGACTGCCTACTTGGGTTGGAAATGAGGGTAGTTTGTTTCAGTGGCCTATGTGACCAGTTTAGCTGGTATGATAGAGGAAAAGGAGCAGCCCAGTGAGCATTAATTTGATATGCAACAGGAGTCGGTCTTTTCCCTTATGCTGTTTAATATATTTGAAATTGCTGGGAGACATTATCTGTTAGTATAAGGTATCAGTGTGCAGATAATATACAGGTTTACATTCCCACCCCAGACAAGCTGGAGTTGTACAAGTCTTGACATAATTTAGAAGATGTTGAAGACTGGGTGAGGGGAACAAACTTGAAGTTGAACTATAGGAAAAATGTATTTTTCATTGTTCGGAAGGGCTCTCTGTCAGCCCCACTGATAATACAGAATGAGTTGACACTTCCCAGAAAGAGAGCAGGTATGTAACTAAGTTATCCTCCTAGATTCCTAGTTACTGATGGGCAGACAATCATTACTCAACTTCAGTTAGTGTAACAGTTATTATTTTATTTGGAATGAGCGACCCCAGATAGATTGCCTTTCAAAAGTCTAACTGAAAGATGACTAGATCTTAAGTGACCTTCTGACTTAGGAACAGGCACAACTGATACAGCAGGTATATAGCTGGTCAAAGGCCCTTTTGGGCACGGCTGTCACCTGCCCTTCAGCAGGAGAAGTGAGTCCAAGGTGACCTACATTGCATACAGTCTTGAGTGGGAAATGCAACTCCATCTAAGACTAATGATAGAAAGTCCTCAGATTGGGGGAGGGGGTTGTTCAAAAATCCACAGCCTTATGATAGGATTGAGCCTGAATCTCTTTCTCTCCATCCCAATCCACACAGCCTCTAGATTCTAACAGTATCACTTGGTTGGCCCAGGATCAAGATGTATAACTGGGCATCATTTGCATATTGGTGATAGTGGATCCTGAACTGATAGATGTGGCGCCCTGAGATACTGTGCACTTAAGGGACTAAGTGTACTAGCCACCCCCCTGCCAAATGTCAACTGAAAACAGTCACTGAGAAATGAGGAGAACCACCAGGATATAACTACTCCCACCTTTCAACCCTGCAGCTGATCCAGAGGGATACCGTGATTGGTATAAAAGTCATTGTGAGATCAAAGAACACAAGGTTGGAGAACCCATCCCCATCCTGACTGATAGCAGTCATCAAGTACTATCAGTGCTATCTCCAGTACTGGATCTTGGCCTAACATTTGAGTGAAATGGTGATACACTTCCTTCAGGATCCCCTGAAATAGCTGTCCAACCACTTTCTCCACTGATGTTCCTAAAAAAGGGAAAGTTGGAGATGGGTTGACTGTTATTCAAAATCATTAGACCCAAGTATGGCTTCTTGAGAAAACAGTGCATCACCATCTTCCTCAAGGCAGAAGAAACTACCCCATCATTCAACGAAGCTAACACCACTGCATGGAACCAATGATACGTTATTTGCTGGACAATCTTAACAACTCAAGAGGGACCTGAATCTAATAGGCAGATGACCAAACTCACAGTCTAGAGGACTCAGGCTCATCCCAGATAACTTCATAAGACCATGTCTAGGCTCCTCTTAAGAGTTAGTCCATCCATTAGAATGTTTGATAGAAATAAATTTAAACGGCTCACTTTGAGATATTTAATAATAACTAAGAACTGGAATATACTTATACTTCTATAACCTAGCCCCCTTTTCCTGCCTTAAACCTGACTAATGGGATTCTGTGTTGCTTCCTTGGTAAAGCTGTCATTAGGGACCTGACAGGGATTACAGTTTTATGATACTGTGTTGGTTTTAATGTTTATTTTTTATGGATAAAGGAATCAAAAATGGTGTTTAAATATAATAAACAAATGCAAATTCTCTTCTTCCTGATTTGTTCAGAAGTGGGAATCACCAATTAACCATGAAAGAATAATATAATTTCATATATTTTTTTGTCAATGAGTTCTCTAAAACCGAATAATTTAGGATTAACATTTTGTAATGTTATTACATTAACATTGTAAAATTACAAAAATTGAAAAGTTCCGAAGATGGGGAGACTAGGAGTTGTTAATATAAGCAGGAGGGAAGTAGTTCTCATGGGGCCAACCAGCCCCTATCTGTATGTGTCTCTGTACAAGACTACACACTCAGGTTTTGACCCCTTTGCGGAAGGCCAAGAGATTGAGGAAGCCTCAGAGAAAAACAAGAGAAGGCACTCTTCCTTGACCCCACTAGTTGAAATATGATTTATGAATTATAAACACCTCTCCAAAGATGGACTCTAGCAATTGAATTGTGGACTTCTTGTGTGCCTCTATTTTACAGATACTTGCACAAAGAACTTTAAAACCTCAAAATGTTTTGGTGAGCAGGGATCCTGTTTAATAAGTAATATGGTAGTGCAGGGGTCAGCAACCTTAAATACTCAAAGAGCCATTTGGACCCGTTTTCCACAGAAAAAAAAACACAGGGAGCCATAAAGGTCCTAACTGGAAGCCCCCCATTCAATTCTGGAGCCAACCGGAAATCCGGTTCCCCCACCACAGTGTCTCCTCCTAGTGCCACATTCTTTTTCCTCTACCTGTCTTAATCAAAAGCCCTATCAATTGTGGAGTTGACCGGAAAACCTGCCCCTTGCCATAGAGTCCCCACTTGGCATGCTGTGCTTCCCCCCCTTAATTGGAAGCTCTTGTCAAAATTGTGGTGCCCACCGGTGATAGGGAGCCGCAGCAGAGGGATGAAAGAGCCGCATGCGGCTCCAGAGCCGCAGGTTGCTGACCCCTGTGGTAGTGGAATAAGAAGAGGAAGAACATTTTCTTAGTTTTATTTGTGAAGTGAAAACATAACTGCTTCTTTGTTGTTTAAACTTTAGGGCCTGTTCAATTACTCGAGGAGAATTGCTAGTGAAACCATAGGCAAAGGCTTTGACACGTGAAAGGCCTGCTCAAAGACCATTGGTCAGCAAGGTATTATTTTAATAGGCAACTTTGAGAGCAGTATTTATTTATTCTGGCTTGTATGCCGCTCCAGTTGTAATGACTTTACCTGGCTAAAACATAAAGAACTGCATGTCTTGGCAATAGTAGTTACTGTACTCTGGCTGAACTTAAATTCTTAGTAAGATTTTTTTGAAAAAAAAAATTCTAAGTTTAACATTAAAGTCTGCATATAGATAATGTTTATAAATGCTCAGACATTCATCATAATGCACAGCTCATAAACTACTGCCTTGCCTCTGATCTCTGTAGTTATTTTCTGAATACATCGCTACCATGCACATCGGTAATCATACAGTTTCGGGGTTTTTAGTAAAAAGAGGGAGTTGTCATTTAAAAATATGGTCTCTAGGCAACACAATTATACTTGTAGAATTTGTATTATCTATGCCTTATTTATTTTTATTCCACTTTTATTATTTTTATAGATAACACGAGGTGGCAAACATATCTAATATTCCTTCCCCCTCCTCTTTTTCCCACAAGAAGTTTATAAGTTGGGTTGGGCTGAGAGAAAGTAACTGGCTCACGGTCAGCCTTTCATGTCTAAGATAGAACTAGAACTAGCAGGTTTTTTGGTTTCTGGTTTGGTCCCTTAACCTGTAGACCAAACTGGCTTTCTCACACCTTATCTCAGTATCTTACTTTGGACATTGTATGATGGATTGTAGAATTATCTGATCCTAGCATTTTTGATTTATAAAATTTACTCTATGTATATGAACAAGCCTATATGTATTTACTTTGTGCCGTCTAAGCTATGTGCCACTGTGATGTCGGCACCTTGACAGCAGACTCAGTGCTTGGCAGAATCTGCTTTTGCCACAATTTATGTTTCAGCTGCTTTAAAATCTGAACACAGGTTTGCCTGGCTGTGCTTGGCTGCTGATGGCATGCTAAATAATGATGATAACACTTCAATGAGGGCAATCACTGAATAAAAATGCACAATGCTTTCACTAGTTAAAACCCACAGTAAAGTAAGAGCATAAGGGAGATATTTATTTTTTGGCTGCTATTTTGTTTGCAATTGAGCAATTTTGTTCAGCTTAGGAATGTGGAGATAATTGTATTCTCATTTGAAATACCATTGTATTTAAAAATGCAGACAACATGGGGAAATTTCAGCTGTACCGGTAGAAGAATAAAAGATATAGGCATTAACAAGCATGCGTTAATATGGCTTTGGCTAATCTGTCACCAAATTTGCTAATGAAGTAGCTGTAAGAAAATAGAAATGCCACTTTAAAAAAAATAGTAGCAAAATTACTTCTTTGGATGGCAAGACTGAATTTGGCATATCAAAATTGTTGCATAAACATTGTTGGGATTATTATAAGGTTATTTATATACTCTTCCAAATTTTGGTTTGCAGAGCTGTTTAGACAGTTGTATTAAATAACGAAGTAATGTAATAGTCACTTAGTCCATATGTAATAGTGCCTCAGGTTCTGCTGTGCTGCCTCATTATGGTAGGAGGAGGAGATATTGCTGGGAGGAATGAACAAAAAATACTGGGAGTTAATTGCCAAGAGTATATTTTCCCATCAGGATTACTCAAAACATGAAGTCACCCAGCTAAAGCAAGCAGGCAGCTATATTGGGCAGAAACGATATAGGAAGATGTTGGAGGTAGTTGTTCACTTCAGTGGCAATGACAACTGAAAACATCACTTCATATTGCATGGGAAGAAGCAATAATAAACCAAGCCTGTATTTTTCCCAAGAAAACCACCTCCATAGAAAATATAAAATGATTGACAATATAGGTCAGAGGGCTTTAATATACTACTGAGGAAGAGCTGAGGATCTTTTGAAGTACAAAATAGTGTTAATGCATGGCTAGTTCAAAGCTCTGGGATATCTAGTTGCTGATGTTGATATACAGGAAAAGAAAATACAAAGCTACAAAGACAGAATTACATTGAGGACATGGAACATAAGAAGCATGAACACAGGAAAGCCCAACACAGTGAAAGGTGAAATGAAAGGACTACAAATTGACCATAGGCACCAGTGAATTAGATGGACTAGGAATACTTTCAGTCAAAAGATCACACTATTTACTAAGAATCTGAAAACCAAAGAAGAAGTGGCATTGCTTTTATGGTTAGGAAGTATATACTGAGAACAGTGTTTGGCTACAATTCAGTCAATTGTCAAATAGACGTTGTAGACAATCATTTAGCATAATGATTATTCGTGTTTATGCTCCAACTATTGATACAGAAAAAGAGGACGCTATTGAGTTTTATGAGCAAGTTCAGTCTGAAACCAATTAAACACAAAAGCAAGATGTCCTGTTTGTCTTTGGAGACTGGCATGACAAAATTGGAAATTTGGGGGATAATAAGGTTTTATGATTTAGGAAAATGAAGCAGGAGAATTTCTGCCACTCTTAATTATTTCCACAGAGCTCAAATTGTGTTCAAACAACCAAAGTGATTCCTGTGCACCTGTGTATCGCCATCTGGTACCAAAAAGAACTTAGCCTGTGTTAAGAAGACTTAACACAATGTACAAACTATTGTATAATATCCTTAACTTTACATGCTGGGAAAATAAAAAAAAACCATACTGGAAAAGGAGATGCGGGATGTTCAAGCTGGCTTTAGAAAAGACTGAGAAATGCAAAATATTACTGCTGTGAAATTAGAGAGTCAAGGAATACTAAAAAAATGTCAGTATGTGCTCCATTAAATAGAGATAGTGTTTACTTGTGTCAACCATGCCAGTCTGTGGAATATGCTTAGAAAATGGGAACACTAGTACATCTCAATGCTCTCATGAGAAACCTATGTAGTAGGAAGGGAGACACAATATGGAGAGAACAAGGAAAAATGGACTGGCTTTATGTTATCAAAGGGATGTGACAAGACTGTATATTCTCCGCTTATTTATTCTACCTATATGCTGAATATATATAAAGGGAAGCTAGAATAGAAGAAGATGAGCGTGGTTTTACAATTGGAGGAAGAAACATCAATAACTTTCTGATAGGTGAAAATACAAAGGATCTCCAAGCTCTAGTCATAAAAAGAAGCACAGTGAACAAACAGGACTAAAAATATGATATAAATATAAAGAAGCTCAAATTAAAAACATGTAGAACAACCAACCTTGGAACTGACAATGAAAATATCAGAGATGTAGATAACTTCTGTCTTTTAGGATCAATAATCAACATTAAAGGCACAAGCAGTCCAGAAATATGCCTCAGACTAATATGTGGTAAAGTAGCCCTGGAAGTCTGGGAAAAGATATCTTCTTTGCTTGTTTATATTCTATATTTTGCATCTTAATTGTTAAGATTGAGCTTAATTGCAAGATTGAGCTTCAATTCTCAGAACTTTCTTCTGAGGCTGCAAGATGCAGATTTGAAAACTAGTCATCTGGAGGACACCTGAGTTTGTGGAATTTGGGGTATAGTTACTGAAAGTGTTAACTGTTCTAGTGCCTTGCTTTTCTTCCCTAGTATCAGTCCTACCAGGGAGACCAGATTTTTCAATTTTCAATTTCCAAATCTTAGGGGTGCTCAGAAGTTGTGACATGTCTTGGGGATTGTAAAGATAATTTGGTTACTTTAATATAATTTAGATGTGCTTGGTAAGTAACTATATAAATATCATAACTTTTTAACATTTTGTTTGTTTCATTTTTCCTCTACATCTCAGTGCTCCTGTTTTTTGTTCAGATGAAATTAATGCTTTTGAACTTGGACTATAAGAGTGAAGGTGGACAATGTGGACACGATTCTCAAAAGTGCTCCAATCAACAATAATGTAGTCCAACCATTAATTGCCAAGCAACCTGAAGAATTGGAAAAAAAAATTCTGTATTATTTTCCA
>JAOYMU010000098.1:104227702-104237977 GCA_025802295.1 Psammodynastes pulverulentus | reverse complement strand
TCCAAACTTGTCAACTTTAAGACTTGTGGACTTCAACTCCCAGAATTCCCCAGCTCTTCAGCTGGGAGTTGAAGTCCACAAGTCTTAAAGCTGACAAGTTTGGGCATCCCTGGCTTAGATGATATGGGCAGCCAAACAAATGGCTCATCATTTGTCGTCGTCATCATCATCATCTGGCAACCTTTGCTCTTGTTATCTTATCAGGCAGTTGGAGATCAGTCACAGTCCTTTCTCTCAGAGAATACTAGAACTTAATAAAAGTAAGACTCCTTATGAAGGATTACTTGTGACAATAAGAACGGCAACACATATTTATTGCATCTACAGATAGTTGGCTCTTTTTAAGGTAACCCAACACTTTCTGGGTAAAGAGGGGTCAGAGGAACTGTTACAGAAGTCCGAGAATATTATTTTAGGCATTTGGAATTTGGATTTCGCTTGTACAGATCCCATGGAACTAACAGAACCCCCTGTGCTCGGTTATTTGTGAAGTCATTGAACCAATTACTTTTGACTGGGTCTTCGGGTCTTTGAGCTTTGCTACCTGTGTTTTAAATCCTGGTCCTCCTGGTTCACGGCTGTCAAACTCCCAGTCCGTGGGCTGGATGTGTCACGCACTGGCCACACCCATGCCCGGTTTAACGAAGGGGGAAAAAGTCCCAATATGTCACCTAATGCTGTGAGTTTGACACTCCTGTCCTGGTTGGTTAGGGCTTTGTGTATTGTTCGATTGATGTAGAGATGAATGAATTGTAAGCTAACATTTTGTTCCTGGCATCCACCGACTAGGAGTATTTACACACACAAACTCACTGAAGGTTATAAGCATATTTATGGCTATAGCTGATTATCATATTTAGGGGAACCATTTTTCACCATTGGTGACCTTTCACTTTAAAGTTGCATTTCAGACTCTCACATGAGACTGAAAAAGAAGCAGTTGCTTTATGAGTTGTATTAACTGAGTTTACTCTACATCTTTTTTTTCAGTCTTGCATAGAAACTTGCAAAATGGTAGGTGGCTTTAATGAAAGGAAGAGCAGTGCCTCCTGCTTGTGTGAGGTCCAAAGCAGTTCTGAATTATTTTCAAAGTGTGCACAGCCCTAGCTTTTTAATCTGAAGGATTACCAAAATGTGTATCTACAGTATATGCTATAGAAACAGTTGCTAAGCAGGTGATGGGATAGCAATGTTGGAATAATGACTTCTGCTGGAAATGATATACTATTAGTAACAGTTGTCAAAGCATTATGATACTTGAAAGAATGAAAATAGTATTTGATGGCTGTGAAAGATGAATGGATACCAGAGTTCCTAAGCTACAATGCTCAAGGCTACTTGGCTGAACAGTGAATCTCTGCCCTTGCTGCTCTGAGATTAGTCTGAGATGGTGGCGAATCTGCCATTGATTCCATAAGTGTATAGGCTTTATATCTTTTTGCGTTAGTCCCAATATATACACTTCGTATAATCTAGAAATAGGGTACAGGATAATACTTCTGTATTGGAGTAACAGTTGCTAACGGCAACTCTTATTCAAATAAATTTCTCTCCATAAGAAAATTTATGGTATCGGGAAGAAAGAATCTTTTTGCTCGGTGCTGCTTTGAATTGTTTGAGCCAAGCAGAAACAGTGTATTTAGTAAACTTTTACATGTTTATGGTCTTCAGGCTCCTTTAGCTTTGAAACTTAAACTCTGTTATGTGCAGTAGATGAAAGTGGAGGATTTAATTGAAAAGAAGGATATTACATTATCGGCTGTTAAACTCCTTTAAAATTACTTTCCCCTAAATTTTCTATTTTGGTTGTGAGAACTTCTGAACTGACCCTTCTGAACTGTTTAGTGTTGTAATTATTTAAGTACTAGTTGCTGCCTTTCAATTACACAGAAACATTAGATGGCAATTGAAATTGTGTCAAGAGCGCCTGGGGACCTGTTACAGTACAAATTATCCTAAACTGTTTAGCAAAGATTTGTTCTCACTGAAAAGGTTTAGGGAAGAAGGTCCCTTTTTTTGAACGTCTGGCTCTGCACATGAAAGTGACGCCAGCAATTGGAAGCAATTTGTGGAATTGTTTGATTACATTAATTATGGCACCAGCAAACGGGACTTTGGGAAACAGTTTTGTTTTCTTGCATTCTTTCTGGATAGCTAGCACTGAAAGCCAAGACACAAATGTGCATTTCAGAACTACCAGAAAGTGCTATTGTTTAAAATTGGCAGGGTGCATGAAAGAGTTATATCCCTTCTTGATGTGAGGATACTCCAGACAGCTTCAGCCTGAATCTACCTGTTCTTTTGTTCTTGCTCTCAAACAGGTTCTGTCATCCCTTGGTAGCCAGAAACTTAGATTCTATCCTAGCCATAATATTAAAGAAGACCTGTGTAGAACATTATATAAAATGGGTAGAATATGTAACAAATTTTTCTTTAATTGTCTCATTAGTAAGGCATCAATTAGAAAAATAATGAGATTCATAGACTACCACAAATCTTACTTTGGATTAATTAATGGTCCCCTGAGATTGGGGACCTACCTTTCCTTGATTGTCTGAGATTTTCTTTTGTTTTCTAAACTGGACACTGTACCTGAATTGAGATCTCACTAATGCAAAATAAAGTGAAATTATTACTTTAGATTATTTAAAAAATATTTCTGTTGATGAAGCATAAAATGGTCTCTTTTTTGCAACCAGTTCATGCTGTTGATCCATCTGTTAGTTGTAATCAATTATTATTTCAAGATTTTCTATCAAGTGTTAATGCCAAGCCAGGTAGCTCCCAGGAGACAGATGTAATTGTGGATAACCAATGAGCACAGTTTTGTGTTGTATACCAGTTGCACCTGTTTTTCTATTGGGAGGTTCTACTCATGGTCATTCATGCCCTATTCATCTATTTAATGCACTCTGTATGGGGCTGCCCTTGAAGGGTAACTGGAAGCTTCAGCTGGTGTAGAATATGGTGGCATGGGCAATTATGTCTGCCTCTAAATGGGTTCCCATAACTTTTCCATAAGCTGCATTAGTTGCCAGTTTGTTTCTAAGCCCCATTCAAAGTGCTGGTTTTGAACTTTAAAGCCCTTTGTGATATGGGGCTGCTTATTTGAGGGATTGGTTCTTCCAAATTATATCTTCCTGTTCCATATTCTCGAAGAAGAATGCTATAGGCCCCATGTACCATGGAGTTACATTTGGTAGGGCCCAGGAGATGGGCCTTTTCTGCTGTGGCACCTTCTGTGTGGAACATAATTCCCCCGTCCCAATGTAAGATTGTACCCTTCTCTCCCATCCTTATGCAAATACCTCAAAACCTGGCTCTGTCAACAAGCCTGGAGGTCTCAAGGAAACAGTAATCTCCTGAAGTGGATCCATAATGTCTAAGCTCTCGCTTAGTCATTTTTAATAATAACATCAATGCTTTAATGACATTTTGTTTCTATATTGTTATGCTATGGTTTTATTATATGCCACCCAGAGTCATATTCTTTAAGTACAGCAACAATATAAATATGCTTAGTTACTAATAAGGAAATAAATAAATAGTGTGGCTTTGCAAGGAGAACTCAGTTCAATTCCATCCTTTGTAATAGAAATTCACTGGGTTACTTTAGGCAGTTACTATCTCTCAGCCCAACATACTCACAGGGTTGTTGGGAGATAAAATGAATGGCAGTTCCTCTTGTAACTAACCTCGAGAAGGTCAAATGAAAATAAATAAGAACAACAACTTTTCATTTGTCACTGTTTACTTTTCCTTCTGTATTTTCAGCTTATTTCCCTAAGTCCTTAAGATCTTTTTGATTTTCTTTTTATGAATTTTATGAATTCTTTTTCATGAATTTACAGTCTCTTTAATTGCTATAACATTTAGCTCATAGTAAACCTGCATGCCGTTATGGTATCATGAGCTAATTTGTCAGATTTGCTGAAATCGAGATACGTCTGTAGTACATATTTCCAAATACTACCAGTGAAGTTCTTTTCAACCGGCAGGGATAATTTTTGGGTAATTAAAATTTGTAAGAGGCAGGTTAAGTTTAATATAAGTTCCTGAATGATTTTCCAGTCTGAACAAATATTTGAAGTGACACAATATTGCTACCTTCCCCTTGTGAGAATTGCTTTGCATAAGCACCTTTGCCAGATCATAAAGGCCAGGCAGGCAGACAGGCATTCTGTGAAGGAGAGCAGGCAGGGCAGGGGGATCAAAGTCTTAAGCATATGTAATTGAAAATGAGACCCACTCTGTGTGTGAAACTTATATTGAGTTAGGTATGCAGTATGTGAAATGTAATTTTAATTACTGAAAATGTTTTTTCTAAGGGACTGTCTGTTATAAATTAATAACAATAGCTAGATCTACTTCTGCTTGTAAAGACATTTTAAAACAGGTCCTTGTTCTTTCCCCTCCAACAACAACAACAAAATCCTATTCAGCTCATCTAACTTGATGTAGATAAAAACAGAAATGGCTTTCTCTCATAGTCCATCTAAGCAGAGCAAAATCTTCCACGCTTTCCCCTCTAGTAGCTTTGTGGCTTTTAAACCCGTTTCTTATGGTGCTGCTATTTCACATTTTGTTTTCATAAATTTTCAAGCAAACATTGTTTTAATACCTTTTTGGCCTTGCCCTAAGCTCCTCTAATTTACTATTGACTTAGTCATATTTGACAAAGAAAAATAAGGCTCTTGGTTTAACTACTGTCTATTCCACTTTGCGTTTGTCAGCTTGTCACCTGATAACTCTGTTGAACATTGAGATACTGGAATGAAATTTGGTAGCCATTCATTCGGGATACAATTCTTTCTTTTCTGTTTGAATGGCATTGGAATGAAAGTTACGTCTACCTATTCAGGCCAACTGGCTGAAATTAAAAAAGGAACTCCAACTTCACACTCCCAGATATGCGCACAGAAACTAGAAAAACATATAAGATTATTTTGAAGTATAAGAATAAATGCTCAGATAATTTTCTGTATTTTTAAAGACAAAACCAAGATAAACCTCTGCACCTCTTTTCAAAGATCCAAGAAGATACTTAAAAAAAAAAAGAGTACAACATTGCCTTTGATTGTTGAGACTTTGGAATGAAAATTACAGAAGTGTATCTCAGGACAGCATGCTTAATCTCAAAAACTAATCCTACATCTATCAGCTGACCCTGTCAAATACTATACTATTTTAGAGTAAACTTGTTTTTCTGAAATGTTGAAGGGACATTTTCTATGAAAAGCATCTCTCTCATTCAACTTAAGCCAACACAGTATTTTCCTAGACTGCATACACGATTGTAAAAGTAACGTGGCAACAATATGGAAATTTTGCCACTGCCTTCAAGAGTTTTTTTCCCCCAGCTTTCTTACCTAGTCTGGCTATGTGGAGTTTATGGTGGAGAAAGTAATCCTACCTATTTCTCATTATGCATCATGCTTTTCTTGCTTTCCCTTCCAAGTGCAGCTATCCTTCACTATATTACTTCTTCCTTCTCTGTTTCTTTTGGAAGGAGGAAAGAAGGTGCCTGCATTTGTGTCTGACAGAGAAGGGTTGTGCAGAAGATATAATTGTGTTTGTGTGTGTGTATGTGTACACACACACACACACAAACAGTTGGGTGACAATATATTTTACAAGTGGGACTCTTATAGACAGTTAATTTTAATTAGTAACTATTAATTCTATAAGGCTAATATGATTTTTTTCCTAGTACTGCTTTTTTGGAATATGGCCTCTTGTTTGTGTAGATACACTTTCGATATACATGCAGATGCCTCATAGTCACACAGATACATAGACATAATGGACACAGACACGCACACAATGGAGGAAAAACTCATTGTCTTCGGCTGGAGTGGAGAAAGCTGAGCATTGCACAGGACATCTGTGTGAGTTCTGTCTGCTTTTTCAATTTGTGGAAAACTTTCAGAGATGTCTTTTCAGATATATATATTACCAGCTATTACTATAATAAGTTGAAACATTGTTTTGCATATCCATTATGTCTCAGATGAATTGATATCCACACAGTAATAACAACAGCGACATTACCTTGATGTTGTTGAGTATTCAAGTGCTTTTTTGAAATAACAATAACAAAAAAAATCCTCAAGTTGGGGCATTAGCATCTATCAGCATTATGTCTCTTAATATGTTTCATTTGTTTTGTTCTGTATCTATATCACACTTAGTAAGAAGCACATAAGTACTATTTAATGCCCCTACAACTTCACAGAGTGAAGTATTATACAAGGAGCCATCCTTTTCTTGCCTTATTGTCACTCGCATAAAGGCAACCTTCAGAATTTAAGCTAATCTTATAGGAATCTTAATATTGCAGCAATGTTTTAGTAGTTCTAATATATGTACATCCCAAAATCAATCTTGAAGCAGTCTCAAATTTATTTTAAACATGTGCAAGTGTTTTTCATCAAAATACAGCAAGAAGTTGATATTTGCAGTATCTAAATATTATGGTTTATTTGAAAAACATGACTTGAATCTGAGGTAAAAATATATCAAAGATCCAGACACTAAGTTGTATACTCACAACACTAAATTTAGATTTTGAGTTTAGATACTGAATTTTTCAGGCTGGGAATAATAGTTCCCATTTTTATCTTAACAAAAAGGCAAATGGGGAAAATCCTTCTCCACTGCTTGGGAAAAGCTCAGATTAAATGTTGACAGTGAACTGAGAAAACAACTCTTCCAGTTCTAAACCTCTCTGGGTTAGATAACAGTGTTGTAATATATAGCAATATATAATCCACATTCATTCATTATTGGATGGAGATCAACAATCTGTCTTTTAGTTATTGAAATTATTAAATTTGATACAGAATCAGTACCTGAATCATAATAGAATATTCATTAGAATTTTAAGTCCTTCAGAATTTTTCCAACCTCTAAATGAGGCCCATATCTAACATTATAGTTGGATTCTAAAACTAGTGGATGATTCTAATCCTTAAGAGAAGGGTGTGGACTCTGTAGCCTTCCTAATATAATTGGACATGACAGTCATTGGTAGTTCAGGATGATGAGGTTTGGGGTCCTGTAACATATCAGTAACTATACCTTCCCCAACCTTGAGTTACAGTTAAGCTAAATTACAGGCATGTTTGAATTAAGATATCCTAAATGAAAGTTTTTCTAGTTTTTAAACATTTGCTTCATCTCTTCAGGAATAGAATGATAATTTCCACTTACGATAATTATAGTTTCATATTTTCTAGGCTTAGTATATTCATTTATGACTGGAAATCTTATATCTTGTGGAAAATTGTGGTGAATGCTCTATTCTAAATGAATAAATGAAGAGATGTTGTCTAACATTTTCCTTGGGGGTGATGGGACTGATCAGTTTTACTACTACTAGGCAGAGAGAGAGGAAAAAAATGAAAGTCCATTTTCCCATTTGAAACGCAATACAATTGCCTCATATAATCATTACTTATTAATGAGTTTTATGCTCTTTAGTTTGTTTCCTGTCATGTATAAATGGAGATGGGAAGCAAGAAGCTGCTTTTGACAGAGTTCTTCCAGCCAAGGTATACAAAAGAAGTTAATTGGGCATCCCAGTTACAATAGCAACAGATAGTGACAGTCTTCATGGACCTCTAGTACTTAAATATCACAAGTCTGTATTCAGAAACGAGTCAGATAATGCACATGCAGACTGGCAGCAAATTAAGAGTGGGCTTTAGATTTTTTTTTTTTTTACACTGTTGAGCAGGTCTAAGCTAGAAAGAACAGTGGCCTCATTTCAGCCAAGTCTTTATGAAGTTAAGGTAAAGAAGACTGCTGTGTGGCAGATAGTCTTATTGTGATAAAGACCTAAGACCTATATGTGGTAGACTCCAGGGCTTTTACAGAGATCAGGATACACTTGTCCCTGTTACTAAAATTAATAGAATGAATAGCAGTGCACAAGACTGGTACATGCCAGTTTTAATCTACATAGTCTCTACCATAGGGATAAGTAGCATTTTTTGTAGCTAGTGTACGTATATCAAAATTATTCTTGTAGAAGTTGGAATTTTCCTGTAAAAAAAGAACCAAGGGCAGGACCTGACTCAGTGCCACTGATTATGCAACTGAAGAAATTTCTCATGACAAAAATGGGTCAGGCACAAGAATTACCTTGGCCATGAATTCTTGTCTCAAGGATCAAGAAGATATGCAGTCACATGTCTGCCAAGCATGGTTATATGCTTTCAAGTAGGCGTTTAAACAGTAGGGAGGTAGAGTTCTGATGAATGAAGACATCCTAAAAGAGTAGTTGATAAGGTAGCTGATTCTCAGCCTGGTTCAACCATTATGCAGGCAGTTTATTCCACCTGAGAGTATGCACCTTGCTGCTTAAAGACTCCTACTGTTCTTTCCCTACTACATATATATTATAATTAGTTAGTTTTAACTGTTCAGTCTGTCGAACTCTTGGCGATTTTATAGGCGGGTGCTCTCCAGGCAAATATATTGTAGTTGTTGGCAAATAACATGGCTCGTTAAAGTACAGTGTGTAGTGTTCCCATGTATGCCAGTGTTAATAGCGATGGGTTATCTGCTGATTGTTCTGGGTCTGCTACCCATTGGACTCAGGTTCAAAAGAAATTAGCTCTTTTCTATTACTCTTAGGTCCTAGAGATGAGTAGGTTGATTAAATAAAAAGGAGTCCCATCAGGTAGAAAAGAGTCCTCCTTTTCAGCAGTGGGTCTTGCCTCAGCTTCATTTTACAGCATTGCCAGGTTATAACTTTCTACAGAAGTTATCCTTCCACTATTAGCTAGTAGGCCTTTACCTTTCTTTGCTCTTAACAATTTCACTACCTTTCCTAGGCTAGACTAAATTTAGCCATAGCCTAGTTTATTCTGGAAGAACGTTTTAAAACAGGGGACTGGGATAGATGCAGGTAGCCCTAAACTGGGGGGTGGGGGGAATGAGAAAGAAAAAACTGCTTCTAACCTACTGGTTGGTCCAAAATGGCTTGAGATAATATTTATTTACCTTAGATTTCTATTTTTACCCATCACTCTTTTTCTATAGTATCTGTTCTGGTAGAACATAATGTGAATATGATTTCCAACAGTCCCAATGGTGCTTTTTAGGAGACAACTAGACTTCCTTGTTTTTTTCTTTGAGGATGTTTCATCTCATCCAAGTAGCTTCTTCAGTTCTGACAAGATAGTGGGGAATGGAAGGATTTATATTCTTTGCAGACAGCTGGTCATTTGCATTCTTTTAGAGCAGGGCTGTCAAACTCGTGACCTGCGGGCCAGATGCATCATGCACTAGCCATGCCCCCGCCCGGTTTAGCGAAGGAGGAAAAGGTCCTGATACATCACATGACGCTACTGTTTAGAGGGTCATTGAAGCACTTGGAGGTTTATTTTAGGGCTGATTTCCAACAATTTAAATGCAAGCATGCATATGATCAGATCAAATGTTATTAACCATTTCAAGCTGAGCTTCCTACGATTAGTGTGATTTAAGTGTGCTTAAAACTGCAATCTTAAATCAATTGCAGTGAGTTGTGGTTCTGTTTAATTTTGCCTTTAAATCACTTGGTTCATATAAAGAAGGGTATAGAAAGGCTTTTCTGAGTGGCACCATTTTCTCCTTAATGCAAAATCATCATTACATGCAATCCAGTTCATCTAAGTTCAATTATGCTAAATTTCTAATAATTACAATTAATTACATTAGTGAACATTTCATGCGCAGTTAGACTTTTGAAAATACAGCTGGTGGATTAGGAATCCTACAATAAGCCTTGCAAAAAGGTAAAGGAGATTATACCTTGACAGTATTAACAATTACAATAAATGCTCTGCAAATGCTCAAACTTTCCACTTGCTGGAGAAGAAATAATAAGACACTATAAATTTAATAAAATTGATAGACTGATATTTATCACTCAATGTCAGCTATTTAGTAATTGCATAGACAGACCTTTTTGGAGATTATCTGGTCCTAGTCTGTCCCTTCAAGTTTTCCATTGCCACTGTAATCAAGTCATCTATATTAATGCTAGTTATCTTTTTTCTTTTCTTCTTATTTTTCCCATTATGGACTTTTCAAGAAACCTGTGTTTTTATAATGTGCCCAAAATATAATTTCAGCCTGGTTATTTGTGCCTTGAGTAAGAAATCTGGATTGATAAATTATAAGTTGTTTATTTCTTGGCTACCCATATCATTTTCAGAAATTTTCCCCAACATCAACTTTCAATAATGTTTCCTTCCTTCCTTCCTTCCTTCCTTCCTTCCTTCC
>JAOYMU010000098.1:104147135-104165081 GCA_025802295.1 Psammodynastes pulverulentus | reverse complement strand
TTAGAACGGCTGGGAGGCACTTTGGCTGGGGCTTGCCTGAGCTGCACACGCGCGCGCGCTGTCACCGAACCGGTAGCGCGGGTAGGATTTCCCCGCTGGTGGACATGATAAGCTATGTAACTAGTAACTATTACTAGTTACATGGAAATACTACAATTTTCTGCTGTGTGCAGTAGTAAACACCACTGATATGCCTTTCTCTTTTCTGTAAGGGTGAAGGAACATGGGATTTTTTTCCCAATTGGCCCAATTTTGCATGTCATGGCTAAACTTTCTGAGATTACAGGTTTCATTTGGGTATCCCACTAACTTGAAAGTGCAACACATGTTTGCTTGTCTTCGTAACAGGCATCCAGGAAGTGGGAGAGAGATGTCTTGAGGCCCCTAAAATAGAGCTTCAAACTCAAAGGGTGAAGAAGCATGCAGCTTCCCAGCTCCCCCTTATCTGATATAGTCTCCAGAGCAGACAGATAGGTCTCTAGGAGTTAGTATGAAGGGAATGTGGGAGTTGGCAGTATGCTAAGTGAGACACACAGAAAATGAAATGAGTTTTCATTTTGAGGATGCTTCCTGCGCCTTAGTCTTTGGTTGCAATAAGTGGGAGCATCCTTGATTTCCCACTCAAGAGACAAGATGAAAGAATGCCCTGCACTTGACACTTCATGAGTTGGCTGAACCCTATAACATGGTCTTCATAAAATCCAAACTCCAAAGCATCAAAGCTTTTCCTCCTGACTGGTGAAAGCCCTAAAAATTCTTGGAAGGATTGCCAAAGGCCAACAGGTCTTGATTCCATCAACCGCTTTTGGTTGGAGCTGGGCTATGTTATTTATGAGGGCCAGAGGGAGGAAAGATCTTTCCAGATGGGTGGTGGAATCAAATATAGCAATGATAAACATCAAGGCACTCATGTGAAGAGGGGAAAATGTCTGCAGTGAGGGACTGCAGCAGGCACATACAGAGAAAGGCTGTCAGATCTTCTATTAGGATGGCTATGAATAGCTTCATACTGCTGCTTGTACAGAACTGGGAGAGTGAGAAAAAGCAGGGCAGATGATTCACAGCTTCCAATGATCCTGGGGTACCATCACTTGGGAGTAGAAATCCAGGAAGAAACAGGAGAATTCCAGGTGCAGTGGGGCTGAAGCACACACCTGTATAAAAGAGTCAGTTTTTAAGGCACTGGACTACGAGTTTAAAGATGCAGGTTCTCGCCCGCCATCAACCATGGCAGTTCCCTGAGGGACTTTACCTCAGGCACCATTTGTGGTGATGGAAAAAAATAAATCCTGCATTGTGTTTAAATATAAACACATGGTAAATAAAAACACTAAGATGGAGAAGTCCCTATAAAAATTGCTAAACTGCACAGTTGATCACATTAAGTGAATGATTTATTAAAATGGACACTGCAATTTTTGTAGAAAATGTAATTATTGAATAGGGAGGAGTTGTCATGTAATGATATCCTAATTCACCCTTGGGTTTGAAAGGGAAAGAGGCAGTCAATCTCCAATCTTCATGGCTAGCAAAATGAGGGCAGATGTCCAAATGTAGTAGACTTATAAAAGCTTCTTATATCTCCTTCCTCCAACAAGAATGGAATGAAGACATGTTGAATGTTTGGCAGGGGTTCCACCATACAGGGCTATCTTCAACTTGATGAGTCACAAATGTTGCTCTCACACATTTCAACTGATATAATCCACATGTTTGGTTTAGGACAATAAACCTTCAGCTGGCTAGGTAGAATTCTGAGCACAATCTGGAGGGCATCAGCTTTGAAGAAGTTGCCATAAAACATTTTTTGCTTCCAACTTTCCTCCTTGATATTTGAAGAACCATGGAGATGGAGATAGCAGTTGCACCTGCCCGACCTGATGATTCTTTCTCAGGCTAAGGCAGGACTGTCAAACTCGCTGCCCGCAGGCTGGATGCATCATGTGCTAGCCACACCAATGTCTGGTTTAGCGAAGGGGGAAAAAGTCATGATATGTCACATGATGATGTAGTGACGATGTGAGTTTCATACCCCTGGGCTAAGGAAATGAGAGGTAGGTGAGCTGAGCTGTGTTGCCTGCCTAATTCTCTAAGGCCATGATTACTTCCTCAGTTAAGCCATGTTTTAGGGGCCCACAGGGCATAGCTACACTAGGAGCTTTCTATGGGCAGAAGGCCCCTTAAACAAGGCTATCAAGACTGCATCTCTTAGGTCTATTGCTGTCCCTTTCACGGAAGGGCCAGCTGCCACTAAGTTCTCCAGGGGTGAATTGGGTTGGCAGGAATAGTTTGAAAAGGGGCTCTAGACTTCAAGTCATTTCAGCCTTCAGGGAAGTGATGGGCTTGGTGACCCTCCCTTCTTCTTTCATTGTTAAAGGAGAAAGGCCTTTTCTTTCACTGTATAGAAAGTGCACCAAAGCAAGTAAAACATTTGATGAACCATTCCTCCCTGCCCTGCTTTGTGTACAGAGGCATAGTCCTTTAGTCTTCAGTAAATAAGTTGTTCCAGAGGGATCGTGCATGTGATCATAATTATATTCAATTTTAATAATCATAAACACTCTTGTTTTCCACGATCCTGCAAACTGATTTCAAAAATGAATTTAATTTGAATGGTTGATGTGTGTGTTTGTGTGTGCGTACTGTTTGTCTACCATCCCTCCACCCTATCCAAAGTGGAATAAACAATGCATTAAAAAACAACAGCAAGGAAAAGAGAGCAAGGATGGTGGAAAACCCCTTGGAGAACTTTAAAAGACTTGAAAGCTAAAAGCAAAGCTTGGAAGGTGGGATCAGCTAATTTGTCCTTTTGTGTAGTTTATTAAGGCTTTTGTTCTGGAACACATGGGTTCAGTGGAAAAAGCATTTTTTGATATATAATGTATTTACTTCTTGCTAATTAATTAAAGCAGTATTCATATGAAAATGCTGACTGATAATGGCTTTCATAGCAACAACTGTGTATTATTTTTTTGTAAGTAGCAACTTTTAATTACAAATTGACTGGCAGAAATATATAAACCCCAAATATTGTTTCACTGATTTTCTTTTAACCGTGTTACTCTTGCTTGATTTATCGGATTAGGGCTTTTCACACATAGTGCATACAAGATACTGTTTTTAATGAGAAATTAAAAGATTACCAACAATACCCATAAACCATTAAAAACACAAACTCCAGATGAATGGTAATTAGACCGAGTGATTTGAGACTGATAAATTGAAAGCAATTAATGTATTGGTTTAGGATTTACGAGATAGCTCTTAGTGTTGCAGAATGTATCTGCAAGATCCAGATTTGCAAATGGGTAACAGTGCAGGAATGCTGCATTGTTGCAAACACCATTCTGTTATATGGTATGAGAAGAGAAGAGAAAATCCACAGACAAACCTGGGTCAGACCAAACACCCATCTAGAATGTGGCAGTAGAGTAGACCATCAGCAACATGGGCGAACACCCCTCTTAAGTTTCAAAATTTTTGAAACCTCCTGCAAAACAAGTTGCCGTAATGATTTTAAAATGAAATAAAAGTGGACATAGATCTAAAACAAAACTCTGCTTAGTTAAACCTGATACATATGTGAAGGCCAGTATGACCCAATCACAGCTAAAATAAAATACAAATGTGCTTTTTTAAAGGCAAAGAAGTACATTTATTCTGCTGCACAATCTATAAAACAAGTCTATACAAATTCAAACTTTATAAAACAAATATATACCTCCGTGTAAAATAAGACAAAATATTTTCACTTTGACCAGACACAGCCTACACTGGAAGGGACATCAAAATTTGGAGCTATTTGAAAAAAATAATCATTTCTCCATCTATGAAAAGAACTGCAGGTTGTGGGATAGATTCCAAAACTATCCCCATCCACTGTTCCCCCTGGGGAGTAATGTCACAGATGTGTATTCTTCGATTTTCACTTTACCTGTTTGTATATCTTAGGTTGGGTAACAAGTCCCATAATTCACAGGATCAGCATACCCCAGCCTGGAACATCAGATATTTTGAGTAACAACACCCAACTTTCTCCCAATTATGCTAAGTTGCATGGTCATGATGAGAATTCCACTGTGAGAGCTGGAATGTTTTGTTGAAAGAAACACAGAGATGTCCTTCAAGCCTCTATAGGAAGATAGGAAATTTAGGGCATATCTGTCCATCCCAATTGGAATATTGAGTAGCTATTCTTGAACACCCCTGTATGACACAGCCCTCCTCTCACCCTCCCACCCTCAATTTCAGAGGCATGTGACTTCAAGCTTTTCTGGATGGATGTAGAAACAATACTTTATATCTTCCCCCATCTGTAGTTTTGCTGCCTGCACGATTTGGCAGAAACCACAGTAAGGCTTGAGATCCAGCTCATGTTGGCTGCTTTTGGCTGCAATAGGCACATCCCCTCCTGTCTAGTCGTCTCCTGTTGCAGACTTCTCTTCATTGGCTTTTGTCCTTTCCTGTCTAATACTAGGAGAGGGGTACACCACCACTAAGGTAGCCAAGCAACATGTCTAAATGCTTTCTCTAGGAATTTAAGGATGTTAGTATTGGAACAGATAACTAGGAAGTCCATCTCAGAAAGCTTGGAGAGGTCTTGGTTTGTTGCTTTCTATATTGATAGCAGTGTTAGTAGTCCAAAACTGGTCTCCATCTTATTCTGGGGAAAGGTAAGAATACAAAGGATTCCATAAATTCTGGTATGATTGTCAGTCACCTGTGGCAGCTTGTAATTATATGCTTCCTGGCCTGCTCTATGGGACACTGTGCTTGCTTCTTATTTTATTTCTAAAATGACAGCCTTTTTAAAATATCACCTCCATGTGAATGCACAATGCAAGCCCATTCCTTCCGGTGTATTTGTCTCTGCATTGCAATCTCAGTGCTTAATGTTGAGGTGGAGGGGACAAGGAACTGCCCCCCTCCATTTCCTGCAAGATTCTACAGGAAAGGGGTCTTGACCCCTAGCTAGAGAAGATGAAGTCACAGATATAGATTTCAAATGGAAAAGCAAGAAGGACACAGCATATCATATTCAAAGTTCAAGAAATGGCAAGTGGCCATTTCGGAGTTAACAATTGCGTGTTAAGTTGATCTGGTCTTCAGATATGAAAAATTTTGAGGGCTGGGAATATTTTCTTTTAAAAATCACTCCAGGAGAGAGGTTCAGAAAAACATGCACACATGTGACTCCCATATCTTCACAACTCCAGTGTAAAAGTTTCAGGTTTTAAAATTAGAGTCTGGAACGTGGAAGCCACCCCATCTTTATAATCCATCTCCTGAGCATTCAAGGCACTGAACCTACGCCTGCCGCTGTAACAAGTAAAGCCAGGGCTTTTCCCCAAGGTTTATTGGGATTTGGCACATCTGTGCAAAAGTGTGTGCTGTAACTTATTGATGCCTGCAGTTGAAAATGAACTTCACTTAATATTTCTCCAACACATATCATTTTGAGATCAAAGCTTTTCAGAAGACAGGGGTTTCCTCTCCTTCCTCTCAGGATGCACTCCTGGTGTACGGTACAAACTCCCCCCCTAAGAGGGGGAAATTGTTGGTCACATCACAGGGGCTGGCTTCTTCTCTGGCAGACGTCTTGAGGTTTCAAGGAGCTCTCTGAAGCCCCTTGGACAGGACAGTTATGGGGATGTCAGGGGGATGGCTAAAATGACCCATGGATTGTTAAAGAGAATTTCAGTTTGCCACCGAGAAGCTTAGCACTCATTGACTTAGTAGATACACATTTCTCAAAGCTAGAATTCTGGCCCTGCTTAAATCTGACTGCATGTTGTGTATCTGCCTCCATGCCAGTTCTAGAGATTTAATTTAATTTAATGGAGGTGGGGTGGGGGGTTGCTGCTTCCCATGTCTACAGATTGAGATCACAATTTCCAGAATTCCTGGTTAGCTTTTAGCCATTCTAGCTGAGAACTCTGGAAGCTGCAGCCCAGCACATTTAAAGGGGTGGGTCTGTCTGTCTGTCTGTCTGTCTGTCTGTCTGTCTGTCTGTCTGTCTGTCTCTCTGTCTGTCTGTCTGTCTGTCTATCTATCTATCTATCTATCTATCTATCTATCTATCTATCTATCTATCTATCTATCTATCTATCTCACCAATTTAGCCCAGTGAAGCATATTATGCCTCATTGTGAAACAGCAAAAGCATATATAGACTGAGTTTTTATTCATTCATTCATTCATTTGGCTGCAAATATTTGCATGCAACCCACTTAAATAACTCTAGGCTGCAGACACCATTACTATGAAATACAACCATACAGTGCCAGCCAGAGTTTGGGCATGCTGATGGGGGCAAACCCACAGGAAAGATGAACCTGGCTGCAGTTTGTATCCCATAGATTTAAAAATCTGTTTTGATCTTCAAGTTAAAGGGAAGTTTGGCATGAAGTTGGCAGTAGAAGCCCACCTCCCTCCTCCAAAGGTCATTTTCATGCATTTGTTATGTGGCAAAGAGCAATGAAAATTTAGACTATTCTAGGAGGAGTCTATAGCTTTCCTTAATTCACTCCAGAGTTTTCTTTGCCACAGGGGTCATTGCAGGGGTAGTTCCTCTTTTATGTTTGCAACCTCTGATCTTTTATGTGCAATCTCCCAGATGATTTCTTTTCATTTTTAAGTTTTTGAGGTTCCAGATTCAGGGCAGTGGGCTACACAATAGGAAGCCTTTCCCTCAGCATGCAAATTATTAGTGATGTGGCATTTCCTTGCTCTGCTTGGATCCAGATGGCTGTGTGAGTCAGGGTGGCTGCTTATCAATTCATCACTTGATAGTGTGGAGAGCTGTACAATGGTAGCATCCTGCTATGAAATGAGGGAAGCAGATGCCAAATTTCCCGTTCTAAAATTTTATTGAGATACAGTCTGTTGATTCCAGATTTATGGGGGCCATAATTAAGATGACCCCTCCCACTAATGAGCTGCCCTTTAGAACAATGCCATTACTGCTCTTCTAGGGGGCATTATCCATCTACTGTCCAGTGGAGATGGCATGGAAAGTAAGAGCCTACTCTTTCTCTTTCTGTTGCTATGGTTTGTATGCTTGAAAACAGCAGAAAAACAGGCAGAAGCGGAGCAGGAATAGTGCCAAGTGGTGCAGGATGAACAGTGGAGGTGGCTTGGCAGATGCTGTATTTGCCCCGTACACTGCCATCCTCACAATTACACAGTTACAAAGGATTGCCGGATAAACTTTTCTCCAGATAGTAATAATTCTGCCTGTCTTTTGTAAATAAGCCCTAGGCCAGTAGACTAATCAATCATTCAAATGTATTCATCTTTTTTCATTTTCCCATAAAGCTGATGTTCTCCTCATCAGAATAATTTGTTTTTCTGTTCCAAAGATTTTTTTGTTAGTACCCCCTTTTTTTCTTCTTTTAAGTAGTGATAAGTTTGGTTTGATTTGGTTTGAAATGAATGGATGAGCAGCTGTCCAGTACCACTAGGTCAGTACCATCCAGATCAGTCTCACTAGACTGGCTTTTGTTCTGATTTCTCTTAAATGCTGTGGTTAAACTACGACTATTAGAGAACAGCTCCTTCCTCAGTACTATTTCACCAACTGAATGTACTCCATTACAATAAATGCCTCTCCTGAAAACTGATCAATAGAACCTAACACCCTCCAACCATTACCTTTACAGATACAGGTTATTCCCAAGATTATTTAGGATTCTAACCCCTGCACATGTCTTTGAAATGTGTTAGAATGCAACACTCAAAGTTCAATTACTAGAAACATAAGAATCAAGAAGAACTGATCATTGTACAATGAGGATAATTTTCTGTTTTGTTTGACATTTGTAGAGTTAATGTTAATACAATAACATAAATCGGCTAAGATCTCTGGAAAGGCAGTGTTAGCTCAATTATTATAATGTTTGATTTAAATGTCAATCACTTGGGAAAATACATTTGCTGTTATGTACAAAGGACTGAAAATTGGCATTGATCTCTACAATATATTTAAAGCCCAATCAAGTGGTCATGCATAGATTCAATTGAACAACTGTAATGCAAAACGATGCAACCCATTAACCGGTTTGGAGGGAAACCTAAACAGAAAAGGCAGTAGATGAGAAAGAAGGTAGGTGACAGGTAGTAGGAACAGATCATTAGGAACTTGGAAAAAAGAAGCTATGCAGAGATAGGAAAAAGGAAAGTAAGAGCTGGACCAATGTTTTGAGAAGGCAATGCAGGCAAGATTAAAAATGATGGACAAAAAGTGGGTGAAGCTTCAGTTGCACTGCTGTGGCCATCTTGACTTTTTTTGACTCATCTTCTGTGGGCACTCTCGATCCTTATGTATCACGGCCATGATACAGGCAGAAAGCTTTTCTGGAGTGGTCCTATATCACTGTTCAGGTGACTTTGTTCGATCAAAGTCTGCATTAGACTAGTCAATCTGAGCAAATAAGGAACAGATGCAAAGGAAAAGAGACTTTAGGCTATGATTCTCTTCCATCTTGACTATCTGAAACAGCCACTACCTAAAATACATCAACATCATTTGACAGTTCTATAGTTCAATGTGTGTTTTGTTATAAAAAGTCCTTTTTTTAATATTTTAAATTCTGTTGCCCATTAGATGGAATTTACTTCCATATATCATGCTATATAGGCAAGAAAAATAGATATTGGATTCTCATAAAAATGTTATTGAACTACATACATGGAACTACATGTCCTAAAAGATTCATACATGAAAGGAAAGGATTGATGCTTGCTTTCCCAGCTCAAATGGGAAAGGTAAACAAGGAAAGGAAGCCACCAATCAGAGGCTGTGGTAAATGTAAAGTTAAATCAGAAAAACGATTTCTTAAGCTATTTTCATTTCTGGCTGGTTTGTGAGCAGGAGTCAAGCAGCTTAAAGCTGGAGGGCAGAAAAGCTTTTAATGAGTAGACTACTTGCTCAATGAGAGCATTATGGCTGAGTGGAAATTTGAATCTCAGTTTTTGTGGTCTTCCTTTAACACATTAGTCATGCTGGCTTTTTTAAAACCCCATTTACAACTACTACTATCCTGTTTTAATAACGAGGGGGTAAACAGCACCCCTTGAAATGACCCTGCTGAAGCTCAGAGAAACTGTTTGTTTGCTTAACAAATTTATATGACCACCCATCTACCAATGGAACGCTGGGTGGCAGACAATAAGACAAAACATAATACAAAAATCAGTTTAAATATTACATTCACTTAGAACCCATAATAATAAACTAATGTAATCAAGGCCACTATTGAAAAATCATCAAATGATTCAAACTGTAGTGTGTGCAAAGAAGCAGAAGAAACAGTAGTTCATATACTCAACTTGTGCAAGAAGATTGCATGAACTGATTACAAACGACAAAACACAGTCATCAAAATTATTCACTGAAATATCTGTATAAATTATGATGTGCTAGTCATGAATAATTAGTGTGAACGTATAGTTGAAAAAGTAGTCAAAATGATTAAAATAAAACATTGTGCGATTTCCAAATGCAAACTGATAAAGGCATGGCGTAACACATCAAATTTAACTGTGGTTGAAAAGAAGAAAGTATGGATTATTGATGTGATAATACCAGGGGATAAAAGATAAAAGACAAAGAATTGGAGATGATCACAAAGTATTAAGATCTGAAAATTGAAATTGAAAGATTATGGCATAAATTGGCTATGATGGTCTCAGTAGTTGTCAGCCCTCTGGATGCTGTACCCAGAAGTCTTGGGTGGTGCTTTAAAAAAATCTGTGCATTGGCAACATTTCCATTTGTCAGTTACAAAAAGCCACACAGCTTGAATCCACACATATACTATGCTGATCTGTTACAACATCCTACGTTCTTGGGAAGAACTGGATGCATGTATACAAGAAGGCCAACATCCACTAAAAAACTGGCAGCTGTGATTTCACATTTTGTGTATATAATAATAATAATAATAATAATAATAATAATAATAATAATAATAATAATAATTAATAAATAGATAATCCTTTGGATTTGAAGAAGACATGCTGTTGTGCTATTCATCTGTGAACATGTGGGTGGTTCTGCAGTCCCAATCTGGAAATAGAGAGGCTACTACAATGGAGGCTCTGGAAGTCCATCACTGTAATAAATATGGCTGTTATTCTGAGAAGCTGCTTCATACAAGATGATCCATGTCATTCATATTCCAAGAAGAAGATTTTAATTTTCCAAATAGTGACATAAGGTAGCTTATCTTATACTACAGTATATAATCTATCTACCTTGAGATCAGTCACTCTGACTGTATCTGTCCTTGATCTTAATCAGAGGTCTTTTCATTATCTGCTATCCAAATATTTGAATGAAAAATGCCAGAAATAAATAAATTGCCATTTCTTTATGTAGTGGTAGAGCTACTGCATATGTGAATGGATATTAGAAGCAAGCATGTATACCAGAGGCAGACTGTAATGCATCTTATTCTAATGAATATGTCTAACAGAATAAGGAGGAGGAGCAACACGTATTCTCTTCACAATATATTGGAATGTATAGAAATCTGTGGGATACTCTTTGGAACCCAGGTAAATCCTTTGAATTATTTTGTATTTACATATGCAGACAGGTCCTTTCCATCTAATAAAAGGGGGCCAACGTATTTGGGGGATAAGAATTGTTTCCTCTAAAGCCATTAATGTCACCTCTGCTCTTTCAATACTATAACCTTCACTTGTGTATGTAAAGCAATGAATATTTACTTATTTAAGAAATTTTATATGATTGTCCAACACACTCTTAGTGTCTCTGGGCACTTTACAAATATAAAAGCCCAATCTAAAGCAATAAAAAAGCAATAATCTCCCCCCCCCCTCTTAGTAACAACAATCAAATAAACCATCTAATAGGCTCTATCCCACTCAGGCACAATGGCAAAACCAGGTCTATCCAGCAATGAAAACAGCAGTGAATATCCAACAATTCCTAATTGTTCTTGTGTATGTTCCCCTGTTTTGATACCTCTTCCCAGGTAGGTCTCAATGATTTCCCTGATTCTTACTGTATTGCATTGTGTTGTGATGGATGTCTAGAAGTAATTGCAGGCTAGCTGAGATAAAATATATCAAACTTAGAAGGTTTAATTTCATCCAGACACTGATCAGAGGGACGTAACTGGAATGAGGAATCTATTTAATTGCTGCCTTAGGTTATATGAAAAAGGTGAGGAAATCTTATAGAAGCATAGAACATATCAATATTATCTCTTTAAATAAATTGGGCTATCACAAAGCAGCTGCATTTGGAATCTTGACAAAGTTCAGATGCAAAAGGATTAAAAGCAAAGGGATCCTATAAATAAATTTTAAAAATGAAATACTTGCCATTTGTTTCCTCAGTGATGAATGCTGAAATGCTGGCCAATTCTCTTTAGAGTGACTGTGTATTTTTCTACCACATAGCAAATTTGAGCTTTCTTCTAATGAAGGATAGTGAAGTAGTGGATGCTCCATCACTGGAGGTTTTTATGAAGACATTGGACAGGCATTTGTCCATAATTTATAGGATCTCTTGATTAAGCTGGGGGGTTAGACTAGAAGACCTCCAAAATCCCTTTCAACTCTTGTTATTCTGTAGTTCTGAAGTCTTGATTGCAAACATTAGGACGATCACAATGCACTCTACATGAATCTATTCTTGAAGACCACTTGGAAGCTGCAGCTGGTCCACAATGAAATGAAATAGGCAGTTAAGACATGTCCCAAAATACCTTGTAATCCATCTGCTTTGTGACATGCACTGGTTATTTGAAGATTTATCTCTGTAATTCAAGGGGTTGGTTATCGCCTCTGAAGCCCTTCAAGGCCTGGTTACCTGAAGGAGTACTTGTATTCTGTGTTTTCTACTTGTCCCACATGATTGGATAGAGTCAATAGTCTCATCAATTAAACAATGTCATCTAATGAAACCTAGGAAACAGGCCCTCTTTGTCCCAGTGCCTCCCTAAAATAATAACTCCCCAGAGATTTCTATGAAACCCCCCCCCCCAATCTTCCCGTTATTTAAATGAGCTTCTAAAACATGGCTGTTCTCCAGGCCTTGAGCAAGGATAGGGGCAGATCCCATGAGGGGGAAAATCAGTCTGTCAATTAATGTTATTTTTTCCCAGACATTTATTTTTGTATTGTTTGAAAATGTATTGTTTGAACTTGCCTTGTACTATTTTCTTCCCAGACTTATGAAGTTATAGGGCAGCGTTTAAATTTAATAAATAAAATAAAATATTGTTTTAATTATGGAAAGTGTTTTTTTCCCAAAAGGTTGTTCAGTGTTTCTACACTTATATTTTTCTTTTATTCTTTTCTAATACGTTACCATTTCTATTTCTAATTTTTATTTTGGGAGTTATTTGTCTTTGTGTTGTGTAAAGGGGTGACACATATTTATTTATTACCCTATGTTCTTTTTTTAAAAAAAAAAAATCAATTTCAACAGCTGGAATTAATTTTCCTGTTACTGAATGTTCACTCAGACCTGTCATAGAGCGAAAGGCGCTCTATTAGCATAAACATAACTGAAAGCTTTGGTATTTGCATTAATGTACTTTTAACAAGTTGACAGGTTTCTGGCACATATTGCCAAGATCTGAGAACCAAGGAGTGTGTGGTGTGTGTGTGTATGTGTGTGCTGGAAACAGTGGAAGGCTGCAGCCTTCCTTACACTGGCTTAATTGTGTGGAGCTGTCAGGTAAAACCCCCAGGTTTCTTTTTCCACCACAGAAATGTCTGGCAAAGTTATTCACCACTAAGCAGGTGCACAAATCTGATGGGTGTCCATGAATCCACACTAGGAATTTTTACCATTTTCCTCCTAGTCAGTCAGTGGATATGTGTTTGAAACTGAAGAATAACTTCCTTTTAAACTTCTTTTAATAAGACGTGGGGTGTAACGCTTGCTGGAGGCACTCTCTGATACAAAATCTGTTTCTCTGTGTTTTATTGTTTTTATAAATGGATTTCTGGTAGGTTTCAAAATGGATTAGGAACTAGTGAGTCCTTTGCAAACTCAACAGCTCATTTCAGCACGTCTCACAGTGGAGGCAAAATAGAGAGACAACAAAGGACAGCAGCAGCATAGAAATGCTGACTTACTTAACCTGGCAGCCCAGGACAAACTACACTTTCTTTATAAAAAAGAATTAATTGACAATTATTGCTTAATTTTGTAAGCTCGGAAGAACTGTTGCACTAATACAATCTGCTACTAAGCTGAAATATGGGACCGAAAAAGTGAATGAAAACTTTATTAAACGGAATGCTAAGCATAGGAAGCCATTTTGTGCTTGTGAGTAGCACAAAAAAGTGTGGATTTTTGACAGTGGATCACATGTGCAGTTACAAAATGACTGCCGTGGGAATGTCAGTGTGAGAATAGCCAACTCTGAAGGTGGTTCTCCTTCACCCTATCTTTCCATTCATAATGATTTTGAATACGAGGTTTTCAATCTGGTCCAAAGTTAGAGCGGGAGATGGCGCAACTGCTGATTGGCTGATGAGTTTGACAGCGCGCTATAAAAGGAGTGGTCAGACCCGCTTGTTTCGTCGTCTGTCAGCCGCAAGTGTTAGTGCGTGGTTTGATGTTTGGTTAACCTTGTTAGCTTTAATAAAAGGGTTACCCTTAATTCCTTGGTTGTCTCAGTTATTCCCAGCCGATGTAATAATAATCATGTGCTCATGCCACCTTCCCAAACAAAGTAATGAATGGCAATCATCCTCAGCTTTTCTGTAAAAATGCATGAAAAGTGGTGCCAAAGGGGGTAAACTTAAATATAGATTTTAATATTGGATTACTATGATTTCTGTGATCATAATCTCTATGAATTGTATCTGAATCATTCTGTTTTCATTGTAAGTGTATTGGGCAATTTGATGCTATTAATTCATTTGAGCATCTTTAAAAAAGATGAAGCATGACTACATTAAAAAAATAATCTATAAAGATAAGTCCTAGTTTCAGTTCTTCAAAAATGCAGTTTAAAAATATCTTTAAGGACTAGGGGGAGAAAGGAAAAGGAACTCTGTTTAAAATTCAAAGAGGTTTGACCTGATTGTTTTTCTCCTGACCATCCTTCTCTTTGGTCATAAACGTACTATCCTGTGATAAAATGGATGGCCAATAAATTTAATAAGTAAGTAAGTAAGTAAGTAAATACAGACAGAGAGACAGACAGACAGACAGACAGACAGACAGACAGACAGACAGACAGACAAACAGATTGATTACTGATTTATAGGGAGATGGTAAGGTTTATAATCCAACACAGGGCATCAGGTGGTTATGGGTATTAGACTTGATTGCTGGATCAAATGTAGGTGACTGTTTTCTTTCCTACTTAAGGTTCTGCTTGAAGGCTAGAAATTGAAAAACCTGACATTTCTCTTCAAACCACTCCTTTTTAAAAAGATCATTCTGATATCTGCCCAATATGCAAATTGGAAATTGTTTTAAAGTGCATCTGGATTAGAAAACTGGAACTGTCCTATGCCAGATTACACATAATTGGAATATATACATTTGACTTCATTTAAATATGCTTTTGGTGAGAAAAGTCACCTGCCAATTGAATTAGAGAAGTTTAATAGATGATTCTCTCTCTCCCATGTGGCCAGCCTCCCAGGACAAACATGCATAGCAGAGAAGCTGGCAAGGGAGAGGGAAATTTGTTGAGAAGATTCCTCGCCTCTCTGTTGCTGTCCATCTTCTTGGAAGCAACTGTGCACTTTCTGGAAAAGTCCTGGCAGAAAGAAAGCCTATAGATGTTTTTCCTATAGTATTCTCGTTAGTTTTCTCTCCTATAGTTTATTTCAGAATCATTGTCCTAGTGAATGTAAATACAGATAATATTCCATTTAATTAAGTGAATCTGGTTTCTTTTGAAATAAATGAAAATTCAGGTCAGTTATTGTAACTAGGGATATTGATTTCAGCATTAGAACTAAGTTCATCCAACTTTGACTAAATTCAACCCATACAATCTAAATAAAGGTTTAAATATGTTGAAAAATTCTGTTTCTTCCAAAATGTGTATTTAAGAAATGTTTAACTGTTTTGATAAAAAGCAAGATTTTTTTATTAACCCAGCTGAAGGTTAATGAAAGTGTTATGACCTTGATTTCGCTTAAAAAAACAAATGGATTTTAGAAGTTCTTATAGTTAAAGCTTTTTCTTTCATTGTAAACTTTGCCAGATCCATCTGGTTAATTACTACATGATACAGAATTCTGGACTAATTGGCATTTTACCTGTAGGGTCAGAACTCTTATGATGTTTTTATGAAATTGCTTGTCTCACCCTTGTTTAACCAGTAATCCTTGCATCACTGTCATTTTTTGCATAAAACATGATGCTTGACAATCTATTCAAGAACTTTGCCAAGTATAAATGACAACCTGATGAGTCTGTAGTTTTCTTGACCCTTCCCCCCCCTTTTTTTTTTGGAATAATTTCCCTCTCCATGTCTTCTGTATCTCATCAGTTCCCTAAGGCAGTGTTTCTCAATCTTGGCAATTTTAAAAAGTGTGGACTCCAACTCCAAAATTCTTGGAGTTAAAGTCTACACAACTCAAAGTTACTGAGATTACAAAAACACTGCTCTAGGAGTTCTCAAAGATTCCTGAGTGATTCTACGAGCACCTCAGCTAGTTCTTCAATATGCTGAGATGTAATTCATCTTACCCTGGAGAGTAATTCATTTAAATTAGTTGAGTTTTCTTTTAGCCTTTCCATGTTCTAAATAGTAATTCCATTGTTCTTCCAGTGACATAAATAAAGAAGCATCACCCATTACTACTTCATCACCTTCATCATGCAACGGGCCTATATTCTTTTTAGGCTTTTCATTTCTAACATATCCAAGGACCCTTTTTGTTGATTTTGATATTTCTCACAATCCTCAATTCATTCTAAATTTTAATCTAAACTCACAGGATTCTTACAGTTTCTAGACATTAGCTTGTATTCTTCTTTTGGTTATATCCCCCTCCCTACATTCCCATTTTTGTTCTCTTTAGCTCCACCACTATCCACAACTGGACATTTTGTGATTTTTACCATGTATTTCTTCATGTGGGGATTGCTAGGCATTTTGCTTGCAATGTCTCTTTTTGTAAAATTTCCCATTCTTCCCTACAGGATTTCAATAAAATTGGATCAGAACTATTTTTCCTTAGAGTGACCAATATTCATTCTTCAGAAGTCCAGTATGGAGGTCTGAATTGAGAGTAAATAACCACTTTCTCCAAAGCTGTCAAACACCTTCACTTCTTCAAACTATTCTGGCAAGTACTTGGCATGGCTAGTCTAGTGAAGAGAAGGACCAGGGGAGACATGATAGCAGTGTTCCAATATTTGAAGACTGCCACAGAGAGGAGGGGGTCAAGTTATTTTCCAAAGCACCTGAAGGCCAGACAAGGAATGATGGATGGAATAATGGATGGAAACCTAGAAATAAGTAGAATTTTTTTGGCAGTGAGAACAATCAACTAATGGAACAGCTTGCCTCCAGAAGTTGTGGGAGCTTCATCACTGGAAGTTTTCAAGAAGAGATTGGACTGCCATTTGTCAGAAATGGTGTAGGATCTTCTGCTTGGGCGGGTGGTTGGGCTAGATGACCTACAAGATCCCTTCCAACTCTGTTAATATGTTAATCTTTGTTTAGGATTAGGTTCAGGATATCAGAACCTTCTTTCTTTTTCTTCTTCTGATTCTTGAAAACTGGATCTACGTCTGCAGATTTTGTTGACAAGTTTTTTTCAAAAACTTCCCTCCTTCCTAGGGCTTAGAGACAGTGACTAGGTCAAGGTCACCCAGCTGGCTTTGTGCCTAAGATGGGATTGTAGAACACAACTCATAGTCTTATGGTTTTTAGCCTGATGTCTTAACCACTACACCAAATTAGCCCTCTGTCTTTCTTCTGTGTATTATCATTAAGAAAGAAAAAGAAACTGTTGGGCCTATGACTCTTGGTCTTGGCAGAATTAGATTTTCAGTAGGTGCCAAGATAATTGAAATCCCACATTATCGTTGTTACTGATCATTAGATGGAGAAAAATGTCATTGATATTTTCAGCCTGACCAGGTGGCTTATAATAAACTTTCACAATGGGAGTTTTGCTCCATTTATTTGTTTGTTTCTGTTTGTGTCAATGTTGATTTTTGCTGACTGCTTGGTTTGGACTTGCAGTTTTCTTGGCAAGATTTCAGAAGTGGTTTGCCATTGGTTTCTTCCTAGTCTGAACAACAATGACTGACCCAGCTTGCTTCATTGTAAGGCTGGTTTGCAACCTGGTTTGTAACCTGGTCCTTTAATCAATATTCTAAACTGGCTTCACTTTTTATTCTTACCCAAACATATTTCTATTTGGTTTTATTTGAATTAAGCTCATATTCCTCCTCTTTTCAGAATTCTTCTATCAAAATCATAGCATGAAACTTCTTTACTGTTGTGATTCTGTGGTGCAAATGTACTGGTTCACAAATACTGCCTGCCCAAAGTATAGACAAATACCAACATCTGGACTAGATAATGTGCATATTATAAAGTTACTTTGGGATGGCCTGAAGCCAGTAGAAAGAAGGCCTTAAGCTTCAAGCATGCGGCTCAAGTTAGACTTGGCAGGCAATCTTGAGATCATCCAAGTTATTTTCCAGAGATTTGTGTATGTCCCCTTTTGACCAGCTTTTAGTTGAACATCCCATCCAAGTCCTTTATATGCACAGAATATTTTTATGTTAACGCCAAGAAAAACGAAAGCAGGAAAGTTGTCTTAGTTGTACTGAATTGAAGTGGAGGCAAGGTTTTCTGTATAATCAGGGCATTTATTTCCTCCTGCAATACTTCCAGTGGTGGGATTCAATTTTTTTTACTACCGGTTCTGTGGTTGTGGCTTGGTGGGCATGGCAGGGGAAGGATACTG
>JAOYMU010000098.1:104096994-104111302 GCA_025802295.1 Psammodynastes pulverulentus | reverse complement strand
ACTCCCCCAAAAGTCAAAAAGTCCCGATTTTTTATAATAATTAAAAAAATATTTTTTTATTATTATTATCGAAAATCGGGACTTTTTGACCACATCCCAGGACGGGAGACAAATTCCCGAAATGCGGGGATGTCCCGCGAAAATCGGGACGTTTGGTCACCTTACTCTAGGAAGCATCCTAATCCCTTGATTCTGAGCATAGCAGTGGCAGGCCCTTTGCTCAGCCAAAGTGGCTTTTGTCTATGCTCAGAGGTCAGGTCCTCTGCTCCCCATACTTCTTCAGTTTGAGGCAGAACAATATGCCTCCTTGAAGTAGATTGTCTTCTATTTACAAAAGCTTAATGTAAGTGCCTCAACAAAAGTGAGAAAATAAAGCTAGGCTCTTCTTCCCAGACCTATTCTGGAAACATGCTTAACAACTGTCGTCAATCTCAAAATACACAGATGTAGTAAATGGTGAGTTAAAATATACGATGTCATGCTAGAGTTATTTTAGAATCTTCTCCATCAAAAACAAATTCTTCCCAAATCGTGTTTTCATAGGGAGTAGCCTGACAAGGCATTTATTTGATTTTCATGGGAGTGTCAAAATAACGCTGTGAATTCTTCCTACTGAAAATAGAAATTCATACTCCCAAGTGAAGATGAAATAACATCTTCATATAAGAGAATTCTTAAGTGTAAAAATGAAGAATAAACACAGCCTCAGCAATTCTTTCCCTATAGGGCAAGGACTATGGCTCTTCCATTGTAGCTCATACTGGTTGGTTTTGAACCAGCCTAAATAGATGCTTCCCATTCACACCTTGACTCTGTGACTGAGATGAATTTCTGAAATGCTGTGAGAAGCTGACATTCCCAGGGTTTGTTGATCCTCTTCCTAGTCAGACAATATAGGTAATCACAAGACCTTTTTCCTTTGAATATGTTTTTAAAATGTTCAGAGATGACCTCTTGCTAATTTGCACATCCACTAAAGATGCTTCTTTTAGTAATTCTGTCTTAGGGTTTATCCACATTGCCTAGTTACTCTACTGTACAATAGTACGATTGTAACTTTTGCCTTATAAATAAATGTGTGCTTGTTCAAAATTCAGTAGAAATTTAGGAGGTTTTAAATTACTATTTTTCTTTCTCTGGGTTTTCTATTTTTCCTTGTGCGTTTTTTTAAACTCTAGTGGTGTACCACTTCATTGTTTTTTTCATAACTGGATGGCCCAAATAACCCTAATAATAGCCTATCTGGAAAACATATGAGATAGAATGGAGATGTATCATTGTTGTTTAAAGCACCTGGAAAACTGGGGAGCTCACAGAAAGAAACAATGATTAAAAGTTCTGCGGGATTTTGATTCACCAACCTTCATTTGTGAGACAAAAACTAAACCTTTGAAGTACGGTGGCACTTGAAATAAAAAGACAACTTTAACAGGCATTAGAAAATCGGGCGAGTGCTGCACATGAAGTCGAAGGGGCATTTGCTCTTCTGCAAAAGTAGCGAATAAATTGCTCAGATTAGCCTGCAACAGATTGAAATGCTTTCTCCCAAGCTGACAGAAGCAGTTGAGGAAAAGTGTTCTTTGGAACTGAAGGAGAAAAAAAAAATGCACCCAAAGGTTGCTTTGAAGGAGAATGGGGGATTAATAGAGGGCAGAATCATTTTTGTTTCTGCCTTCCAGAAAAAAAAAATTTTGCTTGTTTTGGCAACAAGGCAATTGGGTAGAGCAAATAAGCTCTCAAATTCTTAAGCTAGGTGAGGGTCAAGCTGGCATGAGTGAAACAGAAAGGGCAGGTATGCTCGCAGATATCATAGAATTCAACTTTGGCACACATGCTTTCTGAATAATCCCTGTTTCTACCATTTAAAAAAAAAACTGGTTTCCATAAATCTCTTCTTTTGAGTTGCAGTCTGGAGGGGTTTTCTTGCCGGCTTCAGGAAGTTGTCTTCCTAAGCTTAGCCTAGCATCTGCCCATGCTACAGGCCATGAGGAAGAAATCCTGGAAATTACAGACTGCGTTAATGCCTCTTATCCAGGTGTGAGTTTGTTGAGGACATTCATTCCTTCTCAAATCCCGATTATCACCTATCATTGTTTTTCTACTCCAAGCCAAGGTGAGCTCTTGCCTCACATTCAGGAGGCTGTGAGTTCGATCCTAGGTAGAGGTTAATATTTGGAATACTCTCTCCTGCTCAAGCAGGGGGTTGGACTAGATGACCTCCAAGGTCCCTTCCAACTCTGTTATTCTATGAATCTATGAACCTAAATGTCTCCCAAGAGTAATGGGGAGGAAAAACAACAACAACCCAGGACACTTTGCCCTATTTAGCAAGGAGGTAAAACACTCCTGTTCCTTGTTTTAAAAAAGCAATGGTTACTCTTTTTCAAAGGCAATTTAAAAACATTTTAATCCATACTGCACATTAGGGGTAAATGGAGAGAAAGGGCTTATATAGCCAATGTTTGGCATTACCTTTTAAAAATCTCTTTATTGGGTATGATTGACAGAAGGATCAGCAACCTCTGCAGTGAACCACAGTGATGCCAAAATGACAACCGTGGGATAGCCTCGTCCCGCAAATGCTGCCTGGACATATTTGTGTGCAGACACAAGAGCATAAATTCCAACCGCGTTTGTGTGATGACACAATCAATCATATGCTCCCCCCTTCAGTTCCACTTCTCCCAGCAGATGCTTATGAGAATGACACCGGAAAATGTGGCTCTGTTTCCACTCCATCTGTAACACTGTCTCCGTTAACAATCATACTAGCAGTGTAAAAAAATTAACTTGGGGGATTTCTTGAGCCCTTTTCCCAGGAAGTGCTTGATATCCCATGAGCCTTTGCCCCGGAAGAGTATTAACAAGTACTGCATTTCCTCGTAGGCCATGACTGACAGTAAGTGAGGCTTTGTCTGCTCTGCTCCACTTTTACCAACGATTGTTAAAAAAGGAGAGGCTGGCTTTTTCCCCATCCTTCTTTCTCTCCAGTTCTTTTTCTTGGAGGACTAGGAAATAAATTAGGGTGATAGACAGTCTTGGTGTTCTCGCAGCATGGCTGATGGGTGGAATTAATTTAATCATGTTGTCTGAACTGGGCTAAATCTAATTCCCTTGGGATTAGTTGATGGTGTTAATTGGCCCCTCTTTCATGTTCCCCGCAAAGCACTAATTACCCCCACCAACCCAATTAAGCATGTTGTTGGGACACAAGTTATGTGGCTTTGAAGGAATTCTCCCTATAATTCAGGTTATTTTTTACCACACCTCCAAAATTTTTGTTGGCAATCAATTTTCCTGGGTGGCTTAAAAATAACTCAGACTATCTGAATGTTTTCCCATGGGTTAACATGAAGGTCCATCATTTCCTGAACATGTTTTAGTAAAATTAATAATTTTTTTTTTTAAATGCAGATTATGGAAGACCATGTCTTTGGGATTCTGAAGCCTTTTTTAGCCAACAGATGGAAGTCATTTTTTGGTCAACCATCCTGCTGTTTTAACTTCAGGCTTTGCAAAAGTGTTGAGCTAAAATAACGAAAGAAAAAGATGAGAGGAAAAATTCACTCCTGTTTTGCCAAAAGAATGCATTCAATATAAATATCTCTGGAGATTCTCAGTCGTCCAGGTCATGGTTGTCCCAAAGGTGCTTTTTCAAAAGGCAACTGGACTTCCTTGTTTTTTCTTTGAAGATGCTTCTCATCCAAGAAGCTTCTTCAGCTCTGACTGGATGATGGGGAATGGAAGGATTTATTTTCCTTGCAGACAGCTGGTCATTTGCATCTTTTTAGAGAGTCGTTGAGGTTTATCTGTGTCATCAGGGTCTCCTGAGTGGTGCAAATGGGTGTGGAGCCTTCTTGGAACTGTCTAAAGGACTATGTTGTAGATTGGAGGTAGATGATGTCATATCCCCCCCCTTCTGTTGAGAGAGGGCTGTTTGGTGATCTCAATGACTCTCTGAAAGAATGCAGATAAACTGCTGTCTGCAAGGAGTATAAATCCTTCCATTCCCCACCATCAAGTCAGAGCTGAAGAAGCTTCTTGGATGAGAAGCGAAATATTTTCAAAGAAAAACCAGAAAGTCCAATTGCCTCTTGAAAAAAGCACCTTTGAGACATTCAATATAAATTTACCCATATAAATAACCAGAAGCAAAGAGGGAGAGGGACCCCTGACCTTTCAAAAATCAAGTTAGACACAAAGCTTTTCTTACTTTTGCATGTCAAGTTAAAGCGTTTGACTAAAAAAAAATCCCAGGTTCAAATTTATCTCCACTTGGAAAGTTACTGGGAGACTTTGATTTGGTTATTATCTCTGAATCCAACCCAGCCTACCTTATAGTGTTGTTATGGAGGAAAAAATGGAGAAAGAGAAGCCTATAGATGCCATCTGGAGCTCTTCTATTGGAAGAGATATGGGCTAGGAATTGAATGAAAATCTAACTCAGTGTACTATTTCAGGAGCAGGCTTATAGATGTAGTTTGTAACCGATTCATACTATTGCAGTGCTAATAGTATTTTTTTGGTCCTGTTATAACGTTGATTATTTTGTTCTTCTGATTAGCAATGAGTTGGCAATTGTAGTTTTGTATTAAGTTTTAAAGTACTTTTAAAAAGTACTGAGACTGGATTTTATCGATTTGATAAGTCAGTTAATGAAATTAAATATAATTTTTTTTTTACAGGCAATGATAAACTAAGGAGAGGAGGACTCCACTCAGCTCTTAGCTCTAAACTTTGACCTGCTCGCCTTCCTGTTGAAAGCCTGGCTTATTCATACAATTCAATTTTATCATTTCAACAGCTGATTTCTGGAGTCTCAAGATTTTCATGCTAAATCCTCATTTAACAATCACAGTTGGGGCCCCTAACTTGGTCTTTAAGCAAAGGAGTCACTAAGTGAACCCCAAACTGTGCTTATGATCTTATTTCAGGTTTCCTTTACAAAGGTCAGACATTTAAGGGTCGGCTGTAAAGTTACTTTTTCATCACTGTTGTAAATGAGGCAGTCATTAAACCAGGGTTACCTCTAGTGGAACTTGACAATCCTGATATTCTTCTAAGTGACTGGTGGCACTATGTCCCTTCAGTTTCTGCCCTGTCTTTTCTAATTTAAAAGGCAGCTGGAGACTCCAACATCTCTTATGTATACCGCTTCTTTAGTGGAAGCTATTAGGATGGGAGATGATGGCTGCCAAACGCAATTGGTTTCTTTGAGAAGTGAATGATGGTTATCTCTCTTTCTCTGTGCGTCCATGTGTAAAAGAGAGAGGGAACTTGGTATGCTGCAAGTCAGAAAACTATGGGAGATAGAAAATTCAGCACTGTGCAGCTGATACATCCAGAAGGAAGCTAAAATGGGTGACACGATAGCAATGTTCCAATATCTCAGGACCTGCCACAAAGAAGATGGAGTCAAACTATTCTCCAAAGCACCTGAATGTAGGACAAGAAGCAATGGGTGGAAACTAATCAAGGAGAGAAGCAACCTAGAACTAAGGAGAAATTTCCTGACAGTGATTAATCAGTGGAACAACTTGCTTCAAGAAGTTGTGAACACTCTAGTATCGGAAGTTTTAAAGAAGAGATTGGACAAACATTTGTCTGAAATGGTATCAGGTTTCCTGCCTGAGCAGGGGGTTGGACTAGAAGACCTCCAAGGTCCCTTCCAACTCTGTTATTTTATTCTGTTATTCTGATATGCTACTAAAGATGTTAAACATTCTCATCTCAGGATACTTTTCACACATGTTGCAAAATATGTGTGTGAATGTTTTTATCCATTTTACATCTTTTACAAAGGACAAAAAATAGATAGGGGAGGGGAAGAGAAAGGGAGAGAGAGGTGAAATGTCAAACTCCCCCTGTCAAAACGAAAAGTTTGGTAAAATGTATTGATTTAACCTGGCCACCAGACAAGCTCACCTCATGCAGAACTGACAGTAGATGGGCGAGATTTGTCAGTTTCTTGCACTTCCCACTTTTCTTACTGAGGAGAAAAATAGACCGGCAAGTGCAGAAGACAATTATCTTTAACTTGAGCTTTCGCCGGGGAATAGGAGCACAAAGGGGGAGAGGTTACGAGGAGGGCGCCCACTGTTTCATAACGCAGAGAATGCGAATACCCAATGGGTACTTTGCCAAGTGGGTGGAAGCTGGAGCCGTTGCCAGGGCAGCCGCTGCTGAGCTTATGGTGTGACTGGAGCCAAGGTGCACAGCGAGAGTGTCTATTTCACTCTCCTGCTGCCAAGATCACGCAGGGCAAAGTCTGGGGCATAGGCCCAATTGCCAATGGCTAGCGCTTAGCATGCTTTCTCTCAGCCTTTTTTTTCCCTCAGTACCTTTCACAGGAGGGAGGCCTCCTCCTGCTCTCTAAGCTTGTCGCCTGCCATTGAGGCAAGCTTGCCTATTAATTCCCACTGAAGTCTCCTTCTCCCCAACTGTGTTTTTCTGAAGTCAGATCTGTGATACACCAATAGAGGCTGGGATGGTAGTGGAAGAGGGGCAGAAGGTGGAGGAAAGGTGTGATTGTGGTTTGTGTGAGTTGAGATGTGGAATGTCACTGTCAGCATTAACACTACAAAGGGGTCACCTGAGCTACATGTTCTGCCTCTGTTACTAAACTTCACTAGCATGGAACCCAAGCAGAGGCAGATATTTGGAATAGACTCTCTTGCTCGAACAGGGGGTTGGACTAGATGACCTCCAAGGTCCCTTCCAGCTCTGTTATTCTATATATGTAAACTAAACTGCAGTGCAAATTACAAAATGCATTTAGCGTTGTTTAAAAACAAAGACTATATAACTCCATTCTCTGCTCTAAAGCTACAAATCTTGCCTGCCCCTGTCATATGAATTGGATCGCTACCCTAAATGTGGTGATGGAGAATCTATGATATGCATGTTAGAGGTGATGGTCCATGTCGTTTGTAATGACAGGCCAGGCCTCCAGACCCTCTAGAAGTTGCATAAGATCGTTCTTGTGTGGTTTTTTTTCAGAGGCTGCACGAGAAAAAGGTCCTTCTCACACAATTTCTAGAGGCCTCGTGAGAGCACACTGCATTTTTATGTGGCCTTTGGAGCCTCCAAAAAGTGTGGGAAGTTCTCACGTAGGCTCAGTGGTGGGATCCAAGAGGTTCACACCTATTCGCGAGAACCTGTTGTTAACTTTCTGACCAGTTCGGAGAACTGGTTGTTGGAAGAAATCTCCTTTTGGTTTTTTTCCACTTTACAAGGCTAATCCTGTAAGGAAGGCAGGAAGGAAACATTCTGGTGATGTTTCTAGCCTAATTTTTATTGCCCTGCTTACAGTTAACCAATATAACAGCTAAATGTTCTTGGCAGTACGCAGACTTACTGTCGCCTCAGCTCCACCCAGTCACATGATCACCCAGCCACACCTACCCAGCTGGTCATTAGGACAGAGAACTGGTTATTAAATTATTTGAATCCCACCACTGCCCCAATAATATTTGGAGATCAGAACTGAAGAAAGATCAAAACTGAAGAAGATTCCTGGATGAGAAGCAAAACATTTTCAAGGGAAAGAAAGAAAGAAAATGCAGTTGCTTTTTGGAAAAGTACCTGTGGGAGAACCATGATGTGGACGATTGAGAATCTCCATAGACATCTGGAGATCAATAACATTTGGAGATCCATTGAATATTCAATCTAGCATTTCAATGCTAATGCAGGATCCGCTTCTATTCAGTGTTATCTATATGGTACCTTAAGTGACAAGCATACAATACAGCATCCCAATTTCATTTCCCACTCTTTTTCTATTGGAAAACTTCTCTTTTCTGGCTAATAGTTTAGGCAGAGATGGAAGCAGCAGTGACAGCATCTGCATGTAAGAACTAGCATCTAAGAACTATTCAGATAGGATTATCTGAATCCAAGAAACTTTAAATGAGCAGGAAGGCAAGAAAAAAACCCCATGATTTGTGGTTGGCAGCAGCAGGTATGATATCTCTTGTGTTTTCTGTCCTTGACCCCATCTGATTGCCACCCTTTGCCTTGACAATTGTTGTTTGGAGGCTCTGCTGTTTCCTTTCGCCATATCTTGGTTGCAGAAATCCAAATTACTATTAGATGGCAACAATGAGATGCAAAAAAGCTCAATCTCCTTGCTATCATTTGGATTTTTGTAGCTCAGATAGGGTAGCCTTAAAAACAACCAAGGATACACACTTTAAAATAATAGCCAGAGTGGCAGAAAGAATGGCAAGAATACACAAAACCACTTTGTGGTTAGGTTTATATCATTACAAATAATGCTCCCATTGTCAACATGATTTATTAATAATGACAGAAAACTATCTGGCTTACAAAGATAGGATGGAGGCAAGAAACGTAAGGTTGGGTATATATATTATGCTAAAGAGGCCTGTTTGGTTTTGAATCACTGTGTTATGTGAACCTGATTGTTATGATTTGTAAACCATGCCTTAGCATGTTACATAAAAACCACTGACATTGTGGCTTATTCAATGAGCCATAATTGACCAAACCATAGCTAGCATGATGCATGAACCAAGTCACTCCCCTTACTCACATGGAAAGCTTCCACCATTTCCAAATACTCCCCGATTTTGAGTATAAAAGCTGTGAGAGATCAACCCAATCATTAGGAACAATGAAGTCAGGACTTGCATTATAACTTCCCTTTTACTTTTCTTTCTATGGATTATGGCAGTTCACACCATTGGCCAACTGGTTGCAAGCTGTTCAATCAATAAAAGAAAATATTTTATCAAAACCAGGCTTCAAAGAGTAAGAGGTATTTGCGGTTCCAAGTTCTCTGCTGAATGGAAAACAATGGCTAGGTTCATACACTATCTTAAATCATAGTGGCTTGCTTTGGCCTGGTATGACATATGAATCCAGCCATTGTGATTTGCAAACTATTTTTCCAAATTAGGTTATCTGGCTTGTTTAACAACTTATGGTTTAAACAAACCCTACACAGCATAGTGTGAAAATTCAGTTATAATGTGTAACTCCATTTCTGGTTTTATCTAAAGTAAGCATCAGAAGTGGGAGAACATCTCTAACTGGCCTATATATGTGCGCATCACATTTCAGAATTTGGTTCTTCAATATCCATCGGAACATCTTCCCCAAACCCCAAAAACTCTTCACCAATGTGACTACTGTCCCCTGTCCTAATATTCCCTCTTATTTGTATTCACTTCATATATTCATAATTATGTTTATACTTATATCTATTATCCAATGTATGCTAGACAAAATAAATAAATAAATAAATACATAATAAATAAATAAATAAAATAATAAAAATAAATAAAGAACATCTTCAGCTCATACACCAGCAGCAAGAATGATAATAGCAGGGTTGACATGCACACTGTGTTTATATGGCCCATTTCTCCTTGCCTATTGCAATCTTGGAGTAAATGCTGGTCTGAAAGTGCATGGCAGATGACCAGGTATATTCCAATGAAGTAGAAAGCAGCTCTCTTTATAAGAAGCCATTATTGCAAGGTTGGCTGGGAAAGCTGTTCTGTTTGAACAAAATTGGGATTTCTTATAGTGGAGAAAGACGGGAGCTATCACTCCCACTACAGTGATGTTTTTCAGGATAAAAGCAAATAAGTGTTAAGATGACTATATTTGCATATTGCATTAGTCTAAAATGTGATTAGCTTCTCGGACAAACTGAGCGATTAGTTTATGGTTCAATGGATCGTGCAAACCCAAATTAATTCAATAAAATATAGTTCAGTGTATTCTCAGTGAATGCAGCTGAGTGAAGCGAAAGACACTTCTAGGAAAACTTATGAACAGCTCTACTTATGTATATTTGAACTGCTCTTTAAATGTTTTGTTTGGCTTTAGTTGAGGGTGAAGACTTAAAAATTAAGCCAAACGTTCAGTGGAAATGGGGCATTTTAAGGGAAGAGATAATGTAGCATTTCACAGATGTTCTCTTTGGGTTAATAATGATGATAAACAATGATAAAGATTAAAATGCATAGAGAAAAAAAGGAAAAAACTACTTGGGCTGGGGTATGATGCTTATATGTACTTACTTTAAAAGCTAAATGTCATCATCACATCATCACAAAAAGGAGTAGAATACAGAAATCTTTGATCTGTTCAGTGTAGACATGCTTATTTACATTATTGATAAATATATTGCCAACTTTTCATTTGAATCACAGAAGTCTGAAGCCAAGGGATCATTGGGAGAAAAGTGAATTAAGCTGGATCTTAAAAGAATTGAAGAAGGAACATGAACAGCAGTAGCTTATGGTTGTATTTGATGGCATAAACGGAGTCTTCCAACATTACAGTTCTGTGAAATAAACAATAAAAAGAAGATATATGTTTCTGGTAACTTCCAATGTCCTGCAACCTATGACCTCTCCATAGCCTACTCAAGTTCAATTATATCTTGTAATGAAAGAGGAATAAATTATAGAAAGGCTGAATCAATTATAAGGAGAACACCATTATGAATGAAACAGCTAAGATAAAGTCAGAAAGTATGATTTGGTTTCATCTGGATTATTCTATGAAATTAGGAGCCCATGGGGTGGTGAGACACTGCATGTTACACCCCAGTAAACAGTAGTAATGGGGGGAAAAAGAAGGTGATTTGGGAAGAAAACTGTGCAACATTTTGAATGAATACAATCCCAGAGAAAAGTTGTTGTCGAGTAACATGAATGAATGAAGAAAGGAAAATGAGATAGTTCAGAGAAAGTTATTGGACCATTCACAGACCAAAAAATAAACGAGAAAGGTGACTGATGAGTAGGTGTTTGAAAAGTTGGTTAACTCTAAGTATATGGTTTAAGCACAAGTGCACCAATATGTAGACATGACAAAGGATAGAAGGGTAATGATAATGAGACATTCTGAATGTGGGATCTTTGGTAGTGTCAAGATTGGATCTTGGGAGAAATGGAAGTCGAAGTAGAGAAGTTGCAGAAACATGAGTGAAAGTAGAATAAAAGCACAAATGCTATAAGAGTAGAATGAAAGCAAAGCATGCGCACTATAAGAATAATTAGAATTCTTAGTGAATCCATGGAGTTCAGCAAAGATATATGATGTTTCTTAAACATATTTATGGGCAGGGCTTTTTTTCTGTGGGAACGGGGCGGAACTGCGTTCCGGATCCTTTTCGGAGTCCGGATCACGTGGTCCGTCTCCACCAATCGCGTGCTATCACTTCCGGGTTTTTTAGCGCGACGAGGGGGTGTGTGTTCCGGCACCTTTCTCGGAAGAAAAAAAGCCCTGTTTATGGGTAAATGTGTAAGAAATGCTTCAATCGACATTAGTGGTATGTTGGTTGGATGTGAATTTATACACACTTTTGTAAACTATGCCATATTGTTGGATGATGAATTATTTGCAGCAAATAATTAGGCTTTATGATGGAGCAAGGAAGATGAATCTGAAAATTAATGTATCAGTGTCTAAGGTACTTGTGTTTCATAGGGAAAATGGAATGATTGGAATTTGTATAAAAATGCTGAAGAAATTGAACAAGTAACTCCAGTGGAATGGTGATTGACGATAGGGAAATGGATGGGAAATGTTGTGATGTGGAAATGGTGGAAGAAAGGTAGAAGTAGAATACGCTTAAGGGATTTATTTTACTGAAAGAAGCTAAAAAGACTATATATAAGAATGTGCTTCTGCCAGCTTTGTTATATGAGTAAAATATAACTTCACTCCCGGGGGCTAAAATCCTTCTATCTTAGGTGACTGAAAAAAATGGTAAAATGTTGAAACACTGCAGGGTTTTTTTTAAGCATGGGGAAAAGTAGGAAGCTCAGGGGATGAAGATCATTTCAGCAAGGTTTCAAACCAGCTAACGTCTGCTTGAAAAACAATAATTTTAGCCATTATGCTCTTTCAGCACTTGTGGTAAAAAGAAGCTTTAAAAGGTATTAGAGAACAGGTTAAGCACCAGTTCAATTCGAAGGAATTGTGAAACAGCTGAGGAAGGGTGCTCTCTGAAATGGACAGGCACCTCAAGGTGACGTAATATATAAAACTGAACCTCAGATGTGGAGCAGAAAACTGCAACCTGTGGTCACTTTGAAGCTGTGTGGGGATCACTTAGAGGTGAGCGTAATCCATTTCTGCCCTCCAGAAACAGCCGCCTGCCAACTGTGAAGGGTGGATAAGCCCTTACAAAAATCACATCTAGTCTTTTTAAAAACTGATTTTGAAAAAACAAAAAACCCTTATTTATGCAGTTTGTACCTTCCGCTAATCCTGTCCCAGAAGTAAAATTGTAGATTGCAATTTGGAAAGATACAACATTCAGCTATGCATTTTATGGAAGCCTCACTGTTTGGAAAACGCAACCTAAAAGCTCTCAGGAGGGAGAGCTGACTTTAGGGAATGCCAACATTTTGTCGCTCGCAAAGCTTGTTCCACAATAGGCTACAATGCCCATAAACCTCTCAAGTCTACAGATCCAAAGCCCATGCCTGTAAACTTACAATCTTGTGCCATGAACCGACACATCCCAAAGCACTCTATTGCTCTTGTTTATGGAGATTCTCAGTCATCCAGGTCATGGTTGTCCCAAAGGTGCTTTTTAAAGAGCTGAAGAAGCTTCTTGGATGAGAAGCAAAACGTCGTCAATGAAATTCAGGAAATCCGGTTGCCTCTTGAAAAAGCACCTTTGGAACTCCATTTTTTTTGTTACATATGGGAACTAGCAATGAAAATTTGTATAGTTATCTACCTGTTACTTCAGTGAGCTCAAGGGACATAATTCCACCATCATCTTTATGGAAATATTTGCCCAATTGTGGCTTAAGGAAATCTTTTTCTCAACACCTTTTATATCCCATCTCAATCCAGAGAAAAAGGGCCCTGTTTATTTTAAGTGACAAGCGTTGTGGGGAAGAAGAAACTGGGGAGGTAGGCAGAACTTCAGCCTTTGATTAAAGTACAGCCCCTCTGGCTCTACATCTGAGGAGACAGAGCTTCCCGACCCCTTACAAATGATTTTATTTTATTGCAGAAAGCACTAGTATTTTTTTTTAAAAGCCACCCCAAAACAGACAGCTCTTGATTATGTTTTCTGTTTGCCAAGACTTTTCCTGTGTTTGACCTTTGGATAACCTCCAAGACTTACAAACATTTGAAAGGAGTAAAGGAGCTCATTTTATTGCAGGGCCTCTGCATACATTCTTTGCGGCCTATCTTCAACATCAGTTGACGAGAATTATATAATTGCAGCCTGTAATCCCTTTAAGGCTGAAACAGATTCATTTGCTCTTGCACAATACTTCAGGGTTTAGCTTTAGAGGCAGGTATACAGGTCCCCCCCCCGCTCCTAGCCAAGCTTCATGTGTAAAAGACGATGTCCCATAACCAACATTTTCCCCATTATCAAAATTGTCCAGATCAATCTTTCACTGGCCTTTGAAGCAGTATTAGCAAAAACAGAAGTGCCCCAGCTATCAATGGGACATTTTGCCCATTTTTGTGTCACAATTTTGACCCAAATTTGGGACTCTTGGATTTTGTTGGGAAGTAGCCCTTGAATGGATTGTACAGACTGTGTATTGTACATCCAATACAGTTTCTGGAATAATGTTGGCTGAGATGTGGGTATGATGTTACATTAAGAAAAAGGAGGGCAACCATTTTGTGATCATAGGTTGCACTTAACCTTTTTCTGGGAAGACACATCACACATGGGGGTGAAGGGAAGGGTTGTGAAAGATGCTTTTGTGAAATTCTGTTTCAGGCTGATGCTACACTTGAAATTTCATTCTGCCTCACAATGAAGGGAAACTGTATAATCATTTTTCAGCTTTTAAGGTCCGTGGGGGTGGGGGGACTGATAGGTAGAAAATGTGGACGTGATTATCAGGAGGTACAAGTGAGTCTACCCAGTCTGTAACTGACCTGCCCCAGATACAAAAGACTGGGAGTTCGTGTATGTTGAGTTGTGACTATGCAACAACAGGCATGCAGAACAACTTCTGTTGTCTGGAACAGAGGTCTCTAACCAGTGGTCCGGGGACCACTGGTAGTCCGCAAGAAAATGTTGGTGGTCCGCAGTGCACCGGGGTGGGACGATCAATGGGACAGTCCTGTGACTAGAGCTCTGGAAAGAGAAATGCGAGATGAGAGAGAGAGAGAGAGAGAGAGAGAGAGAGAGAGAGAGAGAGAGCAAGAAAGAGAGAGATACAGAGAGAGATGTGTGTGTGAGAGAGAGTGATGACAGATCCCAGTGTTTTGTTTTCTGTGGGAAACGGGTCCAAATGGCTCTTGGAGTGTTTAAGGTTGCAGAAACAGGCAG
>JAOYMU010000098.1:104078510-104089902 GCA_025802295.1 Psammodynastes pulverulentus | reverse complement strand
ACTTCCCTCCATGTAGACTTAGACCCATTAAGGACTACTCGTTGGGTACGGTTTGTCAGCCAGTTGCGAATCCATCTTGTGGTGATGCTATCTATCCCACTTTTTTCTAGCTTACCAAGAAAAAAACTGGGTGCCTATTGCTATTATTAATCTATCCTTTTTTAAAAAAAAAAAATCTAATAGCATTGACCACGATTCTAATTCGGGTTGAAGCTTCATTGTTTCCAAGGAAAGGAATGAATCATCCACTTTATTTCAGAGAAATATTTTTGTAAAGAAAGGAAGTGGGGGAGGGAGTTGCTCTGGAAAATGAAATCTCAGCAGGATTTTCAGATGATACCTTGTTGATGCAAATGGACGGAGTGGTTTTGCAATTTTTTGACTAGAAAACCATTGGTCCCAGACAGACAACATTTGCCTGATAGTGTATGATAGATTTTTGGCTTCCACATGTGATCAGAGTGTCTAGGTGTTAATAAGCACCATGCCTTGAGCCATACAAGCAAACAAACATCAGGTCTTTGGAGCTGACTAAAACAGTTTTAATTTACAGGGATAAATCTCATTAAATCAGATCCATTACACTTTACCTTTTTTATTTATTTGTTGTGAATTCAAGCAGCTATCTCAAATAGCAGGACCAAACTGAAAACACATTTTGCTTTGTCACTCAAGGACTCCACCATCCCAGCCTCAGCATTACAACTGCAACTGAGAATTACCAGCATGTGTGAAAGAGTTGCAGATGTCCATGACTGTGAGGTTTATGTGTGCTTGTGACAAGCCATCAAGGTTTATAACGGGGTCACAAAGGCAAAAGAGCCAAGAACTGTGTCTCCTTAACTTCATCTGTTTTCCAAAGGTAATGAGGATCAGAGAGATCGAAGTACTGATTCTGCAGTTACTGTTTTTAAAGCCCTTCCCCCGTTTTCACCCCCTGACTTCTCCTTATTTAGTTAATATGATCAATTTTCTTTTCAGGGCTAAGTATGCTTGTCCCAACCAAGAATATTATGGGGTTGGTCGGCTTAGATTAGCGTGTAGAGATACCTAGGTATTCTAGGAGCTGCAACTCTGGAGGGGCCCAAGGGAAGAAGATTGCTTTAAATTGTCAGCTGGTTTTTAATGTGACGAAGGCCAGTACAAAAGTAAAATAAATAATAATAAGTGTAGTCTATTAATTGCTATGCTGGTGCAACTTAGATTCTTCTTTATGTATTATATTTCACATCATTCCAAAATAAAGGCTCATTCAAAAGTTGTAATATGCAATTAATGAACTGACATATTGTAATTAACATAAAACATACTATAGTTTATTTCACTGGGCTACTGAAAAGTGGTTTTGATGTAGTGCAATTGCTAAGGATACGAATGCCAAATCTTCATTTCATACATGATATTATGAAATACATTTATTTGGAGCTCTTAAGTAAGCAATAATTTTCTAGAATAGCCTTCTCACAGCCCAGTCACCTTCCAGTCGTGGGGATTTTATTCTCACAATTCCCCAATTCGCATGATCATTGTAGGGAATTCTGGGAGTTTAGTCCATGCTTTTAGACGGTGTCCAGGTTGGGGAAAACTGCTTGATGGTATCTCCACTCCATTTATTATATGGGGTCAACCTTCTAAAGTTAGAGAAAGAGAAGTTTGGAATGTGGAAAAGCTTCATTTTCTATTGTAGAGCAACAGTCTCTAACTTGGTAGCCTTGAGATCTGTACAACTCATTTTTAACTGAGAATTTTGAGTTCTGACCAGATTAAATAGGGAAACTGTTGTAGACCCTTGAAATCTTATGAGAGAACCTACTCGCATTGTGGTAGTTTTATCATCCTATTTTTGCTGTATTGATTTTGCTACACAAATTTTGTAATTAAGGGGGGTGCTCTGGGGCCTTATGGCTTTAAATAAAATTGATTGATTGAATTATGAGGGTAATTTGTATTGTTATCCCTCTTTTCTCCCTTCTGTGTACGTCCCAGATCAAGAGAAACTTACAAGAAGAAAGAAAATATTGCAGTGTAGAATTTTCCTATCTAGGTTTCCATTTGAGGCCTCTTTCAGGAGACTCCACTCCATCCTCTTTTGCCTTCCCTCTCAATACAGAAACAGAAAGTATAATGGCTATGGAATGTTCCTAGTCCTTACTTAACTCATTTTTGTGAGGGCTTATCTTTCTGTCTTTTTCTCTGTATTTTTTCTACTTCTGCAACCGTGGAATTCTTCTAAAATGATGGATACCCCAGTAGCATCATTTGGAGTAGGTTTGGTCCTGAACAATTGAGTCCAAGCTGGTCACAACAACAAGCTACAGATACCCATGGACAAAGAATTCAGAAGGTGAATTAGAAGCCTTTTCCCCTTAACTCTCTGAGTTTCAAAACCGCTTCAACCAAAAATTTTGTCTTGCTCCATTCCTCCATTGCCTATTCTTATTATCTTAGACAAATTCCTTGTGTGTCTAATCACACTTGGACAATAAAGAATTGAATTGAATTATAAATTTCATGCCAGAAGCACCTCTCATTGTGCAGCCTGGATGTGACTTGGATGCACTACTCAAATCTTACTAGTCTTTTTTCTTGTCCAATTACCACAAGTAGCCCCTGTCCTGCAGTATCCATTAAAAGCAGGAAGCAGCCTATATACACACATTATGGGATGGAACCATTTCTCAGACTAACTTTGATATTTGTTTTGATTACAGTTCATTTTATGCTGCTGTTTTAGATGTCACTGTTTAGATATTGATTTTAAAGCGTAAGCCACACTAGAAAAAGTTCAGGCACTCAAGTCAAACCAGGACAGAGTTGGGGCATTGCTGCAAACTCTACAGCAGACTCTTATCATTTCACAGATGGCTGCCTTCAGATGATCACTGATGGGGAGACAGGGAATGATGATGAAGTATGGGAGGACAGAACTGTGTGCCACATAGCCTGCCCCTTTCCTGAACTTGCCCCACTGTCTTCAGGTATAATGGTGATTCATATGACTACATTTAGTGTCAGTTCATTTAGCTTCCATTCATTATCTGAAGCAGAAGGATCTTATTTTTTTTAACCCACAGAAGCATTCCCCCCCCCCCAATTTACCTTCTAAAAAAGTAAAAAATTGGCATTGGTGCACCTAGCTTTTTCTGGAACCTGAGGTTTTGACCAACTCATAATAACTTATTCCAATAAGGCAAGTTAAAAAAAAACCAGGCTGTACTTGCAGTCATAAGGAACTGAACAATCATTAAAGTGAGCAGACAAGTGTGTTCATTTTTAATGAGAAAAATGGTAAACCCAGTGAACATCCAGCATTAAAACCTTCTTTGCACTGAGACCATGTTGATAAGAAATTTGTAGTTGGTCTGCAGTTGAAATTCGATGCTAGAATTCTTTTCCATCTTTCATTTCACTTTTCTTTCTTTCTTCCTTTTTTTTGTGAATACGTGTCTGTATGTTGGTGAGCCCTGCATCTTTTGCTCTGCTTTTGAGATTCTTTTGCATGAATTTTCTTTCTCGCTTCTCGTTTCCTGGATAGTCTCTATCACTTATCTGGATCATTTCATAGCACATAAATAAAGTGGTGAGATAAAACACAAAGGGTTCTTGATAAAGTCCAAGTTTTGTTTAACAGTTAAGATAGTGAAAGTTTACAAGAGTTGTGCTGGGAGAGTGTTGTGAATAGAGCTATTATTGCCATTATCACATTGTTTAGACTGCAGGGCAAAAAACACAGGCATTTTCATACTTGTTTAACAGCTTCATCAGACTGTATATTTTCATTGTCCTTTTGGACTCAGTTGTCATGGGGATGAAAATGACATAATAAAAAGAATCACTGATTCCTTCATGACAACTGATAGCTCCAAGAAGTCTTTAATTAGCAGTAGAGATTAAGCATGTCAGTCCTTCTCCTTCTCCAAAAACTTCTCTTCAAGAATCTGTTTTTTCCTCAAAGACCAATAGAGGGCAGTGCTATCCTGTTTCTTCCCATGGCAGCCTTTTCCCCCCCTGTTTTGGTTTTTGATGTCTGCTGCTTTTATTAAATAATCAAGCTGCAAACAAGCCTCTGCTTTTGCTACATTGGCCAAAAAGCTAGACTCACTAGGAAATGGTCATAGATTTTCTTATGGAAGCAACTGCTTGCTATGTGCAATCATGCATTTACAGCCAATTTTCAGGGTTAATTCTGATTGCCTCTCCTTCACCCCAGTCATGTCTGAGCTTGCTCTGTCAGTCACAAAAATAAAGGTATTTTCTTCAAAAATGGGAAATGCTATCCAACTTCAATCCAAATAGGAAGCATGCACCTCAAAAGTTTAATTAAAGAATATAAACCGTGAATTTAAATTAGCATTTATAAAGCTTTGTATCCATTATCAAAGGTAAAGCGAGTGTTCTGTTCTTGTTTCTATTCCACAATAAGGTAAGATTTACCCTTAGTTAAAAACATTCCAAATGTGTACTAATAAAAGTTATGTCTAAATCTTTAAACTGATTATTACTCTTTCTTCTCCTCATTATGATTATGCAGTCACATGTTGGCAACCGTATCAGTGGCTGTCATCTATTTTTCAAAGATATTCTTATTTACAAATAACAAGGAAAATAGAAAAGTGCATGCTGGATACCCATAACCTTTTATTTGGCTCAGTTTATATCAGTATAGTTCCCTCTCATACACAAGGCTGATTAGAAAGCATCAAATGTAATTCCCTGGGTAAAAATGCATTTCCTGCTTTCCGGCAAAGACTGCACTTTTACTCCTTTGCATTACTTGAATATGATTCAGCATCTTTGGTCAAGGCATTTTACCTGAGAAGATATCTCTCTTTATTGTTCATGAATTGTCATTCTGCTCCGATTAATTTTGCTAGAGTCTTCTGAATATAGGGCAGACTCTAAGCAAAAAGGAGAACGGGCTTGTATTATTTAGTATATTTGATCATGGAAATACCTAGACCTGGAATACCTATTCCAGGTCTTCAAATGTCAAGAGTTTTTTTTAATCTTCTCCAAGGTCATAGGTGAAGGAGGCAACAACTTGGGGATAAATGTTTTACCTATGCTTTAGTTGGCTTTATGTCTTTAACATACAAATAATGAACAACTGTTGACTGAACAGATATATATATAAATAAAACCCAGGGTGCTAACTGAAAATGCAGTCTACCTAGCAAGGTATTCATGCTTTTAATTTTAATGTAACAAGCCTAAACTTGTAATTTTCCATTCATAAGCTATCTTTTGAAGAAAAACATTTTTTTAAAATAAAGTTGAGACATTGTATGGTCAATCTTTTGCAAATAAAATACTTAATTGACTATCTTTTACCTCACGAACATTGCAAGTATTTGGCTAATTCCTTATATATATAATAGGGCCAATTTTACCATTTCTGTTGAATTTCCCTTCCGTTTTTCATCAGTGGAAGAAGCTGGGAGTTTTGCCTAGGGGTGGAGGCAGATGGGAGTAGCAACTGGATTTTAGACTTTCCACCTTGGTATCAACTAAGGCTTGTTTGCTCTTTCATTCCAGCAACCCTATGAAAAAGTGCTAGAGGCCATTTGAAATCATCACGGTACCTGGGGGCCTACTTTTAATGCCTGCAATCTCCTCCCAGGTTTCATCCTTAAAGTGAACAAATGCAGACTCCATGGCTCCAGTGTCCGCCACTTTCCCCCTTCTTCCTTCCTCTCATTTTCCATTGTGCCCAGTGAAGAGTTCTTAGGAACTCAAAAACTGGCGCACTGCTTCAAGATCTTTGTATTAGCATAATAACAGTGTTGCTTAATATAGATTTGGAATCTGTTTAGCAAGAGGATAGCGTCTAGCCAAACTCTTCTTTGACTAATGCAACCTCTGGGAGTGCAAAGTTACCCAATTAATTGCAGCCACAATTGTAGACTCTGGGTCTGTGGGATTGTTTCGCTGTTCATTTAGATGAAGGCATTATCAGCAAAGGAGCTGATCTTGGAGGCATGTTTACCGCCAGGATGATATATCCTGCATTATGTTATCTGTAAATATTTTTGCTATTACCGAAACTTTTTCTCCTGGCTGGAGCATTTTGTTGCAACAAATTGCAGAGCAAAAAAGAAAAAGAGGGGGGAAAAAAGGAAGGGAACTTCATTTGGCGGCACAGAAAATTTGCATAAAATATTGCTCTAAGCACTGAAGTATCTTATTACATAGAGTTTTGATGATAATCTTTGTTGAAATAATATTTAACACATGCTGCACTTTTAATTAAGTATCTGAATAATCTCAAATTAATACCAGAGGTTTAAAAATAAGTTTTCATTTTACTGAACTGTAACATAATAGCAGGCACCATGACCATTTCTCTCTCCCATACCCTTTGATTTAATTAAACACCCCTTTGTGTCTTTCTTGTCACTTCAAAAATGAGCATAAAGAAACACGGCCTGGTAACATTTTTATTTGTGATTTAAAGCAAACGTCTGTTTATACTTCATATCTCATTTATAATATAACAAAAATAATGGTGGCTGTAGCAATTATGCATTTTGTTCTGGAATTCAGTGTTTTTTGATTAGGGCATTTATTGGGACTCAACCAGATCGGTGTTTTGCAATTTGCTTTAGTGCTTCAAGGACAATTATAACATGTTACCTTTAGGGGGAGGTTTCATGCTATTGGTGCTGAGACAAAGGATCGGTTTGGAAGCAGCACTTCCGGCAGGAAAGTTGGTTCTGGTGGGGAGAGAGTGCGTAGACTCTTACATCCTTCCGAGTAGGCTGCACACCAGGGTTGCTCTTTACAGATGAACGCTGATTAAGATGGAGCATAAGTAAGAGCTTCAGATTTTTTTGGGAGCGGGATCAAGTTATTGCAAATAAATTCTCGTTTATTCTATTTATTTTTTGAAATTAAAAAGATCAGATCTGTGGGATTTGTTTGTCTTCCACTTTATTGCGTTTGACAAAAACTGCTACATTATTTCCTTTGCAGAAATTCCATTTGAATAAAGGTTCGCAGGAGTGGATTTTTTCCGTTGCAATCATTTTGATCTCTTCTTTGTAACACACATGGAAACACATTGCTGGCTGTGCATAAGGGGGGAAAAATATTCACCATTTGGAACAGGGAGGATGCAATCAAACAGGCTTTGAAGGTTTTCTGTTGGATTCCCCCTTTATCCCATCTCATCTATCATTGTAAAGGAGACATATATAACTGCTGCACTTTGTATATTGAGGGAAGTTGCCTGCTTTCTCCCTTTGCTGAGATAATGACACTGTGGGTTGTTGACTGCTGTTATCTCTGATGACAGCCTTATCTGCATGGCTCTGATTCTAGCTTACAGAGTTGGAGATATACAGTACTTATGAAACTGACCAGTGCTTCAATTATGTGGGAGAGAAGAAGGGAGTTTAAAACAAGCAAGGGAAAAAAACAACTTCAGAACTACTTCTATAGAAGAATACTCTCCCCCCCCTCTCTATATATACATACATACATACACACATTCAAAACACAACACAAAGAAACAGAAAGACATATATGGTCAAAAATAATCAGTAATCAAAATAGAAACTTACTCAAATATACTACAGCTTAATTGCAAGAACTGATTGCTGAAAGGTAGAAAGGCATAATACACTACTGCATTCTGGGCACCGTTTTCTTGTTATTTAGGTAGGCAAAGAGAGCACAGCAGCACCCATATTCAACCTGCCAAGCAGCTGACCCCAGCACTGCCTTCATAATCATTACAATTACCTCTTCATTCAGACAGGTAAAATAATATTGAACTAATCTAGGTAGTATTGTTTTCCTTTGTTCATTCACAATAAGAGGAGCACAATTACATGGATGGGTTTCTTTAAGAGTACACTTTCCCCCTTTCTTCACATTTCCAAAATTTGCAAGCAATTCTGATGAAACTGGGCTTCCTTCCTAATCTGTTAGACCCCTTCCCCCCTTTCAAATGGATTGTCCATTCTGGCTCAGAAATTTTCTTGGTTTTTTTTAAGTTCAGCGGTGATCTGGTGTTTTGGAATAAGTCATAAATTCAGATGGCAAAAGATAGATTGTAAAATTGGAAAGGGAAGCCAATTAATAGGTCTTGAGATCATCTGTGTGTTCAATGAGGAAACTATGACTCTGAAAGCACCCCAATTTATCACCATAAATAAAACTAAAGCAGAATTTCAGATCACCAGGGAAAATGTGGCTTAGCATTACAATGTGAGAATTTTAAGGTAGCAAGCTTTATGTTTTCTCAAAATTTTATTCCTATATATCTTTTTTTTTTTTTACCCTTGGGCACATATTCTGCAACTTCTGCACTCCAACTTCTTAAATTGAAAATGCATCCCCAAATAAAGATGATAAAGATTTCATTAAATCTAGAAGTAATATGTAAATCTAAAAGTAATTATTATCACTGATGTAGGAATATAATGGATCATAGTCTGCTGGAACAATTATGATCAAGTGGCTTGTATGACTGTTTAGTCTGCCATCCTGAGGCTCATGATTTTTCTTATTTCCTTGCTTTTAAATCCAACTTGGATTGATTCATCCTTCTAACAGAAGACTGTTAGAATTAAGTGAATAGCTTCTTGCATAGTGTTTGAGTGTGCTATAGTAGTTCTCCATTGTGCCCTAGAGCTAATTTGCATTATCTCTCTGCAGACATTACTGTGTATTATGATTCAGCTACTTCAAATCATAAGATAAATTTAGAGATCTTGCCAGCTGATAAGAAATATGGGTCTGCTGCCCAAGAACACAGTTTCATTAGGTATCATGGCTTTTATGCTTTCTTTCACAATTTCCAGTTCAATAATGGACATTGTGAGAGCAATTCTGATGTTTCTGGCAGAAACCCCAAAAGCACAAAAAGAAATGGTGGAAATAACACCATGTTTCTAATCACAGGGGGATGTGTAATTCTTTTATTGATCAAGTTGTTAACATTCACCAGCATCAACTATAAGCTCTGCAAAAGTTAGGGTGTATTTTTCTGAGAATCACTCTGTGCGAACAATCTGCAGGCACCAAAGAAGCTCAGAAGTAAAGCTCCAAACTTCATTTTGACCCAGTTATATATTTTCAAAGTAACAGGTTTATTGTTTAGCAGATGACTGAAGTATTTCAACTTTAAACAACATAGTTGGTTTGCAATGGTTATTAAGCCACTTTTGCAGTAGAATGGAAAATTTTCTCTGCAGTCTCAAAACACATGCTTTCCACCCATTCCAACACGTGCCTGATCTGACCACAAATGGTCACTTTTCAGCAAGATTGCTTTGAAATGATGTCAGTAATTAAAACCATTCTCTCCTAATAGACTTCATAGTTTTTTTCATGCAGAAGAAAGCTGCTTTCTCACGTCATGCCTCTCCTTCTCTGGCCAGCCTTTTCCTTTACTGGGCCTATATCCCACAACAGCTCTGTCTGCATTCCAGGGGAGCCATTTTTAACTTTGGACTATAAATCCAGGCAAAGTGAAGTCGATAGTCTTTCAACAGCAAATAGTATTCAAATGAGGAAATGTATTTAAATGGGACATGTAGCATTGTCCTGGGAGTTGGGGGAGCATAGAAAAAAAAGGGAACAGGTATGGCAGGCAGGATTACAGTCTGACAATCAGAAAGAAGTACTACAAAAGTGAAGAAGGAAGAGCAGGTGTGCAATTTATAAAACAACAGAATGGTTCCAGGCTTCCTTCCCATTGGCTTACCTGCTATGGACATCCCCAATAAGTCAATTAACACCAGCATCTACTGAAAGCAACTACATTATTAAAACTCCCTAAATAAATACATTTTCATGGCTACAGTATCTATCCTTGTCCTTCACAATTGATCAAAAAAGAGAAAGTAATATTGAAATGGTACAGTGTTTCTTGTCTGGGCAGGGGGTTGGCGTAAAAGACCTTCAAGCTCCCTTCCAACTCTGTTATTCTGTTCTATTCCTACTCTACTCTACTCTACTCTACTCTACTTTACTCTACTCTACTCTACTCTACTCTACAACTGTCTTTCATTGCACAAAGCTACTTTTCTTCCGTCAACTGGCCAATATTTCATTACTAGTCAGAAGCAGCTTGGAGATTTTTTAAAATTAAATTAGGCATAAGGAAAGGGCAAGAAAGCTACTTCTTTTCTTTATAGCGACCTGCCAAATCTACAGGAAATCTGGCAAGATGTGAATAATGTTCAATTATATAGAGCAGGGGTGTCAAACTCGCGGTGTGACGTTGTTGTCATGTGATGTATTGCGACTTCCCCCCTTCACCAATGGGTGGACGTGGCCAGCGTGTGATGCATCCGGCCCACAGGCCGTGAGTTTGACACCCCTGATATAGACAGTATACTGGATGGGGAATTCTGGGAAGCCTACACATCTTAAAGTTACAACATTTGAAAAACACGAATCTATAAATTCTCTTGGCAGCATTCATTGTCATCAAGCATGGAAGTCCATCAGAATTATCTATAAGGAATGGGAGAGGGTGATACTGTTTTTCTTTTCTTTTTTTCAGAAGATGGGTCTGGGAAAGTTATCCTTTACTTCACAATACTTAATTCTAAGTGATCCCACAAAATTCTGTTTAATCCTCAAATATTGTTTAGAACCTACAAGAAAGTGCTGGGAAATGCCATGCACAGATTTAGGTGAGAGGTCATAATGAGGTGGACACTGCTTCATTCAGTGTCTTCTTTTCATCCATTTCACAATTATTTCAGGCATGTTGATAGTCAAAAACACAGCAGTATGGCTGGAATGTGAATTCCATTCCTTTAAACTTCAGCCTCTTCTATTTAGTGTAACCACAAGATGCATAATTAAACATAACAATAGTTTCAATTAGTGATTCATCCCCTGTAATCATTATCTACTACTGAAACATTCTTTTTTTAAAAATGATCTATTTTAAAACAATAACAATCCTTTCAGATCTTAAAATGATTATCACTATATGATAAAACACACTCTGTGTTAATTACAGAACAGGGAACCAAGCATAATATGTCCATTGGTTTTAGATGGCAAGATCTATCTACATGCGGTGTGTAGTCTAAACTGGAAGGACCTCTCTCCTCCCATTCTATGCACTATTCTGCTTTGAACTTTAGGTCAGCATTTAGCCTCTGCCTTACTCTATTTATCTATGCTGACTTGAATGGGAATTGGAGAAAGGAAAGAGGAAAAAAAAAAAAGCAGCTGCTTTTTAAAAAGCTCATTTAAAAGCAGGCACAGTCTTCTGTAAAGATGATTCTGATTGTCTATAGCCTTTTTGAAGGGACAAGGTTAAATCCATTTGTATTTATAGTATAGAACAGTGATGGCGAACCTTTTTCTTCTGGCGTGCCAAAAGCGTGTGCGCGCGCCGGCACCCACAATGCAACGTGCCCAG
>JAOYMU010000098.1:104041778-104058642 GCA_025802295.1 Psammodynastes pulverulentus | reverse complement strand
GTGTAACTAAGAACCATCAAATCGTGGGGTTGGAATAACCTTAGAAATAATCTAGACTAACTTTCTGTCTGGGGCAGCATGCAGCTCCAAACTCTTAGCAATTCCTCGCTGGCCTGGGATTTTGGGTGACGTTCTTTTAATAGATCTGGAAAGCAATACATTGTAAAATCTATTTCACCAAGAGTTAGTGAGATGTTATGATGAATACATTTGTGCTCAGAATAAGATGAGATATTTCAGATCAACCTTATCCCCTCCTCATTGGCTTGTGTACCTTAAATCTGTCCAACATCTGCCTTGAAAGTTTTTGGGTGCTCACTTGCTGAGATTGTCTGGCGGTTTGTATGATTTGCCTGATCAATGAGGTTTAGTGAGAAAACAGAGAATCACACTGACTCTGTGCCCTTACAGAACTTAGCTTTGCAATGGCTTCAACTGCACTGCAGGTAAGGTAGAAAAAGATGAACTCAACTATCCAACACTGCTGTCATTCAGAAAACCTGGCTAAGTAGCTAGTTTTCAGATTAATGCAGAATCCATTTGTGAAAGTTGCTATAGAATCCTGAGGAAGAATTCATGAGGCTGAGTAAGATCAGGTTTACCCTTAAATTCCAGCTCTAATTGTCCATTGGCCTTCCTGCCTATTCCCCCCCCCCACTTTCCCTATAAAGATTAAAATAAAACTGATAAGTAAAAAGCAATCATAATTTCAAGTGATATAAAAGAAAGCAGCTGTAGCAGAATAATAAAGATGGGGGGCGGGGGAAGCATGTATAATTGATACATAATCTCAGGGGGGGGGGAACCTAATTCCCTGTTAAAACTCGGAGGAAATCTAGATCTGAGATACACTATGGCTGTATTCACACAACATCCTAACCCAGTTACTAAATTCATTTGCTAGGTTCATATAATACATTGAATGGGTTGGATTCACAAACCACAAGAAAGGACTGGATGGAAGAAAGGATAAGATTTGAGCGTAGCACATTGTGCAAAAGCATCAATTAGGTCTTCGTCTTCATCTTCATAATCTATTTCCTTGTGTCACTTCAAGCATTGTTATTTTTTTAAAAAAAAATTCTAGGACATTTGGTACCAGTTGCATGTTGTGTCTTCATTTTGTGTCTTTCAAAGAGAGATCAACGAATGGGCTGACATTTCAGAGCTTGATGACACTATCAAAAGTTTCCATTGTGTTTCACAAAGACACCCAGGATGGCTACTCTATATCTGCTTCATTTTTAAAGCTTTTCTGCAAAAAGATACTTACAAAATACTTCTGTTGAAAGAGCTGCACAATTTATAGCCTGCTATTTGGTATCTGCAATTTTCCTTCTAATAACATTTAAAACATTTGATTGGTCATTCCTGGATAAAGATGAGGTCATTCCTCATCAATGTGAACCTACTTTACCACCACATCATGTGACTAGATGAATCAAGCTGGTATGGATGATTAAGAAAGTGATTTCTTTTTCTTTCTTTTTTGGAATGATAGTAAAATAACATTCCCCAAGCATCTTGCCTGTACTTTCTACTGGGAGGAGGGGTTATGATGCTCTTCTTATTGATAAAATCCAGCTCACTCACTTCCTAGTTCCTGGTTTTATCCTTAGCACAATGCAGTGGTTGCAAAGGAGCTGAAGTACAGAGTTCCTGGCATGCCAGCATCAGCAACTGAGTGGAAGAAGGAATGTCACTGGGGAAACGCAACAAAAGAAGTTTGTTTACATCTTTAAAGACACAGAAAGGAAATATTTCAGTGTGAACTGGGGCTAGGTAACAGGGCTATTAAGCAGAGCATAGGTTGGCTGGTTCCCTCCAAGTAAACAGGCCTGGTCCTCGGTTTCTGAGTGTATGTAACTGGCCAGAACAAACCAGAGCAATTATCACCAGGGCTTTTAGAAAGTCTGTGGCTGAAAAAAGTCACTGTCTGGAAATGCTCTAAGAAATCTCTTGATTGTGTACTTCTGTGAGGTTTTAAGGTCCATATATCAGTAACTATTTTGGTTGTATAGTTCTGCCTGCCTCTTTTTCTGCAGTTCCTTGAACACAGATCTGCAGTTTGTACGGTATTTCTCTTCTCCATGTCCTGGATAATTATTTTATTTTAAAACCTCTCAGGCTATATTTGATCATTGTTTCTGGCTGAATATACTATCTCAGCCATATCTGAAACATCATGGTGACTTCATTTCACTTGCTTTCCTGTGGGAATACAACTAGCTCACTGTCTTTTTCAGCTTCGCCAATGTTATTAAATCCCTCAATATTTAATCAGCCTTTGGAGATGTTATGCGATTCAGTGTTATATCTGAACTTTCTTCACCCAAATGAAAAAAAGTGTCTTGGTAGAAAAGATCTCTGGTTCTGTTTGGGCTGTAGAAGAGTGCTTTCATAATAAAGAGTTGCTCCTTGTTTGTTCTTACCATTGTTTTTTAAAGGACTGGTCTATCAGAGAACTGTCATTGCCTGTTGGCGGGCTATATCCCAACAGAGGAGGTTTTTCTTAGCAACAGAGGTAAGATTTAATGTTTATTCAAGAAAGGTTAAGCAGAGGACTGAGGTTAAATATGAAAGGGCATGTATCCATTTTCTCCCTTGTCCCTTAAGACTGTCAGCACTTAGCAATGTTGAGGATAAGGACAACAAATGAATGAAAGAATGAATGAACACTGACAGCCTTGCAAAATGTTCTGGTTTGAGGCCAGGTCTCACTTTGTTCAGCCAAGAGAAAAACCTTAGTTGGAGTCTCCAGCCAAAAGGCTGTGGCCTTGTTTATTGGATACATATGCACACTCGTTATCTAGTGCTTATACATTTTCTCTATCACAACCGGTACGGCCATTAGGCAGAACAAGGCATCTCATCAAACAGCTGATTTGGGGTGTCATGAACCGCAGCAACTCACTAGTTATTAAATCTGCAAAACTTAGTTCATCACAAATATGCAAATGCGCGTAGGAATTATCTCTTCACAAGTCATTAAAGCAGCTGTGTGATCTGCAGAGGTCATGCAGTTGCTTCAGAAACTGCTCCCAGCTGCCTTTACGAGCTATGCATGCACAGGGACTTCACCTCTGCTTTGCTTCAGCGAAGATAGCTGGGGCAGCTTCTGCAGCTGCCACCCGAGCTTTGCAAATGATTTCAAAAAGAAGTACTTCATACCACATTCTTACATGGTGTGAAGCACCTCTTTCAAAGGCATTGCACAGCCGTACTACTTGTATAATTAATTTATTGATGTTTTACCCAGGAAGAATAGAGGTGCTTTAAAGCTTTTCTACCTTAAGTAGATAGAAAACGGATTGCCTAGGTTGGTCATAGCTGGGCAGGAGGGAGAACAAATGTTTTGACTTGGTCTTGAGGCTGGCTCTTCAAAACAGCAATCCCACTACCTACTTGCTGCCCTAGCTTCAAGTTATTTCTATATCTCCAGTCAAGAACTTTAAGCCAGATCCAAACTCACAACATTTTCTACGGCACTTACCATAATATCAAAAACGAGATTCTTTTCATTCTTTATTTCATTTCTCCCCCTCTCCAGTCCTTCTGCAGCTATGTCCCCTCAGTTTTCTCCCCACATACTCATATTTGACACTTTTTTATTAACAAAGGAAATTGCCTTAGAATTGATACTGATTTACTGTTCTGGGCTGATAATGGTTGTTTCAATTGTTATCAAAAACAGTGATGGTGAAATGGGTTCCAGGGTTTTCAGGCTGAACAAGACAGATTGGATTAAATTTAAAGAGGAAAGTGAGAGATTGTAGTTCACATGCAATTTACAGGGAAACAATCAAATGTGTAACTTGGAGCAACAAAATGTGTCAGCCAGAAACCACAACATCTTTGAGAAATCATTTACTCATGTGAATCCCTTTCCGTGCTTGATGCCTTTCCAGCAAATATGCTGTAGTTGACAGAACATGAAGGAATGTTTTATAGCAGTGGGATCATTTTTTTATGTTCATGCTAACATCTGTTCCAGGGAGCACCTCATTAATGATATGATGGACTTATTTTGTAAAGATTTGAGAAGTTTTAGCCATCAGCACCAAGCTGATGATATATTCAGCATTCTGCCTGAGCTTTAGGAAGAGGGAGTTGGTAGGAAATGCGAGGCTAAGAATAATTCTGTCTTGGCCATGGTTTTGCCCGCCTACAGGGCTCAAGAGGAATAGTGGTGAGGAAAGATGCTTCCAGCAAAAAAAAAAACAAAAGTCATTATTGAATATATTCAACTGATGTGAATTATAATTCCCTAAAGAAAGGCATGCTTGCAGTCTTCAGTTCATATATTCCTAAAGATGCACAGCTGCATAAGCTATGATTGAATCCCTCTGTGAGTATATATTGGGGGGTAACCACATTTACAAACATTCATGGAAGCTGCATCAGCAGAAGTGATGATAGGTATTACACATCAGGGTAGGTCTCTATTGGTTGTGTTGCTTTCGGGGTTGATTTGTACTGCTCAAGCCATTACATTTTTATATGGAATGAAGTCTCAGTGGCTTCATTCAGACATAATAATAATACGTAATAATAATAATAATAATAAACCACACACTTTATGTTCTATGTTTTTGGAACACTTTGTATTCATTAATTGGGAACTTGCAGCTGCAGAATATATGCCAGAATATATACCAAGGTATATTCTTATTGAGGAATATACAGTAAGCAAAACTCTTGGCCAGTGCTACATTGAGAGATGCATTGGTAGAAGAAATCAAATCACTGAGCAGATATTTTGGTCACACCAATTCATTGTTAGTTTATTGTAACTAGGCAAGTAGAGCCAATTATGAACTCTTGATGTACTTGCTATCCTTTTTTTATAGTTCTAAGTTAAAAAAAATATAACCCTCTGATGCTATACTTCCCACACACTAGAAGCTTCAAGAATATATCAACTTTATTGTGATAAATAGCACCGATGCTATGTTTTCAAGATTCCTTATAAATTTATTTAAATATTTAAATAAACTTGTAGAAGAGAGAGAAGGAGAAGAGGGGAAAAGAGCGAGAATGATTCCTGCAGCCTTAAGAAGATTGTCTTGAGATGGGATCCAAAATTTCTGATTTGGGGCTTTGTGGAACATTGATTTCCAATTAAGGAAGAAGCATGAGAACATTAGCCACTACAATTGCAGGATGCCTTGCAAAATGCAGGAAATAGGAACTAAGACAAGAAAAAACCTCTGCTTCAGAACGAGAGCCTCATGGCCTGAGCAGAAGAAAATTGGTCTCCAGCCAACAAGCAACTTAAAACTTACAAGAAACAAAGGAAAATGATTATGGCCCCAAAGTCTCCCCATTCTAGTCCAACACCTAAATTTGAATACTATTCTGGCTCCAGAAAATTTTCAATTGTCTGGAAAACATAGATTCACAGGCTGACTTGTCCTGGCAAGGTCTGTGGTTTTCCTTTTCCTTCCTTGAATCCTTAATGCTAGATCCTAATTCATTGAATGTACATGTTCAGTATCAACTGAGTATTTATGCTATAAAAATTGCACATGACAGTGCTGATCATAAATACTAGAGAGAGGTAGTGCAACACCTACTTTCTTAGTTCATTGAGCTGTGTCAGGGCATGCATCTAAGTCTTCATTGCCTCCAATCTAGAAGAATGACACGAGAGTGCTGGGGGCTGGTTCAGACATGCCTTGACATTTGTGCAAAGCCCTTGCCATCACCATGGGTGTCTGATGTTTCCCAATTTGTTCAGAATTCAAGGAGTTTCTGCATGGCTTTGAAACTGCATCCTGTAATGCAGAAAATGGCTGCATGCGCCCTGGTTTAAATAGTACAGGATCCATTCCGGTTGCACAGGTGCAATTAGCTGCAAAATTTCTGCAACAATAATCTTCTTTTGATATGAAAATTGACCCCAGTCATCCCATTAATTGTTAGGCAATTACTGCATAACATTTATTTAGTTCTGAAAATGAGAAGTGAGCTAAGTGCCAATGCTAAATAATGGCAATTAACTCTTTTAATCTTATTTTATCCATTGTTGTTTGTCATTAGCTTTTGTATTTATTACAGTACATGTTAGCCTTCAGCTTATGATGATTTTGTGCTGATTCCTGATGGTATTGTTTTTCTATTATTTTTATAATTTGTTTATTACATTTATACACTGCCTTTCGTCCTGGAACTTGAACCAAACTCTCTTCCCAATTTCTTGCAACGACCCTGAGAGATAGGTTGGGCAGAGAGATACTGCTTGTCCCAAAGTCATCTACTGAGTTTCAACTCTCAATTGCCTGAAGAATTTGGAGGCTGGCTATGTAAATGCACTAATAAATACAAGAAGGGGATGGCTTGGATAAATACTCCCACTTCCTTTAGATTATCCCATCTATTGGTTACACAATTTAACCAACATTTTCATCTTCTTGTACCTCTGTGTGCTGGTAATATACAATCTAGGATGTTCAATTGTTCAGTAGCCTTGTTTTCAGCACTTCCAGCTGCTGCAAAGAATGCTGGGAGGTTGTCGATTCATGCCTTTTTCCTGTTAAATAGATAACTAACCAACACATCCCTCTTCTGCCCACTATGGCTATGGAGGAGACAATGGCACAACTAAAATGACAGCAGAGGTGGGAGAGTGCCTCTCTGATGGGCAGCACTGTAAAAATTGGAATGTGGTCACTGATAGGAGGAATGTAAGTTAACTAAGGGAAAATATGATATGGTCTTTCAATAAATGAAATAATGCTATAGGACAGAGAGTGAGGATTTATCTCCATAGCATCCAAAAGTAAGACAAGAACCATTAGATGGAAGTCTAATAGATAGAAAGATGCAAATTTGCAAAAAAAGAGGGTGTCCTGACTACGAGACCTATTAAGCAGTGGAACAGCCTACATCAGGGGTTGGCAACCTTAATAGCAATAGCACAGACTTACATACCACTTTACAGTGCTTTTTACAGCCCTCTCTAAGCGGTTTACAGGATCAGCATATTGCCCCCACAATCTGGGTCCTCATTTTACCCACCTCGGAAGGATGGAAGGAAGGCTGAGTCAACCATGAGCCTGGTGAGATTTGATCTGCCAAATTGCCAAATTGCAGGCAGCTGGCTGTAAGCAGAAATAGCATGCAATTACTGCACTCTATCCTCTGCACCACCGAGACACATGATTGGAGAAAGCTTCCCAATGAATTCATGCGCCACCAACACTCAAAAGAGTCACAAAGGTCCCAACCAGAAGCCACCCATTCAATTCTGGAGCCGACCAGAAGTCCAGTTCCCCCACCATAGAGTCTTCTCCTAGTGCGGCGTCCTTTTTTCTCTATCTGTCCTAACTGAAATTGTGGAGCTGACCAGCAACAGGGAGCTGCAGCAGAGGGATGAAAGAGCCACATACAGCTCCAGAGCCGTGGGTTGCTGACCCACAGCCTACATCCTGAAACTGTGGGTGCCCCATCACTGCAAATTTTCAAGAAAAGGATGGACAGCTGTTTGTTGGGGATGGTAAAAAGATTCTTCTATTGGGCAGGGAGTGGGGCTAGATGGTTTTCTGAGAACCTTATAATTCTATCAACCCACCACCACCAAGTCATTTGGTAAACATGGCTAATTGGGGCAGAATCACTGTAGCCTACAACAACTGCTTAAAAGGCCGAGAATGTGATTTAAAACTCTACAAGATTCAAAGGAAATAGGCAGAAATGAAATGGTATAGGGCAGGGCTGTCAAACTCCCAGCCCATGGGCCGGATGCATCAGGTGCTGGCCACGCCTAGGCCCGGTTTAGCGAAGGGGGAAAAGTCCCAATATGTCATATGATGCCACCATGACAATATGAGTTTGACACCCCTGATATAGGGTTTCCTGCCTAAGCAGGGGGTTGGACTAGAAAACCATCAAGGTCCCTTCCAACTCCGTTATTCTAATTCTAGATTAGCCCTCCCCAATTTAAGATGATGCTCCAGACCAAGCCACTTATGATGGATAACAAGATAAACTACCAGAACAGCAGAATGTCAGTAATAGAAGGAGCAGATCAACCTAATGGACCTCTCAGGTATGTTATAGGTCAAAGAAACAAAAAAGAAAGCATTTGAAAGGGCATATAATAAGACAAAGCTTGCTAAAATCTGGAATCTCTTAAAAGCAAGGTTAAATCCGGCAATTTTACCATTAGCTTCACAATCAAATGCTTGTTATTCTAAGGGCAATTATAGTAAAAAGGATTTAATTACACATGCCAATATGATACATCCAAATTCAGAAAACAGATTAAAGACAAAACAGCAACTGCACAATGAAGGCATTTGCCATGGTTAATGTATTTACAAATAATTCGAAAAATAAAAGACAATTGAAAAAGAAGGAGGGACCTTGAAAAAGATGACAGAATTTGAAATGCTCCTACAGAACCAAGATAATTTACTAGGATTTATTGCTGCTGAAATACCACACAGAGAACAAATTAAAATCTGTATGACAAAATGAATGCAAAATTTGAGAGAATTACAGGGAACCAGTGGAAAGAGCTATAGGACAATTTACTTCAAGTTACGATTTGAGGGGAAAATAAGGTAAAGATGGTATATAATTTCATCTATGATCACAAGATAGATGAACATATAACAATAAACATTGGAAATGCCATAATGAAAAAGGAATATTTTACTACATGTGGCCATCATGCAAAAAAGCCTAAAAACATTGGAAAGAAATGCATTAAATCATTTTTAAACAACAGCAAAAGATCTTGAACTGAACTCACACGTAGTTCTACTAGGCATAATCCCAGAAAACAAAAATGAAAAGTATGACAGTTACATAAAATACTTGTTGACCATCAGAAGAATAAATTTAGCACAATATTGGAAAACAACTTGCCAGGGATATTAAAATTGAATAATGTATTGTAATAGTGACATTGACATTATGCTGTGTATTGATAATAGAAATTTAACTTCAAACAAGAATGGCTCCCGATACACAATGTGTCCCAGGGCAAGGCAAATTTAAATATCTAGAGTACAATTTTTAGAACTTAAACAGAAACTAACAATACTTACTAATAAAGGTGAATGCTTGTAGCTCCGAGTTTGAAATGAGAGGTCCTTGGTGCTCTCTGAGCTAATCATCCAGCACTGATGATGCGGAATGGACAACTCACCACAGCCAACTCATCATAACCCAACTTGCCACGGGACAACTTGCTGTGAGACAAAAGTTGCATAATATCAAAGAAATGGTGAAATAGAATAATTAAAGAACGGATGCAAAAGGACACAACGCAATGTGAATGACAAAAATTAAAACAATTTTTAAAATTACTTTAAATGATTGAATAAAATTGTGGAAATGTCTCCTAGTGACTTGTCCCACAGTGAATTGACTGTGGTGAGTTGTCCTATGGTGAGTTGGCTGTGGTGAATTGACCACGGCGAGTTGGCAGCAGTGAGTTGGCCGTGGGAAACCTAGTTTGGGTAATGAAACGTCTGCAAGAAAACAATCCACTCAGAAAGCACCAAGGACTCCCCCCAACAACAAAAATGACTGAAGTTTAGTCTAGTTCAAATATCTAAGTGATGGCTCGTTGCTGGGAATACAAGTGAAAGGGGAAAATAGGATATAAACCACCTTTTCCAGCAAGGCTTTCTTTTTCAAAATTGAAACAGCCTTTTTTGTATTATCTTGCTTTTTGGGCTTTTTTCTAGGCTGTGCATTTCAATATCTGCTATCAGTATTTTCATGCTTTGTATGTTCATTAAAAAAAATATTTTAAAAAAAGATTGCTTGCCAGGAGCAAACCGTTTGAGGCCATTTCGCCAACGCACTTCAATCATTCTACATTGCTATATGTAGAGTCGGTGATATAAGAAGGAGAACGCCACTTCCAGAATATAATCTCTTCTATAATCTCTTGAGCTGCCTCAGCTGTGGGAGGCCACTAAGATACAGGTAGTCCTCAACTTACAACCTTTCATTTAGTGACCGTTTGAAGATACAATGGCACTGAAAAAAGTGACTAATGACTATTTTCCACACACTTCCATTGCGACATCCTCCTAGTCAGGTCATCAAAATTTGGACACTTGGCAATTGGCTCATATTTATGATGGCTGCAGTCTCCTGGGGCCACATGGTCACCTGACAAACAAAGACAATGGAGAAGCCAGATTCATGCTACTAACTTCCCAATTGCAGAGATTCACTTAACAATTGTGGCAAGAAAAGTTGTAAGATGGGGCAAAACTCAAACCGCCTCATTGAGCAACCACAATTTGGGGCACAATTGGGATCCTAAGGACTACCTGTACAGGTGGAGGCATGAGGACAGATGCTCAAGAAACAATTAGTGGATTGCCCTTGTACTAGGTCAAGGAAGCAAGCTCAAATTACCCTCATGCTGTTTCTGAATAGCCTCTTCTGTGCAATTCATTTCAATAAACTAAATGAGAGGTTGCCCACCATGAATTCATGAAGCGAAGCTATTAATAGCAGTGTGGTCAAAGACGTTTGGTGCCAAAGGGGGGTCTCTTGTACCTTTGCTGAGAAAGGTAGATCTAAAACCGTTCCCCATATTAGATTCTGTAGGAGGAGATTCCAACACATTGTATTACCTTCTATTCCTTCCCAGCTTTTAGTCACTATCTGAGCCAGCAAGGACTTTTATCCCAACGACACTTTTCCTCCTCCTCCTCAACATAGTGTCCTACTAAATATTGGATGACACCTTCAACCATCCTCAGCCTCACATCTCTGGAACACAGTAAATTGAGGGCTACTTTAATGGCTTTCTGTCCATGTGAAATGAGTTCCAGTCAAAGAGTACTTTCTCCATGCCAGCAACAGATGCTTTAGAGATCTTATTGGTGTTCAGCTGCTCCGAATGAGATAACAGCCAAAGACTCTTTAATGTCTCCTTTGATAAATGGCTGCCAAGGAGCTAAAAGAGTGCAGCTTAGATGCAGAGATGTGTGCCAAACCTTGTGTTGCTTTGTGAAGTTTGTTCCTTAAAACAATGTTGACCAAACAAGTGCTTAATATTGTGCGGTTTCTTCAACAGCAAAGCATCGGCAGCATCCAGCTATGAATCTGAAAAGTCTAGATTGATTTCCCTTAAGCCGTTGCCCAGTTTCTATCCGGATTTGGGATAAAACCCGATTGTACTAAGAGTACGTGTTTCAGAAATAAACAGGCAAGTTTGAACTAAACTTTGTACTGCCCAAGGAGCCCGTGGAATCGCTTCAAGAACAAGACATGATTTAATCTCGCTTTGTAGATATGGGGTAGTGAGAGGTAGCATTAGGTCTTAGAAAACTGGGCACTCCAGAAGCCAGAGAGCAGTCGATTGCAAAAGACGGGCCTGTCGCTTCAGGGCTTGAGGTAGAAACCAGGAAAAAACTTGCTGGTGGTTAAAGTTTGCTTGAGCCACCTTATCTAATCTTTCACCTTATTTTATTTCATCATGTTATTTCATGCATAGTTGTGGGCCAGAGTTGTTTTGCATGTGTGTGCTTACCGATGCAAAAGGAGATAAGGCCTCCCCAGTTTTATGGCTCAGTCAATCCGAACTGGTCACACAGGCAGATGGAGCAGTTTATTTGTTACCTGTGGGCCACATTTTTATCAAGGATGCACATCAGTGGAGCCAGGCTCTGTTTATATATTGTCCCCCCAGCTGACAGCTTTAATACGGCTGTGACTCTTTTACCCTGAGCAAGAGATAGTCACTCTGGATGGCAACACTACCCTTGGCCCACATCTAAAACCTCCAGCCTTCTTCTGATTGGGACTGCTGTCGTGAGCTGATTTTTCTCCAGGTCTGACCATTGCCACTTGTGTACCCAGGAGGGTAAAGGCCATCGCATATACTAGTCAAACAGGAAGGGAACCACTTTCTCTCTTGCTAATTAGCACCCTGACAGCCAGGGACTAGGCATAGAAATGGAGAACTGTATCCATGCCCCCTCTAGTCATGATTCCTAAACACACAAGTTTCTGCCTGGGTTTCAACAAGGTAAAGTCTTGTGTTGCTTCACAGCAGCGAATTGGTCAGTTTCAAAAGTTTATTTCTTGTTCCAATGTGACCTGTCTTCCCCACCAATCTTCTTCCTCTACCCCTGTAAAGGACCTTGGAGTACTTATCTCTAATGATCTAAGTGTCAGATCCCACTGTAACAACATTACCAAAAAGGCATTAAGAGTTGTTAACTTAATCTTGTGTAGCTTCTTTTCTGGTAATATTGAACTAACTAGAGCATACAAAACACTTCTAGACCAATCCTAGAATACAGATCCTCTGTGTGGAACCCAAACTGCATATTGGACATTAATACAATTGAGAGAGTTCAGAGATATTTCACAAGAAGATTTTTTCACTCTTCTGTTCGCAACAGTATTCCTTATACCACCAAATTTTGGGCTTAGACAACTTAGAATTACGTCGCCTTCGATCTGACCTAAGCGTAGTACATAAAATTATCTATTGTAATATCCTACCTGTCAATGACTACTTCAGCTTCAACCACAACAATACAAGAGCATGCAATAGATTCAAACTCAATCTAAACTGCTCCAAACTTGATTGCCGAAAATATGACTTCAGCAACAGAGTTGTAAATGCCTGGAATGCGCTACCTGACTCTGTGGTCTCTTCCCCAAACCCCAAAAACTTTAACCTTAGATTGTCTACTGTTGACCTCACCCCAGTGCACCCCATGACAAGGTAACAACAACAATAATTTGGAATGAGAACAAGTAGTAGCATTTGCCTGCAAGCAAAAACTGGTGGGATCATAAAATAGACAAAGTAATAGAAAAAGAAGAAGCTAAAATGCTCTGGGACTTTAGAATTCAGAGAGACAAACACTTGCCACATAACACTCCAAATTTAACAACTTTCAAGAAGAAAAGCAAAAGATTAAAAAAATCTGGACTGGGGACACAGCAGCACCTGGATACAGCACAATAGAAGAGAAAGAGAAAAATCACAAAATGCAAAGAATTGTAGAAAAACTGTGGCAAAAGAAAGCAAAGATATTACCAACAGTAAAAGATGTCTCTGGTGCAACTCCAAAAACATATGAAGCAACATTCGAAGATCATCGGCATTAACAAAATCACCATCAGTCAATTGAAAAAGGCAGTTTTACTTATATCCTGTGACAATATCTTTAATATTATTAAACAATATCTGTCTATGCCAGGACCTTGGGATGCAATCGATAGGTGAACAAAAATATCAAATCCAATCTAGATATCTGGCTTGACTATGTGACCAACCATAATAATGGCAAGAGAGATGTTGGACAGTGAAAGGCCCTCATCTAAGGCTCCTCCAAATTACCAATTTAAGTGCTCTTTTAAAAATTATTTAAGGCATTTTTACACTGCATCACATTATCCATTTTCAGAAAGTCTGTAATATATAAAGAAATCATACAATTCAAAATTAAACATATAGAAGCTCCAGATAATTGTTTTATTATATTATTCCTTGCTTAATTTAGGATAGCTTTCCTTTACCTAGTGCCCTCAAGAGGTGTTGGATGATAGGGCATTTCCCAGTTCTGCTAACCATGGCATGAGGAACCTGGCTACCCATTTTAAAGGGCCATATGTACATGATCTTGCCTTTGTATCTGTGCCACAAGGTAGATTAGTCAAGGAATTCAACTGCATATGCATTCATTTCTACTTTGGTATTTGGTAGCAATCCCCATAGGTTCTCCTCACCTACAGACTTATTCATTATAAATGAATTTAATAAAAGTAGAATTTTATTGTATTTTTTGTATCCTAGAGCAGTGTGCTTTTTATATTGTGAGAAGCTTAGCTTCATTTTGGAGTTGGGATAGTACTGAAATCAATGAGTAAAAGGTTGACCTGAGAAATCAATTAAAATGTTTGCTCCATGGTCTCCTGAAGATCTGATGAAAAATCTGTTCTATCAAATATCATGAAATTTGCCCCTGTGTGCCCAGATTGCATTTTAATCTGGTGCAAACTTTGCCAAAACTAAATATTTCACTCTGGCCTTTTAACTTCTTTGATTTATATTCTTTATTTTAAAATTGAAAAAAAAATACACTGTTGATTGTCCCGCGTGCTGATCCAGAATGATAATACGTGAAGGAGGCAATAGGAAATGGAGGGAGGCAAATGTCCTGCATTCAGTATGCCAGGCCGCACTACTGACAGTTGATTGACAGGAGAGCTCTGATAGCTCTGATTTTCAGTTCTGGGGGAAGTGGGGAGAGGCAAGAGACACTGGTTTTATCCTTTTCCAAAACAGGTGATAAAAGTGGCCTCAGATCAGATCATCCAGATGATTCCCACACACGCCCTTGCTTCTTCTGAAGGGTGCTGCTACTCCATACTTTTCCTTTTCCTTAATATTTAATAAATAACAGTACAGCAAGACAGAATTTGTGGGGAAAAATACATCCCTCGATAATCATAATTGGAACTGAAAAATTTGCAGCCAGCCTGACAGCGTGCTTTGACAAGCCTGCGTTCCTCTGAAATGCCCTGCTTAGGATTTTCATCTTTTGCACCAAATATTTTGACATTTGTGCTTTCTTGGCTCTGTTCCTGAAGCCCAGTGGAACCGGCCCTCCTAATGAAAATGCAGGTCATTATTTTCCCCCTGCCTTTTGAGAATAATAAGAGCTTTTAAAATATAAAAAAAAAAGAAGATAGAATTAATCTGTTTACTCTAAGCTGACTGTTTCCTGACCTGGCTTCAGCACCTAAGGGGAAAGGAGTAGAAAGAATTAGGCTAAGATTTGAATGGCTAGGAGATTTGGGGGGGGGGGATGTTGATATGCTGTTCGTGGGTGTTCGTATTTTTATGTGAATTTTGTATATGCACTTCTACAATGTGTATGCATAGGCAAGTGTATTTTTGCATCTGCATGGCACCACGCTCCATCAGAGGATAGGGGTGAATTGTCATTCTGGAGTCCTGAAGCCTACTTTATATTGAATCACTCCCAGGGTTGCGAGTGGGAATTTTCCAGTCATCCCAGAGATGTCCAGAACATTTGTAGAGAAACTAGATGCTCTGTCTTTGAGCCACAGAGCCTGAATTGCACTAATGTTCAACAGCAGCCATTTTGATCGTGGTTGGCTCCACACTGAAGGAGCTCCCAGCAAGATTTCTTCTTTTAGGACTTCTCTATCACTAAGCCTTAGAGCAGGGGTGTCGAACTCAATTTCATCAAGGTTATGTTTGACCTCAGGGGGCTGGGTGGGCGTGGCCAGCTTGATGTCATTCGTGCTGGGAGCACCTATGGTGGCCAAGTGCTAAGGCAGAATTTCCCTCAGCTCAGACCCTCCCTCACTCTCATTATAATCTTCCTTCCTTCCTTCCTTCCTTCCTTCCTTCCTTCCTTCCTTCCTTCCTTCCCTCTTCCTTTTCTCCCTTCCCCTCTTTCCTTATTTTTCCTTCCCCTCTTTCCTTATTTTTCCTTCCCTGCTCTTCTCCCATCTTTCCTTTTTTTTCTTTTGTCTTTCCTTTTCCCCTTTCTCCTTTCCTGTTCCTTCTTGCATGCTCAAGTGCAAAAGGGGAAACATTTCTCCTTTGTTTAGTTTGTATTGACAGCTCTCTGCCAGTGAAAACAGAGCCTGGGAGAGTCTTGTGCGCCCCCTGCCTCCCCCCCATGCCCTGTTTTAAGCCACAATGGCCTCCTGCAACCCTCTGCCAGTGTAAATAGGGCTTGAGGAGAGGGCGCATGGATGTGGCCCGTGGGCCTTGAGTTTGACACCCCTGTGCTACAAGGTTTATTGTTGGTTTAGTATTGATGTAATATAGTATTGCTTTAATACATTTTGTTTTTAAAAAATCACTCAGGACCGCTTCCTATTTTTAAAAAATATTGGGGATCCCAAAACAGTTTTTGTTTGTATATCTTTATTTACCGTATTAAAAATTAAAACTGGCACATTTGCTGTGTCATTTCAGGGTTATTTGATGGGATTTTAATCTTGTGTTATTAATAGGCTGGAAATAATTTTGATTTTGAAGATCCCTGAGGTCTCTGGGGTCTGCCAGAGGGTCTTGGACCATATTTTAAGAAACAGTGGCTTAATGTATTCAGTACACCGAATCGTTGCAGTCTGGTGTCTAAATACAGCTGATTGATTTCTTCAATACAGAATGTACAAACATTATGGCTTACTAAAAAGTGTGAATCCAAGCAGAATGCATGTGCAAATATTTATATGTGCTTGGAGACAGCAGAAATGATTAAAAAAAAAACCCTATCCATCCAACACAATTTGAATCTCAGAAAAGATCTTCCTGAATTTTAAAAAACTTTCCAGACTCTCTAATAACCCACCTTATCCTACTAAATATTAAAAGCTTTTCTTCAATACAGTTGACAAGATTCAATATTCTCCAAAATCTTTTTCCACTTCAAGTCTCTGGAGTGATACAATCCCAATGATTTAGACCTACTTTTATAATCGTTTCCAGCTGGATACGTACCAACAGCTATTTTACAGGAGTCTTCAGGGGAAAAAAAAATTGAATAGAAAATGACATTCTTGTAGAATCTACATGGAGAGAATGTTAGTGTAATAAAGGAAGCAAACTTTTGAGATATGCATGTCCTAAATCTGCCCTGAATGTTTAATTAACTGGCCTTAATTATCTTGTGAATTGGATGGACTAAATTTGCACATGGTATGCTGAATTACTTAAGAGAAACCAGCATTTAATAGCAACTAGCTGTTGGTTCACAGACTGCTTTTATATATCACCCAAAACTAAGAAAGTGCTGATCATGGCCCAGGACAGAGAAATTTTAAAAAGGGATTGAATATTCCCCCCCCCCCAAAAAAAACAGAATAAGTCACAGGGATGTCC
>JAOYMU010000098.1:103994703-104004902 GCA_025802295.1 Psammodynastes pulverulentus | reverse complement strand
GTAAACCGCTTAGAGAGGGCTGTAAAAAGCACTATAAAGCGGTATATAAATCTAAGTGCTATTGCTATTGCTATTTCTTTGTTATTGATTGTATACCATTTTGTGAGCTATTGGGAGGGAGCAGCAGCGAATTCAGTTTAATTGAAGTAATCAAAAAGAAAAAAAAATACAGTGAAACCTCTGAAATATTTTAGGAGACATCTGAATGCCTATTAGTGATCTGCCCAAACTTTTGGGAAGAGCCCTAAATGTTTAAATACAACTCTGCCTTCTGAATCATTTGCCTCAAATTCCATATAGTCAGGATCTATCTGTTCATCTAGTATTTGTGTTGGCTTCTTTCAGCCTTATCTGCCAGGTTCAAATACAGTTAACTTGGAAGGGGGGGGGGGGTCAACTATACCTGCTTTGAAAAAAATGAAGGGAATGAATTGACTGCATTTTCTGTCACATCTCGGCTGCCCAGCTCCAAATCCAGCAGTAAAACATCCTCTTTACTCCCTTCCTTGTTCATTCCATCAAAATATAAAGGGAAGTCTCTATCTGATCTCTTCCCCCCAATGTGATTTAGTCAGTTATTCTTTCCTATAGTCCCTGAACTCTACAACTTGAGTGCAGTGCTTTCTAAAAAAAGAATAACAACATAGCCTATAATGAAATATGCAATTCTGCAAATAATTTCAACTGGAAAAAAAACAGAAAAGTGTAGCGGAACTAGAAAATAAGCCTACTTTCTTTGACCAAGATGAACTTAGTTGTCCCTGCACTGCTCCATTTTAGAACAGAAATAGAACATCAGAGTTAGAAGAGACCTTGGAAGTCTTGTGGCTCAATTCCCTGATCAAGCAAGAGACCCCACCATTTCGGACAAATGGCTGTCCAGTCTCTTCTGAAAAGACTCAAATGATGGAGTATCCACAACTTCTGGAGGCAAGCTGTTCCACTGGTTGATTGTTCTCACTATGAGGAAATGTCTTCTTGGTTCTAGGTTGCTTCTCTCCTTGGTTAGTTTCCATCTGTTGCTTCTTGTCTTGCCTTCTGGTGCTTTGGAAAGTAAGTTTGACCCTCTCATCTTTGTGGCAGCCCTTCAAATATTGGAACACTGCTAGATGTCATCTCTAGTTCTTCTTTTCACTAGACTTACCTTGTTACACTCATCTAGACATATTTTGTTCTGCTTTTCCTGTTTGCTCTACAGAATAGGGAATCTATCTGAGAGGTTTGGGTTCAAACAAAGTGATTGCTCAGAAGAACAATCAGAGTCACACTCCAGAATTATATATAATGGCATAATCTTATATAATGGCAAACTCATATATAATGACTAATATCTAGAATTCAGGACAAGCAAATAGCTTAGAAAGGTTACTGTAGTAGAAGAGTCTTACAGAAGTTCTATATCTATAATTTCTTAATGAATATCTAACCTGTCACTGGATAAATATCAGTGATATTTGAAGCCAATCCAAAAAGTTGTTTGCTTGCACAGGAATAAAAATATTGTTAATTTCCCTACTTTTTTTGTACCTGCAATTATTTATGTCTGCTAAACTAAGTAACTAGAACTCTACAAAATAATAATACTTCTGACTGAAAACAAGAGGAACTAAAAGAAAAATAACTGGCTAGCTAGAACAGCACAAAACAACAGAATAGGGTTGCCTGAATTGAACAACTCAGCTGGCAAAATATTATTTATTTATTTATCAATCCGATTTTTATAGCTGCCCATTTCATGAGTATTAAAAGATGGCAATACTGTAATATCAAATATAAGTACTAGTCCAGTGCAAGAAATGGACATACTGATGAACAGCACAGCAGCAGTTATCATTTGGATGCAAAACCAACAAAGAAATAAAAAATACCCAAATAGTGCATCACCAAAATGGAAGTGCAGGTTGGAAAATAAGATCAGTATGTTAACATCAGATGCAAGCAAGCGAGAACAGATGAAAGAAAAGACACTGAAGAAAAAGGAGACCAAAGAATATGTGATCAAGAAATATCACCTAGAGAAAAGGAAAATCAAAGAAGCCCTAGAAATAATAAAGCAGCCAAAAAAAAAAAAGCTATAGCTATGAAAATCATTCAACACAAAGCTTGAATTGCACACTGCAAATAGAATCTTCAACTTCAGCTGAATCAAAAATGTTTCTGAGAAAAAGGACAAGAAAAATCAAGAACTGGTGAGTACCACATGAAGATACCACGTATTTTTGTTGTTGTTGAAACATCTTACTGGTCTGCACCCACTTATTGCCCAGCAGTTTAACAACATACTGCAAGGAGATGAGATTGAAGATCAGTTAATATCTGGCAAAACCTACCTGATAAGGAAAGATCCACAAAAGGGGTAGTACTAGGCAACTACAAGCCAAATATCTGCTTACAAATAACTTTCGAATTGATAATTGGTGTGATAGCTAGTGCAGTCCAACAGCATCTAATTGAAAACAAGCTCCTTCCACCTGAGCAGAAAGGGAACTGCCCAAACAGCAGAGGAACAAATGATCTGCTTCTAATTGACAAGATGATTGTGGAAAACTGCAAGAGAAGGAAGACCAACTTCAATGTAACTTGGATTGATTACAAGAAGGCATTTGAATCCCTGCCACATCACTGGATAATCAAGTGCCTAGAAATAACAGGAGTCAATAGAAATATCAGAAGCTTTGTGCAAAGATCAATGGCACAATGGAAAACACAGTTGCTGGTCAATGGTTATAGACTGGGAGAAGTTAATATCAAGAAAGGAATCTCTCAAGGAGACTCACTGTCACCACTACTGTTTGTCATTGCATTGATTCCTCTGCCAACAATACTAAACAAGTCAGGCCATGGCTATCAAACATCAAAAACATCTGTCAGGCTATCCCCCCACCTTTACATAGATGATCTGAAGCTGTATGGAAAAACACCATCTGAAATAAAATCACTGCTTAACACTGTTTGAATATGCAGCCGAGATATTACAGTGGAGTTTGGATTGGATCATGTGCCACCTTCACCATCAACAGGAGGGCAATAATGAAAACTGGAGGAATCAGATGCCCTATGGAAATAATATCAAGAGTCTGGTTGAAGATAACCAGTACAAATGGGCATTCTTCAGGCTGACAATATCAAGCACACTGATGTCAAAAGAAAGTTATCAGTGAATGCATCAGAAGAGTGAAGATGATTTTAAAGTCCAAACTCAGTGGCAGAGATACTGTACCGTCAATTAACATCTGGGCAATTCCAGTCATTAAACACATCACTTGAACAATGGACTGGGCTCAAGAAGAATTAAAAATCCTGGATAGGAAGACCAGGACTTTTAATAAATAATGGTAATGAATCATGAACTTCAGCAACGTTGACAGACTATGGGTGTGGAATGTTGCAAATACAACAGACAGTTGAAGAGGGAAAGAGGACATTGGAAGAATATCTGAAGGACAGTGGAGAAGGTGCTTCATGAAGTTCATCATGAAAGTTTATTGAATACCAGAGAGACCAAACTGGTGGATAAGAAAGAGCAAATGAAAAATAGAAAATATGGGAAGGCATAGCCACTACATAAAAGAAATTGCAGGCAACTTAGATAATAAGAAGACCTGGCAAAGGCTAAGTATAAGGAAAGTTGAAGAAAGAGACTGAGGGTCTAATTCTGGCTTCAAAAGACCACACTTTAAGAACAAATGCACGCAAAGTCAAAATTGAGAAGACCACAACAGATAGCAAATGCTGTGTCTGCAAAGAAACTGAAGAAACAGTGGACCATTTAGTCAGCTGCTTCAAGAAGATCACACAGACTGATTACAAACAATAGCGTGACAAAGTAGCAACAATGCTGCATCGGAATATTTGCAAGAAATACCACTTCCCTCCAAGCAAGAACTGGTGGGACCATAAATTACACAAAATAATAGAAAGTGAAGAAACCAAAGTACTCTGGGACTTTAGAATTCAGACAGAAAAACACCTACATCTTTACACCCCAGACTTAACTGTCAATGACAAAGACAAAAAAAGTCTGGATAGTGGATGTTATAGTACCTGGACATAACAGAAGAGAAGAGAAGGAATAGGAGAAAATCACAAAATACAATGACCTGCAAATAGATGTAGAATGACTGTGGCAAAAGAAAGCAAATATAGTTCCAATCGTAATAGATGCTTTGGGTGAAATCCCAAAACATCTGGCGTACTACTTGAACACCATCAGCAGTGATAAATTCACCACCAGTCAATTGTAAAATGCACCTTTACTTGGAACAGGTTGCATTCTGCAATGAAATCTTTTAACACTATCAAACAACATCTGCCTATTCCTGGTCCTTGGGAAGGACTTGATGGGTGGACAAAAATGCCTAATGCACTCTAAACACCTGACTGACTGTGTGATCAACCACAATAATGGATTCACCTAATATTTGGCAATTTTTAATATACTGAACTTGATTCCACTGACGGCACTTTCTTGGATCTTTCTAAAAACTGTACTGATGCTCCCATGATACTCTCAATGGTTCTAGAACTCAAATGATCAGAAAATACAGGGTCTAAAGACTGTCATATTCATTGGATGAAGAGACACTGCAATAACAACGATAGCAACAAATGCACCCGAAAGCCGTTTTTACCACATGCTTGGCCATCTCTTTGGCTATATTTATAAGTCTGAACTATACACTGCTAGCGTGCTGTTCTGAGAAAAGGTAAACCACCAAAAGAAAAGGCTGTGTGCAGTTGTACAGTTGCATTTTTGCTGGCAAGTCTTTAGATTCAGCAAGCACCTGTTTGCACCGAGAGGGATCTAGTCTATCCTGCTCTCTTCCTAAATCTGTCTTCATTTGGGGCAGGGAAAAGAGATCCCGATTGGAAGTGATCAGTGGGAAGGAGGTCTCTCTAAGGCGCTCGGAGCCTGCTGCTGTCAATGTAGTTAATATGCTGCAGCTGCAGTTCCTCTGCCATCTTCATTCACCTTAGAAATGTGGTGTTTGAATGGTTTATCTCTATTAATCACCAGCTCAAACAGCTTTGTGCACCATGGGCCGTAGATAATTAACTTCACTATACTGCTTGTCTTATCAGTATCAACCTCTTGTCCTCCTGTGAAATAGTTAAAACCATCAGCCCCTTTTTACTTTTCCATTTAACTCTAATGCTTTAACACTGATGTTCTAAACGGCCCACGATTCATACTTATTAGACAGACCTTTCTTTCTGCATCTCTTATATTTTTTTTTGATAATTGGCCATGTACATTTCTAAGGGGCTCAACAGCTTTTCATGCCACTGTATTAATAAAGCTTTCCCCCACCGCCTTTCAGATTTCTCTTTACCTTCTTTCCTTTGATAAGCATAATTTGCTAATTTCAAAAAAAGAAATGAGAAGGTAGTTGAAAGGAGAAAAGCTTTGACAAATAAATCTCTCTCTCCTTTTCTTTTTATTATGTTTAAGTCATTATCATTGTCTCCTGTATCTTCTCGCCTTTGACTTTACACTGAACAATGTTTACTTAATATCACAGGGTATGCACCAATAGTAATGATATAATGCGGGGAATTTGTATGGTTCACATATTGAAGAGACATATGTCATTCACTGCATGTGGACTTGGATGTAACTCCTGCTAAATCTAATGGCTTTTCTCTCCAATTAATGGTACGTAGCACACCTTCTTGCCAAGAAATTGCACACAAAACTTGCTGGACAGCCCTTCAAACAAAGACAAATAAAAGAAAATGTTCTTTGAGTCAAGTAATTTTCTGATTCTTTTTTTTCCCCTTGCAACACTATAAAAGTAAAATTCTTTGGGGATTTTGTTTACCCCTTCCTAGTCCGGTCTACAGCTCTGGGATTCCTGGTAATCTCCTATCCAGAGGCTAACCAATTTTTGCTTAGTTGCCTGTTTGAGTTTTTTTCTCTCACACATTTTATTTATTTTTTATTTATTTTATTTATTTGTCAAACATGTATTAGATAATAGATATAATATGAAACAATATGAGTACATGAAATGGGTACAAATAAAAGGAACAATAGGACAGGGACGGTAGGCACGTATGTGCGCTTCATGCACGCCCCTTACAGACCTCTTAGGAATAGGGTGAGGTCAACAGTAGACAATTTAAGGTTAAAGCTTTGGAGGCTTGGGGAAGAGACCACAGACTCAGATATTGCATTCCAGGCATTGACAACTTTGTTGCTGAAGTCGTATTTCCTGCAATCAAGTTTGGAGCGGTTTACCTTAAGTTTATATCTATTGTGTGCTCGTGTATTGTTATGGTTGAAGCTGAAGTAGTCATTGACAGGTAGGACATTGTAGCAGATAATTTTATGTACTAGGCTTAGATCAGACCGAAGGTGGCGTAGTTCTAAGTTGTCTAAGCCCAAAATTTCAAGTCTAGTGGTAAAAGGTATTCTGTTGCGAGCAGAAGAGTGGAGAGCTCTTCTCGTGAAATATCTTTGAACTCTCTCAACTGTATTAATGTCTGATATGCAGTGTGGGTTCCAGACAGAGAAGCCGTCTAGCAAATGTTTTGTATGCTCTAGTTAGCAGTTCAATATTACCAGAGAAGAAGCTATGCAAGATAATTTAACAATTTTTAATGCCTTTTTGACAATGTTGTTACAGTGGGATCTAGCACTTAGATCATTAGAAATAAGTACTCCAAGGTCCTTTACAGAATGAGGGTCATCTACAAGGTTGTGACCATTCAGCTTGTATTTTATGTTGCTTAGTTTTTGTGATCAGTCAGGTCTGACTGTAGGATAGATACTTTCAATAAGAAAGCTCGGAAGTCTTTAAATGTAGGGCTTTGTAAAGTACGACATTTGGCCACTATGAGGGAGGAATGACTGTCTTCATCTAGAGAGAATGCAGATACAGTAATTTAAAACCCTTTGGACTTCACTGTCTAAGGGCAGGGGCTTCTCTAAGAGGAAATGAGTTGTATGACTTGGTTCACAATGTGATAAGTTGACCTTGCTGAATTGGGGAGGGGGTGTCCCCTTTCTCATTGCTAAGAGGAAGCTTGCTTTCTCTTCCAAAATTTTGGCTAGTTCTGTTTTTTTAAATCCAGTTTAAGGCAGCTCAGTTCCTCTTAATTGTGAGGAAAGCAGATCCCAAGACCACACTGCAAATTCCAGTATTTTCCTAGATCTTCAGTTTACCCTTTTCTCCCTGGGAAGGTGGGAATCTTTGGGGGAAAATCATGCTTTGTTGACATTACAAAACCAGCTGCTAATCAGAAAACCTAAAAAGAAAAAGAAAAGGCATCTCTACCACTATCAGCAACTGTATAAAATCTAATTCCTGTATTTTGAAAACACACAATTCAGTTACCCCTTGGACCTGCAATCACAGATTTTGACCAAAAATTCTTACAAGTGCAGATACATGAAAAACAATAGGTTATCTGGTGACAATTAAACCAGTGACCTATGGCTATTTAAAAACAAAATCCCACGTGTATATAATTGGCATTTTCCGTCATCATGCCAGAAGCAAAGCAAAGAGATAACATTGTCTGGAGGCTTCCAACTGGCACAGGTACTATTGATTTACTTTTTACAAAGTGCAGCTGCTGGGTCAGAATTAGTCACTTGCTAGGTCAGGATGGGGGACGTCATGGCAGAAGGAAGCCAGGCTGGCTGCAGCAAGTGGATGTCACAGTAGAAAGAAGCTTGTACAGTGCCCTACCCACATTGTCCGGTGTAGCTCCCAGCCAATAGGCAGTATAAGGAATGCATAGATGCTCATACCAAAACACATGATGCTGGCAATTTTGGATTTAGTAATAGCACTGAATAAAGTAAGCTACATTTTCAGGCTTGGTTTTATCACGGCATTTTCAAAATATTGCTTCTGGGGTTAAGTAGCAGCCACTGAAATCTTGCCCAGGCAGAAATGAAAATCAATACAGTATTTATTACTACTGTTATTATTGCTACTTTAATATACCACCTGATGTCTCCAAACATTCAGGACAGACAATTTTGACACTAGAAGCATGAATGAAAGAACAGCATAATCCTAGGGAAAAGTTGTCTAATTTTCAAATGCCAGGTGTAAGCTTATCCAATGATTTTACAGATGAACAGAGTTGGAAGGGATCTTGTAGGTCATCTAATCCAACCTCCCACCCAAGCAGGAGACCTACACCATTTCTGATAGATGGCAGTCCAGTCTGTTCTTGAAAGCTTCCAGTGATGAAGCACCCACAACTTCTGAAGGCAAACTGTTCCATTGGTTAATTGCTCTCACTGTCAGAAAATTTCTTCTTATTTCCAGCTTGAATCTCTCCTTGTTCAGGTTCCATCCATTATTCCTTGCCTGGCCTTCGGGTACTCTGGAAAATAGCTTGACCCCTTCCTCTCTGTGGCACACTCTAGATGTACACCGGACTCTCTACATTTATGTTAAGAGAACAGCTTCCTTTCAGAAGTCGGAGGCCCTGTTTGTGTCCTTTCAACCATCCACGTTAGGACACAAGGTGTCATCCTCCACGGTGGGGTGTTGGCTCAGATCTTGTATCTCTCAAGCCTACCATCTACAAGCCTTACCAATACCCAGATGTATTATGGCACATTCTACCAGAAGTGCTGTGACATCTGCAGCCTGGTCCACTCAGGCATCGGTGGAGGAGATCTGCTGAGCGGCTACGTGGATTTCTCCATCACCATTTGTCTGACATTATTGATTAGACAGATTTCCCTTCAAATATTGGAACACTGCTATCATGTCTCCCCTGGTCCTTCTCTTCACTAGATTAGCCATGCCCAGTTCTTGCAACCATTTATCGTATGTTTTAGCCTCCAATCCAATTTTGGCATTAGGTCCCCCAGTTCTTATTACAATATCTTGATTTGGAGGATGGGTGGACAGCTTTTTGATGAGTTGCAGATATTCTGATATCATGTTACCTTTACCTATCTTATTGAAGAGATTATATAGTTTTAGTTGTTTAAATTTTAACAGCATGGGTGAATTAAGGGAGTCACAACTAAGAAGATCCTGTGACATAATCTGATTTGAGAAGTATTCCTCAGAAGCCAAACAATCAAAGAAAGTCCTCTGATCTTGATGACCCAAGTCCCAGCACTGGACTTACACCAAAAATCAGTTCTGACTAGAAGGGCTGGTTTAAGCTGAAGCCAAATAGGGACTGGCCTAGGTCATCAGAACTTAGGGTCACCTATATCACCTTTTCTTTTGAATCATTCCAAAAATGCAAACCTTTGCATTAGCTGGAAGCTGCATCATCAGCCAATGTGACTTAGAAATGCCATATATCAGATCTCATGATTCCACCTGTTCTAGGTGAATTCTGTTGATTTATTTCTTACTCCACTCTGGTCTAATTGGAAAAGTAGCAAAACTGGCATTTTCCTTTAGATTGCTGAGATTCTGCAGATACGATGGCTTTACCTTCTTACTGGTGGGAATCCTTACTCCATCCCATTTTCTGACTCCTGCATTCAAGCCAGCTACTGCTCTTTCTTTTTCCCTTATCCTGATTTAGTATCATTTCTTATAAAGCTTGTTAAAAGGGGTTGTCTCAGTCGGTTACTGCAGTAACGTGAAGTCACTAGTTGCAGCAACAGGAGAAGATGTCCACTTGCATGTGCAGTAGTGACATGTATTGCAGTGTTGCATTACATATCCTGCTTCTTATGTATTTGTGTCATGATTTCACAGCCTATGTTTTGTTATTATGATGAAATTGTTTGCTACTGATGCCCCTATCTGATTGCAAAATCATCCAAATGCTTATGTAAGAATAATGTTTACTGCTTTGTTATGTATCCATTTTTATTTCTTATCATGGATCTGTAGTCAGTGGCCATAATAAAGTTTTGATCTAATTTGTGAGCATGTCATTTCACATTCACAAATACAGGAGTTTTTCAATACAACTCAGGGATGGTGGCAAAGTGGCTTGAAAAATTTAGGGGGATTCTTCAGTTGTCATTTCAAAAATAGACCTTTCTTTGCATAGCTATCCATCATAGCAAAACTCAAATTATTTCAGCAAACCATCAGACAACACAATTGATTTTTTTTTTATTTTATTTATTTATATTCGTATTTATAGCCCGCCCCATCTCCACAAAGGACTCGGGGTGGGTAACAACAATAAATCAGCACTACAATACGAGAAAATTAAACCGGATAATAAAATTTCAATATAAAATTTAAAGT
>JAOYMU010000098.1:103972907-103986172 GCA_025802295.1 Psammodynastes pulverulentus | reverse complement strand
AATACCACCTCTGACTGGCCCCCGCCCCCATCTATTCTCTGTCTCCCGAACCCCAGCTGATCGGCTGGGTCTTTTTTTGTTGCCCTGCACAGGAGAACAGAGCTGGAAAGCAGGTCAGTGGGGTGGCAAAGGAATGGAGATTTTACAGTATCCTTTCCCTGCCATGCCCACCAAGCCACACCTACCATTCTACACCACACCCACCAAGCCATGCCCCCAGAACCGGTAATAAAAAATTTTGAATCCCACCACTAAAGTGAAAACTTCTGCTGCTTATCCACTCATCTGATTGTTCTCAGAGATGGACAAGAGACAAATCTGCATTCTTGAAAGTTGTGATATGAGTGAAGATGACTCTTCAAATAGCCCTTGTAATTAGGATTTTGAAGATGAAATGTTGTTCTTTAAACTGGTAACACCAAGTCCAACTGATCCCACAGAGGGAATCACAAAAAACAATTGCCAATTTTGGGGTAGTTGTATTTTACAACTAAAATACCCAGGCTTAAAATGCAAAGGATCCTAAAACCCAGAGCAAAGTGGTACCATTCTTCACGCAGAAGTGGGAGTCACTTTGCCTGTAGCCTAATATGTAAGATAATTCCAATGTTACTGACATCAGCATGATCTCAATACAATTTCTCTCGACTGACATTTCTTACTTGATATCTAGTCCAGGAAGGCGGAAAGCAAAGCACACGCACACCAAATCTTCTTGCAGCCATGCAAGATCAGCAATAATGCTCCCCTTGAGATGAAAGCCTTAGGGAATTCCCAAACCTGACCATTTGCTTTTAAAGGACAAAACCTCCCAGTTAAGATGGGGCAGGGGAAATGTAGGAGTGAAGGGATCTGGCTAATGCACTGCTCTATCAGATTAGGCCATCAAAAAATCAAACTGCTTCCATCACTGTCCACCACTGTTGCTTGTTGGTTAATATGATCGCAGCCATGCCACTGGCACTCCTGGGAGAGATGGCCACTGTGCCTGCGCTGTACAGCAGGCCGGGAGTTTAAAATCCTATTAGGCAGAAACTAACAGTAGCAAAAAGAAAGCAGGTATCCCCTAGTGGGGATTTAAAGATGTTTAGACCTAATTGGATTTTCCAAGCAGATGTCATTATTGTTAAACAGTTGCCCACTTGATATGTTCAAGTTGTTGGCTGTAATTGCTAAAATTAGCAGGTCTGCACTGAGCAAAGGTCAGTTGGTTAATACTGTGATTTTGTTTTTTTATGAAGTAATTCCAAATGCTTTTAAGTATTTCTGTTCTGCTTTGTTTTTTTGCAAGCCAAGTGCTCCATAAAGTACTATCAGGCTGTTAATGAAATCATGTCTGGGCAAACTACTAGCACGGGGGATAAATGCATTTGAGCTGAACCGGCTTTGTGTGTTCATTACGGAGGCCTTCCTGCAGACAAGCCACCGCATTCTGAACCGAAGGCACAATGGGTTTTTTTCCAAGTCAGGATAGTCCTGTCATTTGGACAGGGAGGGCCTGAAGCAGCCAATTTAGGATATTGTGAACAGGCAGGAATTTTCAAAATGTACTTTTAATCCTGAGAACATGGGCTTATTGGGTTTCCCCCCCTACATTGGGAGTCAAACTTCAAAGTAAAGTAGAGGAAAATTGGCAACAGGTGAGAATCATACAGAAAGTTTGAACTGTACGCCTATATATTAAAGCATCTCACTCCCTGCTGCCCAACTAATGGACACTTTCTCAGCCCCATAAGTTGGGAGGAGCAAGAATCAGGGAAGTAGCCTACAGGAAGTTCCTTCCACATCTACATCTACTTGCAACTGACTAGGCATCCAAGCAGTCTTGTCAGGTTGAAAAAAGTTATGCACATGGACAACAGCAAGACTTTTTCTCCATAATTCCTATCAAGCATAAGGCCAGCCCACTGAAGAGTAAGAGAAGCAATGGATGGAGGACTTGGGGACCTTGAATAGCGATGGCAAGCCTAAGCCTTGGTCTTTAAAGTACCACATCCAGCTCTAAGTCTACAACATTTATATCATCTTTAGTTATGTCCTCCTGATTAAAGCGGACGAAAGTTGTCTAGATCCTGGATGTTTAACTACCAGCCTCTGCAAATTTTACAGCTCTTTGGGTTCCTTTCTGAGATTGAGCAACTATATCCATTTCATTTCAAAAGGAGCCCCCATATATTTATATTAAATCAATATTTCAATTACCATTTCACCACCAGTGACTTTCGGTTGCTTTCAGGTATTCATGGACTCTTTTTATTCAATTGCCAGCCCCCCACCCACCAAAAGTCCTGGAACACCTTATGCAAAATAAAAGACACAGTACAAAAGAAAACTGGGATTTGGGAGGGGGAGAGAAGAGAAAAAAACAACCCAGTTCAGACATTAATTCTTAAAGTTAAATAATAGTTAATCATAACAATTGGATAAGAAATAGTTAAGGAAGATAAAAGGACATACAGTCTCTCAGCATAACCGCTAAAGTTCATGACATTGCTTCCAGTTCTCTTCTTCACCTATTGGATACAGTTGATGAAACAGTCTGATGAATCTGGTACTTCAATAAAGCTGAAGGAATGGCTTTTCAACTCCACTTCCTCATTTAGGTGGAATCCCAACAGTAGGTTTTCCTCCTCCCATGTTTCTTTTTTTTTTAACACACAAAGCCAATATTTTAAATGAGCCACAAGATCGTCATCCACAGAGACTTTACTCCTCTCATTCACTCCTTAGAAAGTCTAATTTAATTCATCTCTTTCTGAGAAGTTGGACAGCTGAACAGCTAAGCTCAGTCAGATTCTTTCACATTCTCCATTACCATTTTTCATACTGTGACAGTCAGCAGGAGATGGACCCTTGGGACTCTGTCTATTTGGGAGGATTTTATCTCCATCCACTTCCTTATTCTTATCAGAAGACAGATCTCCATTTATCTTGGATTGTGATATTGTGACAGTAACTCAGAGTCTGTTGGGTAGGTTTGCAAATGGGATGGGGGAATAGTGATCCCCCTTTTGTGAGTCTATCTATTCTGCTGAAAATGAGGGTTGGTAGAGGGTGGAGTAGCTGTTGTGCATCAAGAAAAGAAGGGTGACTGTCCAAGACCAGAAACACTACGTGTTGGGGCAGAACCATCTAGAAGAACCAGTAGTCTGTACAGGGATGTTTGTGGCATCAGAGTGTGAGTTGGGTCCCTTTGTTTGGGGGGAAGGAAGAAAGAGATTGGGAGTGATGGGTCATAATAGCATACATAACATGATAGCAGTGTTCCAATATGTCAGGGATTGCCACAAAGAAGAGGGAGTCAAGCTATTCTCCAAAGCACCTGAGGGCAGGAAAAGAAACTAATCAAGAAGAGAAGCAACCTAGAACTAAGAAGAAAAAATTTCCTGACAGTTGGAACAATTAATCAGTGGAACAACTTGCCTCCAGAAATTGTGAATTCTCCAACACTGGAAGGTTTAAAGAAGAGATTGGACAACATTTGTCGGAAATGGTATAGGGTTTCCTGCCTGAGCAGGGGTTGGACTAGAAGACCTTCAAGGTCCCTTCCAACTCTGTTATTCTATATTCTATAATCACACTGGTAATGAGCATTGTGAGATGTGGAAAATATGACATGCCACTCTTAGGAAAGGCAGGCTCAGTGTATCATGCTCCAATGCTCAGTCTCGGTGCCTAATCATTTTGCTGCTGCTCCTGAACGGTCTCTCATATCCATGATCTAATAGTGGATGATAGGGTGACCTAGTGCATTGCTGAGGCTAGGATGGGCATGAGGAGAGGGGATTCCTCTTGGAATGTGACTACCTTTCAAATATGTGACAGCCCAGGGCAGGGGCGATGGAGTTTTTATGGTAATCCAAGAAACCCTGGTCGGCTTCCAAAGGCATGACTCTGCAGGTAATTGGTTATGAGGCTGATTAACCTTTGTGTTGGCCAGATAATCTCTGTTACCCTTGGAGTTCTCTGCATGGAGGAAGAGGCCAATCTACAACGTGCAAACTAGAGGGTTTTCCTGAGGCTCTGATCCAAGGTTCAACTGAGGCCTTGGTCACTGCTGGAATGAGGGAGTGGCAGCGGTCTTGAATTAGATTGCTCCTAGATAGACTCTCTCTTATACAGTAGATCCTAGAATACTCCCTGATTCTCAGAGGAAATTTGGAAGATGAAACAGAAGAAATAGCTAAAGTGCCACTGGCAGAAAAAAAAATCATAGGTACGAGCGTTTCTTCAAGATTATCTTGTGTTGATAAGAGTAGGAAAACATAATTATTTTTGCACTCTTATCACATCTACAGATAGCTATCCAGTGGCAATGATTCAGTCTCTCCTGGGGAATGTTGGGACAAAGGAATATCTGCAGTTCTGCTGTAAATATTGCTATAGGCACATATCAGTTACATCACTCAGATCTGCTCTTAGTTGGATATCAGCTTGTGTAAGCCCTTTGGAGTTGACTGAGGCACAGTCTAGGTTGAACACATGGGAAGAGTTTGAGCCTGTCGGTCTTAAGTGGATAGAGTCCACTTGTATATCAGATCTATATCTGCTTTCACCCCATGTCCCATGGTTGGTTGAGGTTCCCAGGAGAAGACGTGTGGTTGAATCCAATTGATGGTGAATGCATTTTTGAGGGAGGGATGGATCCCTTTACAATACCAAAATCTCATTAATCAATTAAGCACGTTGTAGAAACAAGATCAGTAAGCTATTGTCAGCATAAAATAATAAATGACTTTAGTGTTCTCTGCTCAAGTAACCAGTGTTATGCTGCCTCCCCAAACTCTTCCCATTCTGATGGACCATGGCTCCACTAGATGTCAGGAAAAGGTCCATTTCAGCTCTGCTATTTCATAACTTTATTACCAAGAACTGAGTGCGGACATTCCACATGCAAAATCTAAGCAGAGTTCTATCAGCCATTGTGGTGTAGCTGTTAAGTTCTTGGTCTTGGACCTAGCTTCAAACTATGGAAGCTCAGTGGGTGATTTGGACCATTTACTTATCCCAACCTATTTCATGGGTTTGTGGGGAAAATAGATGGAAGGAGATCTTGAATAACAAAGCAGGACGTAAATCTAACAATAAATGCTGTGAATTATAAGAAACAATGCTTTTAACATTTTTAATAGCACTATGGTTTTGCTAACAGAATGCTAATTTAAATACAGACAGTGCAACAAACCAATACTGTAAGATACATTGTACAGTAAATGTGGTAGATTAAGGCTTAAAGATTAATGTTTCCATCAAAGTAATATACCCACTGATATTAGCAATTCAATGTTAGCTCAGCAAAAGATATAATCATATAATCGGGAAAATTATAGAAATATACATCTTTGGGAGAGAGTTACCTAAGCATAATTGAAATTATTGTTGTTTCATTTTATGCCTTGAACTGTTCTCAGTCCATGTTTCAAGATTTACTGAACAAATCATTGTGCCTAGTTGCTTCTACTGACCTTTCCAATTTATTTCTTTTTGTTATTTTTATTATACATCCCAAACAATTCAATTGACATATATACATTTGGTATCAAATAGTTCTTTTCCAGTTTTTAAAAACAGTATATACTTGGTCTTGAGAGCAGGTAAAGAGTTTGGAAGAGAGTGCGTGCGTGTATGCGTTTGTGTGTTTTCATTATAATCAGAAATATGTAATATCGTTTCCATGTTCTAATCCAAAAGCAGACTTAAAGCTCCATAAAGAAGCTAGTTTGATCTTTGATATCATTAACTTTATTTCTGTATGCCTGCAAAACCATCACAATTCATTTTTTATCCAGAAGAATTTCTATCATTTTCATGACTGTCTTTAAAACCACATTTTTTTTATTTTGTTCAGAGTCACAGCGCTGTGTAAGCACTGTTGACCCTGTTCTCAAAACTTTTATTCAAAAATATTCTAATTAAACACCTCTCCAGATTAGATACTCACCCCCAGCAATTGACTTTAGAGGATAACATCCTAAACAGTAAAATCATTGACCCTATACTGAGGTTATCACATGAACTATTGCAGTACTTTGGGGGGAATCGTCAAAATAAATCACACCCTGTCCACCAGAGTTATTCCAAGTAATTCAGAAGTCATTACCACATAGGTCTTGAACTCACTGAACGAGTTTATTAGTTGGTTTCCGTTTTTACGGAACAAGAGTCCTTTTAAGATTGTACAAGCAGCTGACTATTGCTTTTTGGACAGACATGTGGAGAATTATTAGCATTTCAACTGTTCTCTTCCATTTACTCTTATGGACTTCAGTTGACCATCCTCCTCAATTTCAACCCTTTCTTGACCATTCTCGACAATTTTTCGAGTGGTGATTCTCCGTCCATTGATGACTTCTGTAGAAGTCGCTACAGATCTGAAATTCTGTGCTCCACTGCTATCATCGCCAAAGGACCTGCAGGAGAACATAGTGTGCACACCAGGTCCCAGGGAATTAAATGCAAAATTGGAAAAGGCACCTAGTCCAGAAAGGAGGCCAAAGGGACTTTGCAACCCATTCCGGTTTTCCTCTCCACGATTATCATCGTCAAACTCGTTGTCCCAGGAGTCATGTGCAAAGATGTCCATTCCTCCAAAAAACTCGCGGAAGATCTCCTCAGGGCTGCGGAAGACAAAGTCAAAATCAAAGGGACTGTGGGGAAACATGCCGGAGGCTCCTCTCCCTCTGAACCTTGGCTCTTTGACAGGCCGGTCATAGAGAGAACGTTTCTGGGGATCTGACAGAACTTCATAGGCCTCAGCTACAGCTTTGAATTTCTTCTCTGCATCCTCCTTGTTATAAGGATTCTTGTCTGGGTGCCACTTTAATGCCAGCTTACGGTAGGCCCTTTTAATGTCTTCTTGCGAAGCATTTTGGTTCAGCCCTAGGACTTCGTAATAATTAACCATCCCAAAGAAAAAAGTAGCTGGATTTGGAGACTACTTGGCTGGTTTTCCCAGGGGACACAAGGTCCTGTACAGTTTGGATCCAGTGGATCCAATAGTTTTGGTTGTGGCACTTCTTTCCTCACAGCCCAATGGTAATGGTTTTGGTGCCAAAGGGAAAGAGAAAGGCTGCTTGCTCATATTGTTTGATTTCAAGACATTTGCTGTTGAGTAGCATTGTGACATCAGAAGCATCTCAGCCAATCAATGAGAAGAAGCTTTTAATTCCTTTGAGATAGACATCAGTCCTATTGTTTGGGTCTGCTATGCAAATTGGCTCTCTTGATAGATCATATTTCACATCTATGATGCCGTTCATGCCAGAGTCTTAGATTGGAAACTTTTCATAGAAAGGCTCTGTACGTAAGAGTTTTTTGCTAGTTTGTAGCCAATGTTCTTCAATTTAGGATGAATGTCTTCCAAAACATACTTGTTCAGCTGGCCTGATCCTCTTGGTTGGCCAATTATTCCATAAACCACAACAATGGGAAGTGTGTATGCTATACTCAGGTCCCCTGGGTGCCTTTAGTTTTCAGTCCCTGGGGGCATCCTAGAGTCATATCACTAAATTCTGACAGCAAAATTGAACATCGGCAGAATACATTTTTATCAGTTTCAAGTGGAAAACACAAGAGGTGTAATGATTTAAGGCTGTCTGTAGGAACAGTACATTTCAAAAGATGAAATGATCACCTCAAAAAATCCTTACCTAAAAAACTCTAACCCTCAATTTAAAAAAAAACAACCCAGCAATATAAATTTAATCTTGCCCACATTCCATTCCCAAGTTCCTCCATTCAACTTCTGATAAGAAGAAAGCTCACCAATCCCTGGATTCCTGCTTCTTGATGACTAGTGTGGGTCTGACTTTTACCATTGATACTGATGGACAGAAAATGGCACACAGATACTGCAGCATAGCTCCATCAGATACATTGGCTTGTACATGCCAAATATGCCTCTTTGATAGTACACCAGCCCTAACTCCACTCCCAGTCCCACCCTGCTGTTTCAATTCACCACAAACCTTGCATATAAACTTCCTTTTTAGGACATAGATAGCTGAAATGGGATGTATTTCTTCCCAGGAACAGATCAATGCTCACTTCTAAGAGCCTACAGCATGGATTCTCAGCAGTTTCATTGCTTCAAGTTTGACTTGTGTAACTAAAGGGAGGAGAGGGAAAGAGAGAGATTGTGAATTGAGGTGAGTAGGCAAACCAGAGAGGAAGAAGGAACATGAGAAGAATTCAAGGGTGGCACCAGAGTGCTGTCCACATGAAATAACTACCCAGAGGGGAAACTAGCTGGGTAGCTCAGTCCCTAGAAACTGAGGCTTTGAAATGAGAAATGTTTTTCGTATCTTAAATCTCAAGTACAAACAATAAAAACCAGCCCAGGCTGTGTTCTTTGAAGAGAAAGTACGAGTGACCTGAGCAGTGGTTATCAGCAGCGTCATTAAGATAAACCCTTAACATGATTTAAAGCATCCGAAAGTGAAGGCAGCACTTTCAGATACTAACAAAATGGCCTGACATTGGGGATGAAAATCAATAGTAATCAGATGTCACTGAAAATACTCAAAAGTGTCCCCTGACTGATGGAGGTGAGATTAGTGTAAATATTTGTATTCTAATCAGTAGCACGTGAGGGTTGGAGGCAGCCTCTCTGTCTATTTAATTAATGGAGTGGCTTTTAAAAAGGATCCTAATCATATGTGATTGTATCTGCTTATCAACATTTTTGCTAATTAGATGATATGGAGGCAGTCGTTCTGCTAATTCCCTCATCTGAAGAGCATATCCTGCACAGATAAACTGCAGTCTCTTTTTTAATAAGAAACAATCGTGAGACAGACTAACCTTAATGGTGATTATTTTCCTTGGAGCTTTCAATCCACCTCCATCTCTGCCCTTACTTAGCTTGTTTTTCCAGAATGTCAGACAAAGTTCCCATGGACTCTTCACCCATCTGCTGCATTAAGTGTGGTAGTCTCCTTCATCAAGGCAAGGAATACCTTGAATGTCTTCAAAGACTTTTTCATTCTTTGATATTATACCCACTTCCAGGGACTATTAGGTTTTGTTGCTGGAGTTTTTTAAAAAAATTGAAGTTCATAAACCAATAAATGTGCCCACTCCCATATTTTAACTCCAAAAAGCAACATCAAAACTTACACCTCATTATATACACAACTGATGCCTATGCAGTCCCCTTGAATAATGGTTATGTAGCATTATTCCCACTATAATCAAACACAATGCTGGCTTAAATAATGATTTCTGATCCAAGATGTTTGTATGTACAGCATGTATGTGTTTTAGACTGAAAAGATCTGGCTGATAGTATTTATAGTATAAACCATATAAAGTCTTAAGTTCTCTGAATGGTTTCCAACTGAATTTTTAAAACTATGTTCTGTGAAATGTTAGCATTTTTCCTACAGTTTACAGATGTCCTATATGCTGATCCAAAAGACCGAAAGAAGGTTTTGATCTGTCCAATTTCAAGCAAGAATCCCTTGCATAAATGAAGACAAGATATTGGCAAGTCTTTCAACATTGTTTTGAAATAACAAGGGCTTGAGGTGAGGGATCATTAGAAGACTTTTGGATGAAAGCTCATAGCATGAATTTTTGACTGAAATATCATTGAAGAGTGTACTGTCTTTAAAGTGTTCTCTGTGAAAATGGATTTTCAGCGTATGTTATAATCAAGACCAATGATCACATAGGTGGAATGTTGCACTGACTGTTGCACTAAGATGATCGAAAGAAATTTCACGCCACAAACTGATGAAATATGCTATCATATGCAAGCTTAAACATCCCATTAAGATGTTTGAATGATATATTAAATTAAATATAAGGGTAAATAAAATATTTTCTGAGAACTGTCTTAGATTATTTTGGGGGGTATTTTTTCTTGTTTTAAAGAAACAATCTTAGGCATATTGTATATGTAATTATGTAGATGTGCAGGTGTGTTTTGAACAGTTTAATTAATGCTGTTTTACAATACTGTGAGACCATGGGAAGGTAGGAACAGTTTTTCACATCTAATTCCATCCCATAAAGAATGCATTTACATTGACACACTTTATTACCAGTCCTAAGGTAAATCTCTTATCTTTAAGAAGGTGGATATGCATGTATATTTGAAAGAAAAATTACCTGTTCTGCCAGGCCTTTAAATAAATCTATGTCTTGTGGTTAAAGATGCCTAGAAGCTAAGGCCACCATACTGGTGGAGTTAAACATTCTCTTAGTCTTATTTCTCTGGCAGAAATAGCACCTGTCTCCTAAGTTACTATTCTTCATAGAAGGAAAACAAAAAGATACTATTCTGAAGCTGAGGGAATTCTAGTAGGAGGAGAGACTCCTGAATGGAAACTTGTTGACTCCTCCTGATCCCTGATCTGTCAACTGCAAGCCAGGTCTTTTCCCTGCCCAGGGCTGTCTTAATGCATGGGCCTGATGGGTATTTGCTCGGGGGCCCCACGAGCATAGGGGCCCCATACTAATCTGTGTATGTTAACTCTTCAATGCACCTTGTATCGTATAAATACAGCAACATATTTATTACATTTTACAGCATTTTTAAATTAATACTAACTTGCAAATATATGTTTATTTTTATCATTTACATTTACATTTTTATTCCTGTGAGTAGTTGTCATAGGAACCCCAGTACACTGCTTTGCCCGGGGCCCATAATGCTGTTAAGATGGCCCTGTCCCTGCCTATCCACCCCTACCTCCACACAGCTGTGGAGTAAAAAGAAGCAACAAAATTGAATTATGGCTTACTCTATTCTGCATTGTGATTTCCTGTTCTTTTGGCTTTGTTAATTGGAAGAATAATCAGTATACTTTTAAAAAAAAAAATGGAGACTCAATTATAGACTACATTAATCTAGAGTTTAGGGAGAACTGCTGCTACTGCATTTTAATTGATAAACTACTTTACTCTGACCTGAGAATATCTTTCCAGGTTGGGAAATGCTTCTAATTCGTGTGTGTGTGTGTGTGTGTGTGTGTGTGTGTGTGTGTTTTAAAGTAAAGTATTAAAAAGATGGTGATGATGCTAGTCCTTTAAACTGAGAAGAAGAAACACACTGATTGGTCTATTAATCCCACAACAAGGCCTGGATTCTTTTATCTAAAACAACATAAGCTTAAGACATCTGCTCTAAGTACTTTGCCTATCCAAACAAACAAGAGTCACACTTCATTCTGCCAGTCAAACTGTCATCAGATTTCCCCCCCCTTACCACATGCCTCCCCAATGATCCCTTCTCAGGAGGTTATGGCACAGGAATTCCTACCTGATTTTGTAAATTCGTTGTTTGATTTTGCTCGGTCTCAAAGCTGGTAAACATTTTGGAATCTAGGCTTGCTGTTAGTTTATCTTCTACTGCTGATAATATGTACAATATTTATTTGGGAGTAGATTTTTTTATGTTGTATTTTTAACCTATCGTTTTCTACCAATATCCCTAATTTTATCTTAACAATAAAAACCCTATACAGTAGATTGGCCTGAGACACAGTAATTGCCCAAACCCATCCAGTAAGTACCTTTGTTGAATCTGAACTTAAACATGAGAATCTGACATCTTTATCACTACTCTATTATAGTTGTAGGCATGTAATCCTGAAAGATAGCACCAGTCTAAACAGGAGGCAAACATGAGATTTGGAACTGCTTGTAAAATCATATTAACTAGATCAAGTAAAACCAGGAGTTACCAATCCAACTGTTAAAATTGCTGATGATCTATAGAAAGTCAGCAAAGTTTTTGACTCTCAGCCTAATTATTTTTTCACCTAAATTAAGTGAAGGAAGCTTGAATGAATTATGTAAATGAAGGAAACTTGGATATCCAACCAACCATAGATATTATGTGGGAAAAAAAATGTGAAGGACCTTTTGAAAGCAAATTTCACACAGGTCTACAAATAAAGTTTCAACTTACATGTAAGTGTCTGCTTTTTGTACATTATTCCGATTAGAAAACCTTGATATTTTCAGTGACAAATAGATTTTGGCTTTGTGGCAGCCTTTTTTCTTTCCCCACTATCAAGCTGAAGTGCTTCCCACCCATCCTTCACTTGACGTAAAGCTATCTTACCATGAAAACTGCTTATCTCAATAGTGCTTCTGCTGCCTTTGTTTTTAGTCACTTGATTTTCCTCTAAGGAAATAGAAACAAAGCCAGAACCTAAAATATTGTATACATTTTGAGGATATCCCTGGAAAGGATTGAAAAAGGGAAAAAGCACTACATTAGAATGGCACAGCTAAGGATGACTGGAGGTGTCCATTGAACTGAAGGTGGCTTGAAATAAATTGTATCTGGGGAAAAGAAAATAATTCAGCAGCAGGGTCTGCAAAGACATTAGACATGGGACACTTGGAAAAATAAAGCAGCTTCCATGTATTTTTAAGTGCAGAAAATATAGGAATATATAAATCCAACGTTTCCTATCCACTACAGCAACAGTTTAATTGCTACATATTGAGATGCATCCCCCTTTTGTTTTTTTAAACTTATGTAAACTTTTTAAAACTAGGCACGTGATATAAAACAAATCACTGGTCTACACTGTTATATTTATCCCCAAGATTGTTTCTTAGTCCTTTTGCTGAAGAAGAGAAGAATTATTGTACTCAAAATATACTAAGACCTTAATTTCCCTATTGGATTAATACATTTTATTTTCTTTTAGATTTATTTATTTTTTTACATTACATTTTGAACCATAGTCACCCAGGTCTCCACACAACCTAAACCAGAAAAATATAATTTATGTTAGGTTGAATAACTGAAACAATATGTCATGAGGAATTAAGATCCAAGCATTCCCAAAAATTAGTATAAGCAAACTAAAAATATTTTCAGAATAATGTCAATGGATTTCACATTTTTGTATCATTACTGTATCTACTGATTTGTGCTCGGGAATGTGTAGATTTGCTTTTTCTAACAAAATTCCATGTTCTTGATAAAATTATGAGATTTTACTTTTTTAAAATCCACCAATGAACAGTTTATAATTTGAAAAGTGAAAAGGATACATTTCATGTGATTGGATTGAAAGTTTTCTTGGTGCTTTTTCATCCAGCTCTTCTTGTTGTGTTGATGATGATATTGTTGACAAGAATCCATATGAATATACTGCAAAAAGAAAGAAAGAAAGAAAGAAAGAAGAAAGAAAGAAAGAAGAAAGAAAGAAAGAGAGAAAAAAAGAAAGAAAGAAAGAAAGAAAGAAAGAAAGAAAGAAAGAAAGGAAGGAAGGAAGGAAGGAAGGAAGGAAGGAAGG
>JAOYMU010000098.1:103910514-103921331 GCA_025802295.1 Psammodynastes pulverulentus | reverse complement strand
GCACATATCTCCCTAACAGTCAGTTTACACTCTGATGATGTTGGCAGAGGCCAACGAAAGCTTAGTGAACAATATAAAAATTTTTGTTCCAGAGATCGAGATTCTGTCTCTTCTTCTTTCACAGTTTTACCTTGAACTTGTATTTTTAAAATAATTTGTAAAGACTCTTTTCGTACATGGATGTAAGAGACTCCTAATAGCTTTGTTTCATATCTACTGATTGTACAACGGACTTGATTTTTATGTTTTTCTTTTCTTTTCTGTGTTCTTTTGCTTTTTTGAAACACCTTTTTTTCCTCCAGCTAAAATTAAGTATGTTTTGTCCTTGAGGTTTAAAGGACAGGTCTTTTTAGCCTAGAAAGAACACTGATATTGCAGTGTTCCTCTATACTCCCAAACAGATTTTATCAAATATACTTCCCCTGAATGCTGAAGGTGGTTTGGAAACCTTTCAGATTAACAGATAAAGTCTACAACTTTGCCCATTTGGTTTTATTCTGTGAGTTTATACGTGTGTGTTTTTGTAATAGCTTTCCTCCTTTATTAGATGCAACATGTATTTTGGAATATATATGTTAGTGAGCTAAACAGGGAAAATGCTACATTGAGGATAAGCAAGATCGCTGCTGATTTTTAATGTTTTTATATAACAGGTTAGATGCAATATCAGTTCTTAATCCTGACAATCACAGAGAGATCAATGAGGGTCTTGTTGAAAAATTACTGATGGAAAAACCTTGGGCTTGATGGGGACAGCCCCCCCTCCCCTTGTCTGTAATCTATTTTTGCATAATCTAAGTAAATCATCTGGGTAGTTGAGCACCTTCATGTAAGCAGAAAGTTTGCTGCTTCATCCTAATTTTATGATATGAAATATCTCTTCCCATTCCCTTTGAGTCTCCCTCTGCCCAACAAAATTGTGCAATGATTGTATAGTGTCTCAAATACAACAGTGAGTGCTTGGATATATAGTATTCTTTTTTCTTGCTTTACCATGCAGGGAAATCATTCTTCTTTCAAAAATATTATTGGCTGAAGTTGGTTTGGTGACACTGACAATAAACAAAAAAAATACCGAGCCAAATGTTTTGCCCTTGCAATTAATAAATTTATCTCTTTTCAACAGAAAAGAGTGGACATCCTTCCCAGATCAAAATTGAAGCTTATTTTCTGATTTGTTCTCTTTTGTTCCCATCTGTTCTCCCATTTAATAACAATATCCAGAATGATCCTGATAAAGTGGGTAGATATTTTGGAAAAGAAAAGACATCTCTTGGTTGCTAGGTAAGTGGGACTGAGCCAAGAAAATGTATCTTGCTAGATTTGAAAATACGTCTCTGGCATCTGATTTATTTCTGAGTGCAGTTTAAAGTGGTGATGCTTAGGAATTGGATAACTTGAGGAATTGGCTTTCTTTTTACAAAGACCTAGATACCTTTTACAATAAATTTAGATTGGCTGTTAAGAGAAGTGTGTTGGGGGAGGAAATATTTGGCTATAGTGCTTTAGTTCTGAAATGCTTTCTGCAGAAATAAATTGCTTGGCATCTACTGTTATGTTTCGTGTAATCTATACTGTGATTTTACTTTTTCAGGTGTTTTACAATGCTTTTATCAAAATATTAGCCATCCTAAGATCTTATGGTGGAAAGGCAGGATTTTCATTTTATCCTTAAATAAAATATGTTTCATGGTTGCCATGTCATTATCACATGGTAACTTTGCAGGGATTTTTGTGGATGTTAAATATTTTTTAAAAAATATATTTCTCTTAAGAATTTTATATAATTTGCCCTAGAATCTAAAAGTTCCAGCATAATTAGAACTGTACTTCAGTACTGAAGTGGGAGGCATAGATGTACTTAATAGGAAGAGAAGCAGGGATGTACTTTATGTATTAAAGACACTATTCACAGAATATTTATTCCTGCAAAATGGAATTCTGGATTTCTTCTTCAAATTATAAATCTAAAACAATTGTTTCTCTATTCCAAAGAAATAATCAGAATATTCACACAAAAGTTTATAGCTTGGTCAGTCTTTCAGATTTGTGCTTCAAGGAATCTGAGGGTATGTCTGTGTGTGAACTCAGAATGTCATTGAGAATTTTTCCATTGAAATGTGCCAGATACACTTCCTTGACAAACAATGTGATTGAAATGGCTGGTTATTTTTTACAAAGTACAGTATAGTTAACCTAAAAGGTTAGATATATTCAAACCCTTAAATGGAGCAGTGTTTAGAACGAATTATTTGTGTTGCATTATACAATTAAACCAGTCACTTTTAAGTCAGTGTACTTAACTATAAAAAAACCCCACAAAATGAGCAGTCAAACATATAAATTAATATGTACAATCCAGATTTCCGAACAGTCCTCCAATTGAGACTCCCATGATATAATGCATGTTCAAATATAGAAAGAGAGATAAGTTCTTCAGATCATTGAATAACTGATATAGAATGAATGTCCTTCCAACCTTGTAATATCAGGAATTGGGGTGGGGTTTTTTTAATCATGAAAATATACATTGTAGGTTGTTTTTGCCTAATGACCCTAACTGGCACTGTTGCAAGGCAAAGTGGTTATTAAGGAAAGTATCACATGACTACCCTGTTTAGGGATGGCAGTTCCAACAGTCCTAGTTAGAGATATAGCTTTAAGCGAAACACCATGTGACCTCCACTTGCAACCTCATCCTGGCTTTCTCATTGGATTTGCTTGTCAGAAATAGCTGAAAAGGTAGCAAATGACAATCTTGTGACTGCAGACAGTGCAACACTTGTACATGTCCAACAGTTGCTAAGCACCCAAATCATGATCATGTGACTTTGGGAACATTGATTGTCATAAGCCCGAGGACTGCTCGTAAGTCACTTTTTCAGCATTGTTGCAACTTTGAAGAGTCACTAAACAAAATGATTGTTAAGCCATTTAAACTGTCTGTATCTATTTCATCCCCTTACTGTTAATATAAAAAAAAAACATGAGTACTGCGGGCTGGTGCTTTGATGTTTCCAAGGTGGCCCCACAGGCTCTAATACTATCAGGGGTTTGAACTGCATTTTCACATCCATTATCTAATTAAAGGCAGTCCTCAACTCACAACAGTTCTTTTACTGACCTCTCGAAGTTCCAACAGCACTGAAAAAAGTTATTTATGACTATTTTTCACACTTAACAACTACAACTACAATGTTGTAGCATCCCTATGGTCACATGTTTTACATTTGAATGCTTGACAACTGACTCACATTTATGACAGTTGCAGTGCCCCAGGGTCATGTGATCCTCTTTTGCAATCTTCTGACAAGCAAAGTCAATGGGGAAACCATTGGTTTTACTTAACCACTGTGTTACTGATTTAAGAACTGCAGGGATTCACTTAACAAATGTGGCAAGAAAAATCGTAAAATGGGGCAAAACACACTTAACAAATTTCTCACTTAGCAATGTAAATTTGGGTTTCAATTGTGGTCATAAGTGCAATTGGCAAACCAGATACAGGTGCACTATGTTAAAATACTCTGTATGGTGCAACGGTAGAAGGTCACCAGCAGTTTTTCATTCAGTCATTGTTTTCTGAGAAGTCTCAGGTAGTATTCTATAAACCCTTTTAAAAGAATTTCAGTAGAGTCCTTCTACTTCCATTGAACCTTCCTTGTTTCTGGTAGATTGTCCCATAAGTGTATGGAAGTGTAGGTATCTTCTGTATTCCTACCTTGGCTGAAAATGTAGCTGCAATTTCTGTGAACTTAAAGATACACTTCGTGTTTCTTTTCTTATTATTTTTGTCTGCTTGTTGACATTTTTGGTTCAGATACTTTCCCTTGTCCTTTTTTCTCAACACTGAAAGTCTGTTCACAGTACAACCTTCTTGTTATCTGAGGATTTTCATTTTACAACTCCTTGGGCTCTCATTATAGTCTGTTCTGAAAAATTACTTGGATTCTTTCCTCTTTGAACCATTGGGATTCTTCTTCTTTTCATCTTTAGTTTTCATATTCTGTTTTATCTTTCCCTATAACTTTTCTGGTTCTCTTCTGCATAACTTCAATGCACCAAATTTGTTCCTTAAGGTGATTTTTTTATTCTTATATTCAGATTATGTATCATCCGGATCTAATCTTACAACATATCCTCCAGGTCAAATCCATATATTTGTCTACATGTGAGGTCTGCCTTTAGGATATGTGAGAGAGGTGCAAGTAATATATAAAGATATCTTTACATAAAAATCTATTAATTTATATCCTGCATTAATGTAGTGGTTAAGGTATCAGCCTAGAAACTGGGACACTATGAGTCCATCCCACCTTAGGCACAAAGCCAGCAGGCTGATCTTGTGCCAGTCACTTTCTCTTAGCCTTAGAAAAGAACCAATGACAAACCACTTCTGAAAAACCTTGTCAAGAAAACTGCAGGGACTTCTCCAGGCAGCCTCCATGAATCAGAACACAACTGAATGAAAATAACAATAATGATCATATATTTCAATATTGTAACATTTGGGGAGCATTATCTCCCGCAAATGATTGCAGATTAGGAATTATCCCAATCCTGACTGAGACAGTTGTTACTACTACCACTTGAGGCTCACTGAAGTCATAAGGTGCCCTTTAACAGTCAGGGGGAGTAAGCTTGAAACAGAACAACCAGAAATTGAGTCATTTAGATTTTTCTTCTCAGTTTGAAAGTTTCCTGAGAGGGGGAAAGGAATAGATTCAAACTGACCCTTGGCATCAGACAATCCTTAATCAGTTCAATGGCAGCACTTTCGAAAAAGAATGACGACACCTTGCAAGATCGATTCTTCATTTTACTATTCACATTATTATCCATTACTACCATTCTTTGTTCAACGCTCCTTTTATCTACTTGTGGAGCTTACCATCACGATAGGAGCCATTTTTGTTGCAAATCTCATTATATTCTGGCCCAAAATGGCTTCAACGTTGCATATTTGCACCCCATTTTAGTTCTTGACTATGGAGAATAAATCTCATGGGGAAAAAAATATGAAAGTGAATAGCTTAGTCCGAATTTCCTTCACTACACACGAGCTTTGCTACTCAACTTTACTTTACGTGAGAATTTTGGATCTACTTTCTGTGGTGGAGAAGCTCTCACCTTCCTAATTCTTTGTGCTTGAGAAGTATTTGGCTGAAGAGACACCAAATCCTGCCAGCCTAAAGCCTATGCAGTATTAGCACAAGCTGGAGAGGGTATTTTAATGCCTGACTGGAGAGACAGTGGAAATGTAGAATTGCTCTCATGCTTCCCTGGAGTTGAAGAAATGGCCAGCTGGATGCAGTCCTGAACTGAAGGCAGCCAAGGTTTCTGTGGATTCAAACTAACAAGGTGACTGTGCCAGGGACACTGCTAAAGGCATGGTGGAGCGGATACCTAACCTAAGATGTTATGATCCTGGCTCCAGTCCTCCCCCAGTGGTTTAAGTCTTTCTTTTCTATCCTGTGTTCCAGATATATGATTACACTAACACAGTTTGACAACACAATTTTTCATAAGCGGGGCTGCCCCCTCCCACATGACCATGTGAGGCATTTCATATTTTTGCAGTCTCAAAAGCACCTTTCTGCCCAACATCTAAATGACAGACAGCATCAGCGTGGCCACCTTTCCATTAGCATGGCTCTGGGTGAAACTGTTGGCAGAAAAAAGAGCACCTGTCAAATATCTGGACTTCACAAAGCTGTTAAAGATAGACAACAGGGTGACAATCCTATAATAAAAGGTATTATCAGAGTAGCTGAGGTTTCTGTCTCAAGTTGAGATGCTCTGGTGAAGATAAGATGCTTGGAGAACCAAAACAGACATTTATTAAAACCTTCATTTCAAATCAAGGTATTTCATGGAAACTCTCCAAGAATACATTACACTGCCAATTTTTTAATATACAAAAACCTGGAAGTTTATTTGAAAATGTGAAAGCATCAAGAGACAAAGAGTTTGTTTGTGTTGTTTTGTTGCTATATCTAGCTCATTTAGTCATTTTGTCAATGACTTAGCTGTTTTCCCATTTCCTGTGTTACCAGACAGCTTGAATTCCAGCCAAGGTTTTAACCAGGTGCTAGAAGCCCAGCTGAGCAAATATATTACAGGGGAACTTTTCTGAGACAGAAATAATTCCAGTCCAATGGCTGTTCAAGATATTTGGGGACATGGCTGGGATGGAGAATGAATTACTGTACATCTACTCCTTCCCCAGCATGCACACACAAAAACACATACTTTCCCAATAACTATGCACTCTCAAAATGTGAATAAGAGAATAAATTTCCTCATGTGCAATCTTTATAAAATCTAAAAAGCCAGAGGAGGAGAGGAAGATGGCTTATATATAATCTCTGAACCACTGAGTAGAGCATTGATGCTCTTCAGACTCCTAGCAATCAAGACAGTGAATAAGAAAAATGGAAGAAAAATGTAAAAGCAAGGCCACCCGGCTTGACTCCTCTTGAGTAGAAAGGTTGGTGATTATGCTAAATGGCCACCCTGAATGAAAAGAGACAAATATTTATTTTTTTATTTAATGTATGGTATACAGTGTCAGGGAAATCTACACATGCTAGACACACAATGCAGACCTGATAGCCTAGAATGTTAGTTCATTCTGTTCAGCACTTACGCACCTATTCTTGGTGTATCACAGTGGGTGAACTAGCTTTACACCAGCTGACTAGTAGCATTGCTGGCTTTTCCGGGCTCCCCCACCAGTCTTGCCTTGCCCTGGCTTGTATTACAATGCCTCACAACTGGCCAGCTCCAGTGCCGTCTTCCACTCTCTGTATGCATGAATGCAGCTAGGTTTTCCTGCTGAAGTTATCTATTCGCAATATTACATGCTTTCAAACTGCTGGGTGGGCAGGAACTAAGGATCGAGTGATGGGAGCTCACTCCATCTTGCAGAGCTGGGCTCAAACTGCTGGAGTACACACCATTTCCAGCTAGTTCCAGTGCCATTAAGCCTCTGCACCATCACATCCCTGGACAAATACTGAAAAATCCACATATGTTTTTTTTTTCAATTAAATTACATTAAATCACATTAAAATGACTGGTCTGGTTGGCAATCCAGCAAACCTTATTCTCATTTAAAATTCTTTTCCCCATATTTTACTTGTTTGTCAAGACAGATTGCAATAAAGGGCAAAGTAAGATACAAACAGTAATGAAAGGATTTTAGACAAGTGAAAGATAAAAGGCAGTCAGTGAAAACAACAACCAACTAAACTGCAATATTTACAGTTACTATGTGAGTCATCTTAGAAGGCAATAGACAAATCTAAATAAAAAGGTATTAGCCTATAGACAGAAGGTAACAAAGAAGCCGATGGAATTTCCCTTGCCCTGCAGTTCCAAAGGTCCTCTTAGTTTCCACCAAATATTCTTCAGAAGCTGACAGAATAAAAATAAAGGTGTGTCTCAAAGTTCTTGAACAATCAAATACTGATCCAATCATATCAGAGAATACGTCTTCTAGATAATTTGGGATCCTTCCAAACGAAGCTTTTATTACTCCACACATGGTCTGATAGAATTTTATGGCATTCTCCATTTGTAATCCTTCTGTCTTTTCCTGTATAGTAGCTGAATATTTCTTTTCTTTCCACCGGAAACCTGTTAAGGATGAAAAGACAAAAAAGCTGCAAATACATTTTGACTAATAGTGTTACGATCTAGAGGAAAAATGGTCCCAAGACTTTCATGGATTTACAAGTCATACCTAATCATTTGAACTCGGGCTGGAAATGGACCAATACCTAATAATATTGTCCTGACGTTCCCTAGCCCCAACCCTGAAGACAATTGGATGAGGTCCTGCTCCAGATGTTTCCTTTGCCGGAAGTTAGACGAACATTACAAATAGCTACAACCAAAAGTATTATGCTTACAAAAGAAGACAGCCCAGCCACATCTACTAGAATGTAGAAAGATCAATGCAACCTTTCACCAAGATTTTAGATTAATAATTAGATAATTTGGTGGTAATTTATCATTTGGGTGTAAGGTTTCTAATAAAATACGTACGTACGTACGTACATGCATATGAAAAGAGTAGCAGATGCAGAAATAGAAAGTAGTGAAAAAAATACATAGCTACCTTGATCCATTCCCAAATGATATTAATACAGCTCTTGAGAGATCTGTAGGGAAAAGCTGAAATGGCCCATCATTTAAAACACCTCTTAAGCAAAGAGTAGGTTCAGTTATTAACGGAGTAGAATTCTTCTATAGAACTAAATGTAATATAATAGTTGTAAAATATGTACTATATAATATCTGAAAGCACATAACTCAGATTTGGTAGATATCTGATAGGATCGATATTTGCTAGATTTTAAAATATTTGAAACACGGCAATCTTTTTTTTTCCTTTAGATTTTCAGATAGAGCTCAATAGGCACTAGTGATATAATCCCAGGCGTTATCAGATTGTTATAGTGTAGTTCCCATCGCAGCCCTGGCGCCCTTGGGCAATGTTATATTATTGCTACCGATCCAGTATAGTACATAGAGTTGTATTAAAGAAAAAGGAAGAAATATGTAGGATTGAATTGCTTTTACCACAAAATTGTGTGCAACATAGCATTAAGGTCAGTTTCATTTATCAATAAACCGAAATTAACTTTGGCACAAATAGATGCAAAGGAAAAATAGCCTGTCAGATCTAGGAAATCAAAAATGAAAAGAGAACTTGCTTACTGTATAAAATTACTACCTAGAATAACGAAGCATTGCTGTATATTTTTTTTCTTGTGATTTAGCCTGCTGAACACCTTGAAGTGCTCTATTTTTCTCAGCCAGCATTTGATTAGTTTTTTTATGAGGTTTTGCACAATTACTATCAATATTATTTAAGACTTTCACTAATTGCAGAACTCTTGTCAGGTTTTTAATGTAACTGTGCAGCCTGGCGTGATTACCTTCCTAGTTACGGTGTATAAATGGGTACATTAAAAATGACACCTCACTAGCTCTTTATACAGAGAGAAGCCTCCGTCTAGTCAGCTGGATTGTGGAAATCACTCTGATATCAGTTTACTCTTCCTAGTATCTTCCTGATAGCCAATACAATTATGAAACAGCCCCACTGCAGTAGGAGAAAGAAACCAGAGAACTTACAGGGTGCTGGTTTGCTTCACACTTGACACGTCCTACATTTGTTCCTTCATTTGTCTCCTTCTTATGCCATGGTAAGATAGGAAAGGTCAGCAGATGCACAGTCAGTGAAATACATGAGAATTAAGGGACCAAAGAGAGTCAGTTTGGTGTACTGATTTAAGGCACCAAGCTAGAAACCAGGAGATGGTAAATTCCAGTCCTACTTTAAGCATGAAGCCAGCAAGGTGACCCTGGATCAGTGACACTCTGTCAGCCCTTGGAAGAAGGCAGTGGCAAATCACTTCTAAAATCTTGCCAAAAACCCCACAGGGACTTATCCAGGCAGTCAAAAACCGATGATTCAAAGCCCTTCCCCAGAAAAAGGAGCAAAGCAGGAAAATTCTAAAATATGTCATGCTTCTGCTTACAACAGACAGCAACATTTGTTTTCCTATAATTAAAATGACATTTTAATGACACTTTTTAATCATTAGCTGCATAATTAAAAATAAAAATCTAATAATAATTTCCTTTTGTATGATTAAATTGGAAATTAGGATACATGATCACAGTACTCTGTAATGTCTTGATAGAATGTTACCCCAGCCAAGACAGTACTTATAATTCTGGCTTGAAATTCTTGAAGATGTAGTACAAACACATTTAGAGAACAGAGTAATCCAATGGAACAATACAGAGATGTGGATCTCATCATCACTTAAATGTTGCCTGTGATTTCAATTTACATTTGGGGATTTAATATCAGCTTCTACAATTAGATTGGCCATCAAACATGCAATGGATCTGAATGAGGTACTGCACTCAAAAGCTTGAGCATACCAACTATCATCATCAGAAAATAATAATAATTCGACCTATACAGGAAAATGGAGAATTCTTAATAATAAGTCAATTAAAAATTATACTTGTACATTCAGTATTGTTGACACTTATTTCCACTGTCAGTGGTGAGTAAACTGGTGATTAAGGCTCTTCAATCACGTGGCAACAACAACGGTAGTTTATTTATTTTATTACTTTTATATCTTTCCTTTTCTGTAGCAGCACAAGGTGAGATAGAAAAAAATCACTCCTAATACTGTTCCTGCAACCGTGCTGTACGCCAGACGGTTAGGCTAAAATAGAATGATTGGCCCAATGTCACTCATTAAACTCCGTAGTCTTTTTCTTGTCGTCAGGAGTGACAAGAAAGTTGTTCTCATAACTAGCAAATAATGCTTTTCTGCTCCCACTTCATCCCATTTTCCTCCCCCTCTCCAGCTTCTAGACCTTTGCAGCAATCCTAAAGAGGTGTTGTGTGGATTAAAGAGTGACACAGTGGGAAAATTGCATTGGCAGATGCCAGCAGATGGAAAACAGATGTATGCCTTCATTTATGGGGAATGTTAGGACATGGGCAACATACCCAACAGTGCCAAAACCCTGACATCAGGTTCAAGCATATTCCTAGGTCACATAAAGCCATCCTAAAGGCCAGAAGATAAGCTGGGTTTAATTGCAAGGCAAATCCTGGAATCCCCTGCAATGTGTAAGAAAATTCTCCTCAGCAGACAAACGAAATAAAAGTTGGAATTATTTTTGTTTGTTCTGGCCTTCCTTTCTTCCCTTTTGTCCATCGTCCCCTGTATATATTCCTTTCCTTTTTTTCTTCCTTTCTTTCCTTCCTTCCT
>JAOYMU010000098.1:103859803-103872325 GCA_025802295.1 Psammodynastes pulverulentus | reverse complement strand
TAGCGGAAATTTTGAGTAGTTCAGAGAACCGATGGTAACCTTCCCCCAGGAGTGGGGAGGGAATGGAGATTTTACAGTATCCTTCCCCTGGAGTGTGGTGGGAATGGATTTTACAGTATCCTCACCTGCCACGCCCACCAAGCAACAGCCACCAAGTCAAACCCACAGAACTGGTAGTAAAAAAAATTGAATCCCACCACTTCCTCCTTGTAGGACACATTCATATACCCTTCTTCAGACCTATTCCTCTTTGCTTAAGACTGGTGGTGTGAGGCCTTCTCTCATCCTTCTGATTTAAACTGATGGAGTCCCTTTTTCAATATTTTAATATGCCACAGTTGGCTATGAAGTGACTCTGATAAGAACAAAACAGATACAATATTGGACAAGCATAGCAGAATTCCCTTCCCCAAAAGAGAAAAAGAAACTGCATTTGCTCTAAACTAGAAAATAGATAAAACGTTTAGAGAATGTCAGTGGAAAACCACTTGGATAGCATCGCTAGGAAAACAAAGTCATCAGGAGTCAAGTTTGTCTCAAGTGACAATCTACCTTTTACTGTAGGTTTGAGATAATGAGCAAAAACCTGTTTCTCTTTCTTTTCAGCCTTTATATTTTCTCTCAGTTTATGAACCTTATCTCCAGACTGCTTAGTTTTATCAGCTGTTTGCAAAGTGTTTGATGTTTAATTTTATTGTAGTGTTGTATTTTAATCCTCACGACTTCTGAATACAGAAAAGCAGTGTATGAATATAAATAAATAAAATTACCCACCTCAAATCAATAAGCAAGCAATGAAGATTCTTGTTGACAGATTGTCTTGCTACCCTAGAAAACCAAGAAAACAAACTAATGCACCACCAAACAAACCAATCTAGAATTTTCACTTGAGTTGCAAATGACCAGGCTCAAATTATCCTACTTTGGATACATTATACCATGAACTAGCTGTCTGGAGAAGACTCTAATGCTAGATAATTTGCCAAAAAGAGAAGAAGAAGGCAACCAGTAGCAAGGTGGATGGACTTTGTTAGAGTACCTATGAGAGCACAGTTGGAAGAACTGAAGGACTAGGTTAGGGATAGATATCATGGAGAATATCTGTGTTGTTGCTAAGAGTCAACAACAACTTCATGACACATAATCCTAAATCACCATCAATAAGAAATATGTTTAAACACTAAAATCAGATTGTAGAAAGATGGCTTGATTTTTCAAAGATGGTAAGTCTTTAGTGCCAAATTGATTTAAGTTATCTATGGTGCCAACAAGGAAAAACTGTAATGATATATTGATTGTTGTTGTTGTTAGTTGCGAAATCATATCCAACCCATCGGGACCCCATGGACAATGTTCCTCCAGGCCTTCCTGTCTTCTACCAACCTCTGGAGTCCATTTAATCTCATGCCTACTGCTTCTGTGACTCCATCCAGCCACCTTATTCTCTGTCGTCTCCTTCTTCTATTGCCCTCAATCATTCCCAGCATTAGGCTCTTCTCCAGTGAGTCCTTCCTTCTCCTTAGGTGGCCAAAGTATTTGAGTTTCACAAAAAGAAGATGGAAGAATTTCTTCAATGATTGTCTTTGAACTGGAAGAATTGTCTTGCATTTGCAGAACACAAGGTGACAATACTGAGAGGGAGATTCAGTCTCCCTAAAAATATCATGTCAAAAAGTTCATGCTGAAGAACATCTATTGTACTAAACTCCAAGCATTTTTTACTTTTAATGAGGCAGAAATTTCATTTTGTCTACCTCTCTCTGCAGACATTTGGCCAATACATCTAGAAATTTCTTTCTTTTCTACAGTCCTCTTCTCCAATTATGCCTCTATTTTTATTCCCTGATTAATCTTTGTTTTTCCTTCTTTTGAAAGGACGAAAAAGTATGTATGTGAGAACGAGAGTGATAAAAACAGACATATGCATACATATGTACAGTGCATTATCCACACATTTCTTAGGAAAAACAAAGTAACTAGGATTGATTTCAGCTGGAACTGGTCACTTTAGTATGACAGAGAAGCTGGATTTGTTTTTCTTTCTGTAAATGCAATAATAACAAAATAAAGCTTGGCTTGAAATTATCCCCTCTGACCTAGCATTCAGAGTTATTTGGATTTTTAGATGTAGATGCCAGTTGTGGTGAAGCTTATGAAGGAAAGTTATGTTGTGCAGGTATTTAGTTACTGCCTTTATGTTTCAAAAGATAGCACTGCCAAAGGAAACCAGATTTTTGCCTTAGAGAATAAATCCTGCCTTAAATTTCATCTGAGTGAACATTAATACAAAATGGAGTTGGGCATACATGTCAGTCCTCACTTCCAGCCTTGGGAAGGCTACGATGTACACTTTCCTAAAGGCAAATGTCATTGAATTTGTCATGTTTTATTGCTGAAAATACAGATATAATTGTACTGTAAAGAGTGGTTGCAAAGGAACGTTTGCTATTCCCATGAGAAAAATTGGCATTTGTTTTGCTAGCCTGAAAGTAGGAAGCCCAACTAAAATCAGTCCCTAAGAGAAGAAATATGCTTCTAGAGTTTCCTACCTTTGAAAATACTTCTTACAAAATATCTAAGTGTGTTCTTTATATACCTTAGTCTGCATAATTATCTGATTTCTTGCTACTGTATAATAGCTTTTGGGAAAACTGGAATTATTTACACACACTGGATTAAATCACCATGGAGGCAAGAGGTAAGATTGGACCCTCCTTATTGGCACTACCAATATTTAAGATTCAGTCCAAAGAAATCTGGAACAACTGAAATCCCCATTAGGACAAAAAAGCCTTAAATGCTTAAGACTGTGATTAAGTTCCAGCTCATCCCGCTTCTTTGGATTTCATCCAGCAGACACAAATAGGATGAAATATGTTGCATTATGAAAGCTCATGTTCTTGGTAGAACTGCCAAATTCTAAATTACATTACTACCCAATCCACAATTAGAGCATTTGAATGTTAGCTAAGTGTGTTTTCAGAGAAATAGGAATTGTTCTAAAATGCAAATGTAAAACTACACTAATCAGAATATGTATTAGATTAAAAAGGTTGTCTACCTGGAATTTATATCTGACAGAAACCATGCAAGTGAAACTCAAATTATAAAGAGAAACGAATCTTAAAATACTGAAATTGTGCTGAATGGCTTAATAAAAAAAAATCAGCTACTAGCAAGTCCTGGGCTGGTGGTTCTCAAGAGTATTTTTTAAATTCCCTGACCTCCAAATCAGCCTGCTTTCTTTGCCTGTGGCTCACTGGATTTGAGGAATCATACTCTCTAACGTATGTGGTTTTCTTATGCAAGGAGAAATGCTTAATTATTTCTTTACTTAGTCTGCATACAATTTTCTTTTATTAAGGGACTCAGAATCTCATTTTTTAAAACTTTAGGCTCATGTTTTTATTATGAACATAGTAACTAACTAAAATTCAAACTCCAGAATTATTTCAAGTTAATAGGCACCTGTACTAGTCATTCCATAAGTTTCCAAACATTTTTAATTAATTACACTAGTTTGAGCATTGGCGGAACCAAAATGCCACATTTTTACTCGTGCAGTATTCTTGTTTTTGTTTTAGCATTTGTTTTTGTGCTGTATGCTGACCAGAGACACATTGTTTGAGTTGGGCAGCCTTAAAAATTTAGCTAATACATTAAAAACATATAATAAAGTTCTAGCACTCACAGAGTAGAGTTTCTCTCTGTGCCGTCCTCCATTTCTTATAAAACAATAAAGTTGATAGGCACAGTTACAATTGTACTTTTTTCTCACTTTAAAAATACTTTAAATAAAATGTTCCAGAATCATTGCCATTCAGAACAGAGGTGATGAAAGATCACCAGAACCAAGGAACTAGAAGATGGCAAGCCCAGAAGAACGCATGAGACTTCCAGAGGGCATCTTATCTAGGTCACTTCAACTTAGTACCATGGATCTTCTGATCCACCTTCTTCAAGATGAAGCAGCCTGAGCCAGTTAGCAAGACAATCCCTACCTTGGATTCTTGAGTTATCAACTTAAGAGCTATATTGAAGAAGGTTCCATGTATCTTTATTACACAGGGACATTTTCCAGACATAAACTGTTTTATACATTTTAACCTTGTTCTAGAACTTTGTCCATTTCTATTCCACCTGTAGCCTTCCATATTGTACCTTTCTCCTGCACTCATTACCATTACACCAATGCTATGGCCTCATGAATGTGAGGTCATCCTGCATAAGAACAGGAACATCCAGGATCCATGAAGTAGAACAAGAATTGCTTTCACAAAAAGGGGGTAATCTTTTTTATTATTATTATTATTCTTAGCAGTATTCACCTTGAAGGAATATGAGGGATGCATACATTTTTTTACAGACAATATATAAACATGTTGTACATAATTAACAATAACTTAGTTCACTAATCCAAAAATTAAGCCAATTTTAAAAAAAAAATCCAGAAAATACTGCCAAATCTTTATGCTGATATAAGTACAAAATAATTTAAATCCTGACTGTGGTACTTTTATGCTGCAGTGACTGACAATCTATTGCACTTTGTCAACCTTGGACTTGGTCCAACGAGCATTTGTGATGTGCAGCCTCAGTCTTCTTAAAAGGAGGGCATGAGTAGGCCTCACCTTTGACAGGGCAGCAGTGGTACTGGGTGGATTTGTTTCCTAGCATTATTATCTCCCTCATTCTCTCACCCAGCCACTCTCACCCATTTCTGACCCTCACAGAATTTGAACTGGTTACTACAAAAGGTGGATAACTGTACCATATACGTTAAAAATCCCCTTTCCTCACATACACACACACACATGCACCCAAATCAAGGAAAAGGAGTAAATAATTTCCATCTTGGCTAACAGAAATTAATATTTATCCCAGGTGGATTTTCTTTCAGTTTTTGGTCTGGGGGGGGGGGTTCTTGTGGATGCAGTCATAGGTCAAGGATAATGGTATGTCAGGATTGATCCTGAGCCAGGGCTGAACTTAAGTCAGAAATAAACAGAGGTAGAGGAATATGAGCTCTGGCTGGTCGGCTTAAGCTTTTGCTGACAAGATAGACGGCACATTTCCCAGGGATCTGCAGACCGATTTCTGCCACGTCTCTGTGTAAGCAATACAACCAAATCCTCTCTTTCCTGTTCAGCTTCAGGGCGAGTTATTCAATCCCGCCAACCACCATGCTGGCCACTACAGCGTCGACTGCTGGAGGCCAAATATGACTGTCTGCAGGCTGCAGGTGGCACAACGGATCTGGCAGGGAAGATTTAAAGCTCCTCATAAGCCTGTGTTTTAACCCCGGCCTTGGAGCCTCCTACAAAACAAGGGAGCAGATGGTTGGCTTCCGCAAGCTACACACCCACCCAATACACAAAGTCCTCTCTCCGCCCATCTGCTGGGACCATAGGGAGCTGGGAATTCAGCATCTGTTCCCCAGGGAGGTGTGAAAGTGACAGCAGCAATCACAATCACGCAGACAGCGAGGGAGGGAGGACAAGCCAGACATTGGAATGACTTGATAGTGGGGGGGAGAACACCCTCAAGCAAAAGGCAGACACACATTACACCAACTAAACGATGGCAACCTTTGTGCTTAAGTAAGAGGCTGCATTTAAGAACATTTCTAAGAATCCCAGTTTCTTCCCTTATTTCCTCAATAGCCCTTCAACCTTTTTTTTTTTTACAGTACCGGTAACCACAGATGCCAGCAAAGCACATTTTCCCTACCTTGTTCTTATCCAATAACACGCATGGGTACCCATACCCATCATTTACCCAACTACCGGTCAAGATTTATTTTCAGCATTTCACTTTTAAATCAACTTTGTTTCTAAGTCACCTAAATTTAGATTATCTCGTTCTAAATTATCGTTAAGGCTATTACAAACCAAGATGTGGTGCTTTGCGTGTGGCTGCATCAAAGACAAAAAAGAAGAAACGCAAGATGTTTTTCTACACTGAATCCACGATTTCCACACCGTGAGTGCGACTCAGCTTCTCATTTTAGCTGAGTATGAATCATCCTTAGATAGTCCACGTGCAAGATGTTCTTCCCAAATGTTGACTCCATCTATGGAAGCACATGCACACTGGCATTACACAGATAGGCTCGCCGGAGAGTGTGTTTCACACAGCTTCCAGCTAAATATCAAATAAAAACTGAGCTGAATAGTATGTCTTGTAGAAGGGAAAATGCGGGATTTCACTCTCTTCCCCTTCATTGGTCTGAGGAAAAAGATCTTGCTGTTTACATCCCAAATGTCTGTCCCTAATCAAACCCTCCCTAGATGTCAATTATGGCTTCCTCTGAAAGAGCAGTTTCAGAATAAAGACTGGGTTTTGATTGCAGGAACAACTCCTTCCACCCCATGGCTGTCATTCCAAGTGGTGGGCTCATCCTTGGGGTGGTTTATTTCCACATAAACCGTATCGCTTGTCAGCTGGTCTTCCAGTTACGCCAAGAAACAAAGACCAGTTTCCTGTCACAAAGCGAGGGAAACAGCCTTGAGAGGCAACTGAAGATTGGTACATTGAAGGATCCATCCTTCAAAGGGCTCCCAGCAGTGCTTTCTTGTGTGCAATCACTGCATTTCAACAAAGGAAGGTTACCAGGATCAGCAAACAGCCTATGAATCTTGGTCTTGGTTTATATAGGGACATAGATCCACATTGTTCGTTTACAAACTTGTGTTGTTTCAACAAAGAATAAAATATAAAAACAGAAAAATAAAGAAATAGGCGGGGAAGGTCAAGATTGAAACACGATGAGAGTGTAAAAAAGGAGCAATAGAAAAAAATAGAAAACAAAACTGCCAATTTTCTTTGGTACCTATTCAAATATAAGCATATATTTTGATAATTATAAAGAGTTGTCACAATCAAATCCCACAATTAAAGTTTCATTTCTTTCAATTGGCTACAATCATAATACAAATAAATAATAGATATATCTATGGTTTGATTACTTGTTTAGAGATCGTAATTAATGGAGAAACAATAAATTTTTGATATGTCACTAAATAATGTAGAAAGAAAATCTGTCTGTAGTTTTTGCTGATAATTTAATATCTTATTTGCATTTATCTTTGTTGTACTTTTTTTGTTTGTATGTGCTGTCTGTTTTGTTTTTTTTAATGTATAATATGAATAAACTTTTTTTTTTTAAACTTACCTTAAGAATTAACCACAGTTTACTGCATCTGTTAAGACATCATAAGTATGGTTAAGAAATCTGGAAGCAAATGTTTCTACATTCCTTCCTGTGCTTCCGGACAGAACAGTATATATATCTGCATGCTGGGAAAGACCAGAGTCAACAGGAAATGTAATAATCATTGTCAATGTGTCATATGTGCACACATGAGTGAAATGTTTCAAGAGAGTGGAGAACTTTCACAGTTAATCCAGTAATCAGACAAGATGGGATGAAAGCAAACATCTGGTTTTGTGCTTCTTTTTTTCTCTTTTAAGCAAATATAGGAGAATTGATAAACAAGAGGGGAAAATATAACTTGGAAAAGTGGCATCCCACTTACCTGCTGTTCATTTGGACCTCTGTCATCCAACTCTCAGTTTCTAAATCCAGATTCTCCATTTTTCCCCCTTCTTTTGGCTAATGGGCAGAACCTTAATTAGAGACAGGAAAATTGGTTGGAACCATGATTAGAAAATAAGCTGGAATCTTTTCATATTCTTAGTTGAAAAAGTTTCCTTTACAAAGCAAGGCTAAGTGGGTTCTTGCCTCACAATATTTACTTGTTTTCTTTTATTACTTTCTCCAGATCCCGAAACTACATACTTGGGCAGAAGACATACACTTACAATTAAAACATGTAGAACGCAGATGTGTTTTAAACTAACAATGAAACAAAGCTTAGAAGTTTCCAGCTCAAAACCTGTTTTGAGGCTTTCTTGTAAGCTGTGATAAGCATTTTATTGCTGATGTTAAAATAATGAGTACCACAAGTCTAGGCTGATCTACTGCTCTTCCCTCAGAGATCTAGATATTCCATTTTTCAACCTCTAACTTAGTGTCCAGTGTCTTGAAAAAGTGATTGCTTAGCCTTAATCTTTCACATGCTCAATTTGTAATATCAAAATAACACTGATTTATCTTAGAGATAAATACCAGAATCATGAAGATCATGTACTTCAGGGGTCCCCAACCCCTGGGCCACAGCCCACTACTGGGCCTTGAGCCCTTTGGACCTGGGCCACGGAAGTGGTAGGCACACATCCCTACTTGCATGAGCAGTGGACAAGTGTGGGCACGCATGCTTCATTCGCATGGGTGGCAGGCATGCTTGCCCATTACTCATGCAAATGGAGCTGCGTGCATATGCTGTCTTGCCTGCTGTTCCTGCAAAGCCATCCCCTCTTCCCCGCCCTGGTCCGGTCCGCAAAGGCAGAAAGGTTGGGGAACTCTGATGTATGTGATAAGCCTGCAAAATGCTTCACACTATTATAAGGCAAAATTTTAAACTGACTTTGTGCAGTGCGGTTAAATCCCATGCCTCATGAGACTTTGAATAATTGCATGCTGTCCTATTGCCAGATACCCCCACCATAAATTCACTGCCTGATACAAATTTGTGCATTGGAAAATTTATTGGACAAGATGTTACAGGAATAAATATCGGTGTCTGTGCGTGAGGTTTGAGTGGGTAGCAACTGAGATGGCACATTATAATGTGAGATCCATTTTAAAGATGTTATCACAGTTGTGCAATAGGAAGAATTATGGAAAAACATCAATAAAATTTACCCAAAGTTATAATTAAAGGAAAAATTGTATAAAATGTTTTACAGATGGTACATAACTCTGTCAATGATTGCCAAGATAGATAAAACATACAGCAAATGTTGAAAATGCTACAACAAAGAAAAGACACCCTACCACATGTGGGGTTATGTAAAAAGCTCAAAAGTACTGGAAAGAAATGCATCAAAATATTCCAAAAGCCTTAAAAATAAAATTTGAACTGAAACCGCAGATGCTTTAATTGGACATAATTCCAGAAAACATAAATGAAAAATACATAATTCCAGAAAATATAAAGGAAAAGATACATGTTGGCAGCTGCATGAATAAATCTAGACAAGAGAAACCTTGTTGATGGTATCAGATTAAGAGACTAAAATTGGAGAATATGCTGCAGTGGCAAAATTGACAGTGTGCATATTCGTAATAGAAGTTTAACCAAATTCAAGTAGAAATAACTCCTGTATATATGACACATTACAGAGGAAGGCAAATTCAGACATCTGGAATATGGCTTCTAGGATTTAAAAAAAAAAACCAGTAACAATGTCTAATGTTTAATAAAAAGTCAGATATCTAAATTGCGGTTTGCGGTTAGAGACACAAACAGAAGGGAAGGGGAGATGTGTTACTAGGAAGTCTTTTCACCAGGGCTTTTTTTGAGCCGGAGCTCAGCGGAACAGCGTTCCGGCACCTTTTCGGAGCTGTCGTCACGTGCTCCGTCTCAACCAATCGCGCGCTATCACTTTCGGGGTTTTTTAGCGCGCGATGGGGGAGCGTTCCGGCACCTTTCGGCGCCGAAGAAAAGCCCTGTGTGTATGTATGTATGTATGTATGTATGTGTGTGTGTATGTGTATATATATATATTGCATTTTATTTAGTGGTAGGTAGGGGCATGGCCAGGAGAGAGGGGTGAGTTCCACCACCTTTTCTCTGAGAAAAAAAGCCCTGTGTAGGATACTGTCATGTTCCCAAACTCAAGAGGGAAAATAGTACAGGTAGTCCTTGACTTACAACTGTAGTGGAGCCCCAGATTTCTGTTATAAGTCATGACAGTCATAACTTGGGCATAAGTCATGACCCAATTTTATAACATTGTTGCAGTGGATGTTAAGCTACTGCTGCAGTCATTAAGTGAACACCATGGTTGTTAAGCAAATGCCATGGATGTTGAGCAAAGCAATAGGTGGTTTTCACTCTAGACTGGAAATAAATACTGGTTTCCGGCAAAAAACATAAATTGAGGTGACATGACCATAGGAAGCTGTGAATAGTCGTAAATGTGAGCTGGTTGCCGAGTGCCCAAAATACAACTATGACCGGGGGTGGGGGGGCATCAGAACTTTAAATCTGGGTCACAAGTATCTTTTGGGAACTGCAAAACTTTGAACAGTCACTATCAACCAATTGTAAGTTGAGGACCACCTACATTGTAAAATCCACACAGTAATTTAAAATATTGCAAACAAAATGGCTTCTAAATAATCTGTAGATCTGTGAACTTTGACTTGCACTTGAAAATGTGCCCAACCCAAATGCCTGGGAGGGATTTTTTTTATTATTATTATTTTTGAGTACAGCATGCTTACTTCACATTATAGTTTTTTAAATTGCTTTTCCTCCTTTAAAATGGAGCTTGGGGGATGATTAAATTCCTCCCTGAGAAGTTTTTGAATCTAGACCTTTTCTGACTCCAGCAATATTTTTTTCCCAAAAAATAAAATAGTGGGATTTATATTAATTGAAATAGTTTATATTTCCCCCTTCTAAATGCCAAACACTACCTACATTGACAAACATTCCATAAATAATATACTTTAGTAAATAATTCCTGTACTTCGTTAAATTCATTTCTCCAAAATTATTTGCAATCAAGAAACCACATTTTTTAGTACTGTAACAAGAAAAAGCTGGTGGACTGTACCTTCTTTCTATGACTTTGACTTTGGAAAGCATTCATGTTTCTAAACAAAAAAGTCTGCTGAACTCTTGCTACTTAAAAGAAATCCCGGGGTTCACTTGAAGAAGACAATTGTTTTCAAAAGGACTCTTACTGGCTGTTACAGCAGTGGCTGTGATTTGTGTACTTTGGTGCAACAGGAGAGGCAAATATTAAGTGACCCACTATACTTGGCCATGGGAACTCATGATGTTAAAAACCTATTCAAGCCCTGTTGTTTGACTTTTACCATTTATTGTGTTGACTAGGACCAGCATTTTTGATCGGCTGCCTATTTTCTTATTGCTTGAGTGAGAAAGCATGTTGCATTTTCTTCCAAATGAGGAGGGGAAAAAAGGTCCTTTTCATTTAAGGCAGTTGCAGTTGTGCTAACCTATGGAGCAGGGGGTCTCCAACCTTGGCAACTTTAAGCCTGGCGGACTTCAACTCCCAGAATTCCCCAGCCAGCAAAGGTTGGAGACCCTGCTATGGAGGATTAGGGCAGCCTTCCCCAGCCTGGTGCCAAACAAATATTTTTGAGTAAAAGTCCCAGTATGCTTGTCTGGCGTATATGGCAGGTAGTCCAAAATATGTGGAGGACATCAAGTTGTCAGTTCTGAGCTTAGAATAAGTAATAATGTAAAGCAGGCTTCTTCAACACAACATGCAACTCAACAAACATATTGCCTGACTTGGTTGAGTTCATTCATAAGGTTGTAATGCTGGGTAGCGAAAACTGCCATAAAAGTACTTAATTGCAAATTGATGAAATACTGTTTCCTATTCGAAAACTATCAAGTATCTGATCAGTTTTTACCACTTTGGAACTTGATGTTGATATCTAAACAGTCTATAGTTGTTCTGCACAAATACCGAGTAAATAATGCCTAACTGCTGGCTCAAACCTAACCTCCTTATTTATCATCCATTCAAACTTATCCAGTAAGATTTCAAAAGCTTTTGTACTTAGGTTCATCCAATGTACCAAGTTTCATTTCTGCTCCTTCACTAATAGCATGAAGTGAAATAACACTCATAATTGTGGAACACACTTTCTACTCAGTTGTAACTGGTTTGGATCCATGTAAGTTTGGGATGACCTCTCAAGATTTTTTTTTTCATCAGGCCTATGCCTTTTCTTAATGCTATTGAATGGTTGTCCTCTTTATATGGTTTTTTTAACAATAGAAAAGTTATATCTATTGCTTTATTGTGTTTTATACTTAGCTTTGGGTTACTTCTAACGATGAAAAATGATTGGTACATTTAATAAATAAATTTTAACTTTTTAGATGCAGGCTTTATTTCCCTTTTATTCCTTATTTCCTCTATTATTCTTTCCAGAGATTTGGGAGAGTACCCAAACTACATACTCTTTGTTGAGGTTTACAAAAGAAGTGCAAGATAAGTTGCCCCAGATTTTATAAAAGTTATCTTAAACAAATAGAGGTGTATCATACAGGAGTAATTAAGAGCAGAAGTTCTACGTTCACATTTTCAGGAAACTTTAAATTCAGTTGACCAAACTGCAAAAACAAACATCTAGAAAGCAGTTTGGTTTAAACAAGTCTTTCTTCCATTAAGGTTTTTGCCTCTTGAATGTACTAAAATGACTAGTTATAATCTTATTTTGTATAAGTAGTTGTTGTGAAGTTTCAGTGTATTTTTGTTAAATATACTTGTCACCAGGGCTTTTCTTCGGCGCCGAAAGGTGCCGGAACGCTCCCCCCGTCGCGTGCTAAAAAAACCCCGGAAGTGATAGCGCGCGATTGGTCGAGACGCGTCATGTGACGCGGACTCGGAAAAGGTGCCGGAACG
>JAOYMU010000098.1:103831995-103842297 GCA_025802295.1 Psammodynastes pulverulentus | reverse complement strand
CCGTTCCCCCCCCCCCCCCCCGCCCCCGCCCGCAAAAAATCCCATTGATCCAACATTTTAAAATGAGAAGGTGTTTTTTTTTGCATTTATGTGCTTGGTTTAAGTCAAACATTTCCGTTAGGTAGTTTAGGAAAACACACCACAACTGAAACTTGGAGTTAGTGTTTAAGATGTGAATATCTTTAACTTTAGGATCATATTGTGCACGTCCAGTTTCTTTTCTCCCAGTTGTAGTAGGGACTTCATTGTGTTTGTATTATTTCATTCTATGGAATTGCAACTTTCACGAGCCTCTTACCTAGACACAATTGCGATTCGTGTGGAACAAGTAAATACATTCAGGCTTGTACTGAAGTGAATTTTTTTCTCCCAATCGGTAACATTGATTATAAGAAACGCCTGGCTTATTTGAAATAGCAAATGGCTGTATAGTAGAAAACCAAATGCAACACCAATAGTCGATTTGGAAGTATTTATAGGTATGAATCTTGAGTATAAATAAGTATAATTCTAGTTTTTTAAAAAAAAAAAAACCTTAATATTTTGATTCAGACACAAACACCAGATTTACTTTGCAAACATAAATCTTTCAGAAAACAGACTTTCTGTAAACAAACACACAAACCAATTGGAACTAATAGCTGGTCTAGAATTCCTTGCATCCAGTAAAGTCAAAGGAAATCAGGACCTGTACAGGTCCAAAAAGAAAAAAAAGAAAAACCACACCTATTCTATTTTATTTTTCACTTCTTACACTGACTGAAGGCGGTTTGACAGAATGGGCCCTCCTATGTAAATTCTAGATGTGTTTGAACTATCCGAAGATACACTCCAGCGACCTTGTGTTTTAAAACCCTCGAGATCTTCCTTCTGTTGGCTGAAACCTATAGGGACTTTCAGCCCCTCCTGACAGCCGCCAGTTGGGTGGCTGGAACGATCTGGCGGGCGGACTCCTGCAGCCTTCTCCCGGCGCCTCCCAAGGTAAGACAAACCGAGGAAGGGACGCTTCGAAACCCACAAAACAACCGGTTGGCGGAAAAATCTGTTTCAAAATAATTCCTTCCCCCCACCCGCCTTCAAATCAAGCCCTTACTTGAGGACACCAATCACTTGGCGGCCTTTTTACATTAAGCCACTTAGTAGGACTTAAGTCGGGTTTTCTTTTCTTTTTTAAAAAATCGTATTGATAGTTAATGTCCTTTAAAAAAAAAACCCACAAGCAATGGAGGCGCCACCCGCCCTCCTTCCCTGGCTTCTCGGCAGAATCTTCCTCGAGCTTTCTCTCTCTCTCTCTCTCTCCTGCCCACCGGCAAAGGGCTAATCCTCGGAGCTGCAACGCCGCGGTCGTCTCCCAGCCTGGAGGAAGGACGCGGCCCTCGCTCCTCGTGGTCTTCCTGGCTCCGGATCAGATCCCCAGGTCCTGCTTTTAATTCCAGCACGTTTGGCGGAGCCCGGGTCCAATCGCTTCGCCCGCCTCCCTCTCCCTTTAAAAACTGGCTTCTTCTGCGTCTGAAGGGCGGCCGGAGAGAAGAAGGGGGCTCCCTCCGATTCTCCCAAGCAGCGAAAAGGAGCAAAGGGCCCCTGCCAGGATCGCCCCTGCTCCTGTTTAGTGGAGGTCGGATTCCCCTTCGCTCCTTCTCCGAATGAAGGAAGCAAGGATTCCTCTCCCACCCCTCGGTCCTCCGTGAGAGACCTGCTTCCTAAACCCCTCATGCCAATGGGCAGCGAGGTGGAGGGATATTCTAGAGGATTTATCTTGTTCTGTGGGGATTTATCTCTTCCACCGCAGAGCCCTGTGGGGATGCCCGACAAGGCCTTTGGAGTTGCACAGCATTTCGAACTTGCAGGAACTCTCACTCTTTACCGGACGGAGGTTATTTTTAATATATCCATTGTTATATTCACTAGATTCCATTTTAATGACAGCCTACTACTTCCGTCTGTTCCCCTTTCAGGGCTGTTTCTGAAGATTTCTCTTCGCACACGTACGCGGCTGCCGTTCGAGGTTGCAAGTTGTGGCCAGATTGTTGGGGGGGGGACCTCTGGCCTCTCCCCGCGCGTACTTTAGCCTTGGCTCATCACCTCAGAGGCGGTCAGCTTGTCTTTTGGTACACAAATCCCCCCCTCTGCGTACAGTCCCAGAAGAAAACCCCACAGCCAAACTTAGCTGGCCCTGGAAAAGCGGGAACGAGACGTGGGACGGAGATCTCTCCCTATTTGCAACCCCCACCCGGCAATGGGTGGGTAGATGAAAGGGGTGGGTAGATCACGGAGATTCGCGGGAACTAAGCCCAGGAACTTCTTCGTTCCTTTTCCCATTAGCTTCACCCTAGGTTTTTTCTTTCGTTTTCGCGCAGCCCAATCCTATGTGCTTTTGAGTAAATTTAACAGAGCTTAATCCCCCTAGTCAGGGTGTTTAATATGTCCTCTTTTCCTTTCCGTTGCCGTCGTTTGTCTCTGCCTTCCCTTGAGCAATCAGGGCAGGATTTAACCCATTTCAGTTAAGTGCTGACAGAACTTCTGACAGCAAAATCAACTCTCCTCAACCCCCTCCCCCTCCCCGTTCTTCGCTAGCCTCGCTCTTTGGATCCCTTCCTTATTCCTTAAAGTGAGGCGGGATTCGAAGCTAAACTGGCGGGAAGGGTGGCAACAACAATAACAAAAAAAAAACGCAGCTGGTTTTCAGAGCAAGCGAAGATGCGCTTGCTGAAGCCGATCTCGACGAAGTTGCCCAGAGCTTCTTCTGAAAGCAAAAAAATAAAAAATAAAAAAATCCTATCTCTCTTCCAACATCACCATCCCACCCCGCGCGCTTTTCCTCTAGTAGAGGAGTCCTTTCTTTTTAGTTGGCCTGTTCCGGAAAGCAGGCAGGCCCTGGGCTAGGCGGAGATTGGAAGAGGCGTTTGTAGGCCTTTCTGACTTCCATCTCGCCTCCTGCCTGTCCTTCGGAATCCTTAAGGCGATCGGATCAATCGGAAGTCACCCACAGCCAGAGACCCAGGTTCTCTCACCTGTAGGTAGGACAGCGTGGAAAGGCTGAGTGGAAGATCCAGTTAGGAACGGAAGAGTAATCCGGTGTGATGCCATTTTATAAAACCAGAGTAGTTTCATTCTCTGAGGCTTCCTTCCCTAGAAGGTACTCAGGCGGGTAACACAGGCATAGGCGCTCACACACAGAGAAATGCACCATGTTCTTTGTAAATTATCTTCCTGAGAATACCGTTTCTCGGTTCAAAATCGTTTATTTCTTTCTAGGATAAAACTTTTCAACGACCCCAGAAACAAGTCATCTGCCTCTCTGTCCCTCTTTTAGGAAAGTGATAGGGTGCATTTTACAACAATGGAGCTTGTGGCATCTTTTAAAGTCTAAAAGATTAATTGTGGCAGATCAGGCATCTTCATCGTTGTAAATGAGGGATTACACAAAGCAATTTTAGATATATTTATGCTCCAGAAAACCAGATTACCTCAGGCAAAGCAGGATCTGCACAGAATTGCAACTTTTCTCCCAGAAGGAGATTAAGAAACCGGTGGTCTGAATTAATTCCAAATCTGCCACAAATACCCCACAAAAGGTTTTTTTCCCTTCCTTTGTCACCCTGAGCATTACCCAATTTTTGAAAAAGAAACCATCATCATCTTTTGCTAACAGTTGTGAAGAACTCACACAAACTCTTCCAAAACCCACCATCCTTGTGTCAAGTGACTCTTTCCAGCCTCTTCTTTAAAGGTTAAGCACCAGATAAACACAGAATCAATCAGCTTTCTAGCTAATAGGTTCGCTTTTTTAGTCACTTGTACCCTGAGAAAAGTTCAAGTTTCACCATTTGTGGAACAAATTTGGGGGGGGGAGGTATTTTTAAAATAGATGCTTGATTGTTTTAAATGGGGCTTAAATTAACATATAGCCACCCAAATATAACAGGGAAGAAACTACACCGTTCTCCCCAGTAGCAGAATTGATATTCAGTATTAGCAGTAAACACGAGGGGATGAGATCTGTCAAGATCCTGATATTATTGGCTTCCTGGCTATTACTTGAAGCCCTTCCTCCATCCCCACTCCGGGCTTCCTTGCACTTCTCTTAACACCCACCCACCCCCGGATTTATAAACAGAAAGCAGCTACGGCGCCTTTGATTTGGGGTCACTAAAGGAGATCTAATCCATTTTGTATAAACTCATTGGTGTAAATGAAACGAGCGTCAGTCTGAACTATCTGCATAGGATAAAATGAGCAGGAGAGTGAAAGAGGGCAGGCAAACAAAACAAAACAAAACAAAACTCTTTCAACTCCTTCAAAGGCCAGTATTGTATTGGAGCAGTGGGGGGAGAGAGCGAGCGTGTAAACTTTCAGTTTAGACAGGACTCTTTTCTTCCCTTTTTTTCTGCTCCTCTTCCCCCGAAGAGTCCTGTGCCTCTGGAAAGCTTGCAGCTTTGCCCACTGGACAAAATGGAAATGGTGGCTGAATGTTCCTTTTTTTTTTCCCCTTCCCCCCATACACACACCCTTTTCTTTCTTTCTCTCTCTCTCTCTCTCTCTGGGCATAATCTTCCCAATGCACTTCTTCCTAGGTGATTTCTTGGAGAGGAATGAGATGGAATCTCTCCTTATATGGCGATATGGCCGGTGCACACACTCATCTAAAACGGTGTGGCTTACGTACATGGTGCGTGTGTCCGAATCGGCCGGCAGCGCCCTTCCTAGAGTAGTCTATCCTTTTGGGATAGAAAGTAAGAAAAGGCTTTCCGAGGAAGAGAATCGGGGGAGGCTAAGATCGGGTTGCATGACCCCCTATTGAGGGAAATATGATTAGGTTCGGTTAAAAACCCCCAATACCTGTTGAATGTATGAAATCCCGCATTCCCGCGGGCGGGGGGGGGGGGGAGGAAAGCTAATTTTCCTAAACCTTCACTTTAAGGGCCAAAGATTTGGGGACAGGAAAAATAAGGAGGCCAACAAAGTGACATTCGGGGTTAGCCTCCTTCGTGGACATTTCCACACGAAGCGAGGAAAGGCGGGTCATTTCATTTACCTCCCTTCTGCCTTCGGAGCCTGCATAATGGGAAAGAGAAAAAAGCCCACCTTTCTGAAGGGAGGGGAAACGGAGGATTGACAGCTAGTAACCGGGCAATAGGAGTCTAGTTTTCCCAACCGGGCGGCCCCAGTCAGGGAGACGCCTGGACTCTGACGTCACCCGCCGCTGCCAAATTCGCCCGGAAATGAACTTGTTAATAATAAGCCCCCCAAACGCTACCACCGCGCCGCCCTTTGCTTGCCTTCCTTCTCCCCCAAAGCAGCCAGGGATCTGAACCCTCAGCCACCCTTCTCCCGCCCGCCCGTTGCCTCTCGGTCACCTTCCCACCCAGACAAAACAATTCCAGATTCTAAAACAAGGCAGGCGGGAAGGCGCACTCGAGCGCCCGCTACGACCCTCTGCCCCCCCCCCGCCCCCCGCTTCCCCTGCCCTCCAGCTTCCTAGCGGGCATCCCGCCCAGGGTCGCCGCGGGGAGAAGGGCAAGTGCGGGGGAGGGAAGGGACCCCGTGCTGCCTCTTTGAATTCCTTTCCAGCCTCCTCCGCTGCCCCCAGCCCCCCCTTTCTCCTTTTGCATGTCATTCCCAGGAAAGACCCCCTTTCAAAGCAGAGAGGAGCCGCCAAACTCCGGGCGGGGGTGAGGGAGGGGGGGGGAAGCCGGTCTGACAAGGGCGCCGACCCACGAATCCTTCTGCGGCAGAAGCACGGAGAGCGAACCGGGGCTGCAAAGGCACCCACGCGGCCAGACCAGGCCACTCCTCTTTTCCCACGGCTGGAAACCGAGAAGACAAGCGGCATTCTTGCCAGCAGAATCCTGCCCGGCAAATGGGAGGTCTGGAGTCTAGAAGGCGCCTCTTGTCCTTCAGGGTCATTGGACGCCTGGGGACAAAGGTGCCGCTGGACACCGCAATACATCACCGCCAGCCCTAGGTTGAGCGGCGAGCAAGCCGCTCCCGAGCCTGGAGGCTGCTCCTTTCCCCCAGTCCCCTTCCAAACCGACCTTTCTGGTTTTCCACAAAGCTGCTGCTTCTCATCCGAACTTACAGTTCCCGGGCTCGAGCTAGCACGCACAAAGACCCACACATGTTGAGGTGGTAATTTGTGTGCGCGCGCGCCCGTGCGCGCGGGTGCGCGCCTGGGGGGATCGAAACAATGCAGCTGCAGCAGCAGCAACCAGGAAAGTGACATTCGGAAACGGCAGACTCGGATCTACTAAATAGAATCCGGAAAGAAGGTGCAGAGGAGAGAAGATCCCACCACTACCTCTAGACCGATTGCCTTGGAATCGGGGACAAAACGAGGCCAGCCCGAGTCAAAGGTTGGGGACAATTCAGCAAGAGAGCAACGGCTAAAGAAAACGCATCTACTATCTCTGCCAGACACGGAGGGGAGAGAAATTGCCCTTTTAATCACCTTCCCTCTTCATAAGAAGTACAACAACGTTATTTCAAATAAAAGCGTGCGAAAGAAAAGGCGTTATTTTTAAGAACTGCCGGAAAATAAGGCTGAAGCAAAAAGTTTAACCATTTTGACCTGGCCATCTTTCTCCTCCTGCCCGCTTCCAGGTTAAACAACAACGCCGAGAGATTCAGGGGCCAATAGAGCAAGATTTGAATGACGAAGTGAGCCAGGCGTTTGGCATTAGATACCCCCAACATTCCAGCAACCATATCGAGATTATCATTGAAATCTGATGGGATAAAAGGAAATGTCACCGCTTCATCCCTCTGGCACCATTCGGTTAATCCTGGCATTAATACATTCGTAGCAATCTATTATCAATTAAAATCATTTAAAAATATATATATATCACACTTCCCCACAGGCAACAGGCCCGAGCTTTCCGTGGGGAAGGGGAAGGTTTGTTTTAGACAAGTGATAAAATCTCAGTTAACGAGCTGATAATTCGCCCTTGTTTGTTTTAAAAGACAAATTGTAAAGATTAATCAAGCAGGCTGATTTATGGAAGTGGGGGGAGGGAGGGAGAGAGAGACCCTAAGACTGCCCAGGAAACTCCCCTCAAGCTACGGGTCAAGTTACCCTACAGCCAATTCTTGATCGGCGCTGAATTAGTGCCCCCCCTCCTCTCCCTGACAAAACTGGGCACCCGCCGGGAAGGGAAAGGCCATCCTGCTTGCAAACATGTAGCAGATTAAAAGGGGGCGACAAAAAACAAACCCACCCCACCCCCAACTCTCCCTTCCAAGCATTGACCGTTCAGGATTTGCAACATTATTCGGGTTACTGTTGCTGTTGTTACAATAAATATTATTATCATTATCATTCCCAACACCAGGGATATTGTTACTAGCACCACAGTTGCCCTTTCCCTTTTTTAAAAAAAAAAACAACCCACTAACAATGGAGGCGCCACCCGCCCTCCTTCCCCGGCTTCTCGGCAGAATCTTCCTTCAGCTTTCTCTCTCTCTCTCTCTCTCCTGCCCACCGGCAAAGGGCTAATCCTCGGAGCTGCAACGCCGCGGTTGCCTCCCAGCCTGGAGGAAGGACGCGGCCCTCGCTCCTCGTGGTCTTCCTGGCTCCGGATCAGGTCCTGCTTCTAAAGTCCGGCACGTTTGGCGAGCCCGGGTCCAATCGCTTCGCCCCCCGCCCCCTCTGCCTTTAAAAACTGGCTTCTTCTGCACCTTAAGGGCGGCCGGAGAGAGAGAGGCGGAGGGGGGTTTCTCCCTAGCAGCGAAAAGGAGCAAAGGGCGCCTGCCAGGATCGGATCCTCGCCTTCTCGCAAGCAGGGAAGCTGCGCGCTCTTCCTCCAACGTCTTCTTCCACTCTTGGCGGCTCTGGGTTTCTGAACTCTTCGGGGCGAGGAGTCCTGCTCCTCCGGAGGGCCCGGGTGGATTGGGGGGGGGGGGGGTAAACGATTTGTCTCTTCAGTGCCTCGGTGCAGCCAACTCCGAAGAAGGAAGCCGCCGAGCAGGACGTCTTCTGGTCCGTGAACGCGGCGCGTCGGGGCCTCCGATTGAATTCGTTCCCTCGCCGCCGAAACCCGCAACGCAGAAGCTGAGGCGCAACCGCCTCAGAGCTCATTCTCTGGGACTGAGCTGCAGGCCGCTTCCCACGGCTGGTTAAACAACCATTCCGTCCGTTTCATTAAACGCCTCTCTGGAGAGAACCTGCTCGAACGGGCAGAGGAGTGCGCGGCGCGGTGAGCAGCCAGCCGGCTCCAATTCCCAATGGCTCCCTGAGCCCAAAATTCATCCAGCCTGCGCTCTCCCGCCCCGCCAAACCCTCTCGCGCTCGGGTCAAAACGGAAAGAGGAGCCGCGGGAAGAATGAGAACAGATTGCGTGAAGTTGCAGACGGTTTCCCTAAAATGCATGGGGATGTGGAGATATATATATTACAATAGTGTGTGTGCCTCTGGACTGAAGAAAAGGAGGGATGGGTACGTTTATAGTTCGCTCCTGAAAGGTTTGCCACCTTCTCCCCTCGATTTATAATTGGTGGAAGGAAAATACCGATATTATAGTCACTCATCGAAAAATACGAACTTTTTTGTTTCTGGTTAATTTTCTCTTGTCAAGTTTATGGGGTTTTTTTTTAAAAAAGAACACTTTCTTTTTAATATATGATTAACTTCATAATTTGCTGCAAATTGCTCCCCGTTCATTTTTTATTTAATTTTTTTTGCACCGAGAGGACATTTTTGTTTTGATTGTTCTATTTTCTCGGACATCGAGTATATTTTTGAGATTATCCTCCTCGGTCTTTGTGCCGACAAAACACATTCGCAACGATTCAGTTGTATGTTTTTTTTTTCAGCTACAAAGAACACCTGTGCCTGAACGGACGTAGCAAAGGGTGTTTGTTTATATTCACTCTGTCTCTTTCGCGCACACACACACACTTTCCTGCATGCTTTCTCCCCTCCCCAATTTATCCCGTTTTAAGAGACCTTTAAAAAAACAATGGACCGGAAAGAGGCTACCGTGGAACCCAGAAGCCAGGCGTGTCATTGGAAAGTCCGGTTAAGAGAGAGTTTGCCTGCGCTATTCATTCTCCAAAAGGCGCCCCCCTTCTTAGATGTCCTGTCACCTGCGGCTCCTGTCACTGACACTCGCTTCGGGAGTTCTCTCTCTCTCTCTCTCTCTCTTTTTGGGTGTCAAACTTCCCGCCAGCCACACGCCGGAGATTAAGTTCATTCTCTCGCCCGCTCCAGCCTGCCCTGCTCGATCTCCCCTTTAAAAAGCTCCCTCGCTTTTCTCTCTCCCACCCCCCACCTACCTTTCTTGCATCCCGCAAGTACCAACCCAAGTCGGTCTCCCTTCTGGTGGCCAGAAACCAAAGGGCTTCGCTTCGGCTCCCGCAGAAAAAAGGGGCACCTTCGGAGCGGCCGCTTCGCTCGGTCCCGCCGATCTAAGGGCGGCTTTCCTTTGCAAACTTCAAAGGCCAAGCGCTACATTCTTTCTTTGACGCACAACCCGCGTGCTTTCCTTACTTTCTTGCAACTCGTCTTTTACCAAGTCGCCTCTAGCCCGAAAGAAAGTCAGCAGAGCGATGGATCAGGAAGTAACGGGGGAGGGGAAGGGAGAATAACCCCGATGAAGAAGCCGGCCGGATTTACACCGGACCACCAGACAACCCCAGGGAAAAGACCTGCGGCAGAGCGACTTCTCTTTTGGGGCAGAGCAAAGGCAGCCTGGATACTCACCGCAACCGAGGGTGGTCTCCCTCCGGGCGCCCGATCCCTGCGGCGGCCGCGACAACAGGCAGCTGCTCCAATGCCAGCGGCAGGGAAAGGGGTTGGGAGGGGGAGCGGCCGGGAGGAGTGGCAGCCGAGAGAGACTGGCTGCCTGGTCTGGAGAGCGGGGGGGAGGGGGCCGGCTCAGGCGGCGACCCCTCGCACTGTTCCAACAAACTGGCAGAGGCAGGTACAGAAATAGAATCACGTACAACTAGCGTCAGAAAACGCGCACACGCGCGCGCGCGCGCGCGCGGACACACACACACACATACACACACACAATCCACTTCTTCCTCCCCGCTCTTGTCTTCCGGGTTAGCAGTCCAGCAAGCAGCCGCCCCTCGACTTATTTGCAGCTGCAGCAGCCAGAGCTTTGCGCCGCGCTAGTGGCAATGATGCAATGAGCCGCCTTTCTCCTAGAGAGAGGATCGCGGTGATCCCGGAGTGGGGCAGTTTCACAAGAGAACCGTGGGACGAGGGGGGAGGGATTAGGGGTCCCCTCCGCGTTGCCCTCGATCCCCGAAATACATTCCTTTCTCTCCTCCTCCCCCCCCCCGCACGTCATTTCA
>JAOYMU010000098.1:103801801-103811833 GCA_025802295.1 Psammodynastes pulverulentus | reverse complement strand
AGAGAGAGAGAGAGAGAGAGAGAGAGAGATACAGACAGATAGATAGATTATGGATGGATAGTGTTTTGTGAGTTCTGAATTGCTGTGACAAAGCATGTCTTTGAAGATCACTGATTATTTCTGCTTCCTATATGGCTTTTTGCTAATCCCTTGCCACAAAAGGCTGACACTACAAACTGAAATAATTGGAGAGAGCATATAGTCAGTATAGCACTTGGAGTTCTATTTTATTTTATAAAACAATATTGTTTTTATCCCAGCCTTCTTCCAAACAGCTTCAGATAGTCTCCTCATTGTTCCACAGTTTCATCTTCCATCCTCACCGATGGATAAGAATAAATAGGGCAGAGGGAGTGATTGGTCCTAATCTCCCTCAGAGTTTAATGGGTGGATGAAGATGGAGTATTTGCTTCAAGAGTGGCATATGAACTGCAACCAAGTTGTGGGTGGAGGAGAGGCTATAATTATCTTGCTAAATCATTCATATAACCCTTTTGATCTCTTGGGTACCATTTATTCTTCATGCTACCTTCATTCAGTTCCTTTGCCTCCTAAGGTACAGTAGCCCTCCTTAATCCAGACAGTGATTGTGGGATAAAGTTTTACTTCTGAATATCACTGATGCCAGAGTTGGTATTGTTGTGGCATTAGCCAAAATAGGATGGCATTATACTCAATCTCAATTTCATAGGATTGAACAGCACTGTGGACAATGGAGATAAAGAAGGAAGATTTAAACCAAAAAACACTAGAGTAATGCCCATGACAAATGTCCCTCAAGATTCTCTGAAAATCATTTAAAGAAAATGGAAGTACTATATGTAATCCTTTTTGCACCAGCTCTATCATATCTAAAAGGTGGTCGTGAATTTGGGGAGATGATATCCACCTGGGGGGGGGACTGGATTGAAAACACTCAGTTGAGAAAGACTAAAGAGGAGCCATCAGGATATAAAGTTTCAAGTGGTTTGGTTTTACTCCAAAATACATGGGTAAACCTTTTTAATAAGCTGTTTTGCTTTTTGCTTCCTGAATACACATATTGAAAAGCAGCTTGGCCTGCATAGTTAGAGAACAACTCCAGATACGGAAGGACTTCATAAAAGTTTTCATGATAGGGATGTTAGTAACTTCTTGTGTGAAGAATTTCATAATCTTAGTCCTGAAATATTTGCCATAATAGCATTGCATACAAAAATGAATCCAATTCTTCAAAAATGTATTGATTTTGAAAAAAGCTGTGTGCAAAATTCATTTATTAGACAAAGTGGTAACCCAAAACACCTGTTTTAGGGAATGTTATATTGTGTATATTAAGAAGAATTTAGGCATAATGAGTACAACATGGGAATGTTAGGGAAAGCAGTAAATATATAAATGGAAGTTATATAGTACAAAATCTTACTAACATATACAATACACAAACACATGTGCATATGCACACACAGCTTTATCATTCTACCATTGTTCAAGTGGTCCTTCAAAGCTACTTTGTAATGTAACGTAAATCCATGTTTCTAAAGAGCAAAGGAAATTATATTACATTGCTCAGATTCATTTTGCTTTTGGACTTTCCTTTGGCACTTCCAGTAACTGAAAGACTATTTATTCTACATCTGTAGGTGGACCAAAGCTTTTTCACATTTTGGAAAGTTCTGGAGAAGGACCTCAAAGCAACAAAAACGCCTTAACTTTACTGACTTGTATTAGATTTTTTGTATATAAAAAGTTTTATTGGTCAAAAACAAACAAAGTTATAGCTTACAATATGTAGAATTTTGAGTTATCCACAATATCCAACTTTCCCAACTTCTCCAACATCTTTTCCATGTCCCCAGCAGCTGGTCTCTGACCTCTTGCCATTTTACAATAGTAAAGGATGGAAGGACTTTAGGCAGGCACAAACCTCCAGATCAGAGAAAAAAAAGAGTTCTTTTTAAAATTCCTGCTATTTCCTCAGGATCCATCAAGGGGCGCTCACAGGAGCAACGAGTCCAGCGCGTAGAGTAGGTCAAACAGGAAACCAAAGGTAGGTGATGTCATCAAAATCTTACAATGAAGCAGGAAGCCAGCTCCCGGCCATGTTTTTCCAGGGGGGGCGGAGATCTCCAGCCTTCCTCCTTAGATCGCACCTCAGCCATTCTGCTCAAAGACTTCCCAGGTAAGATGTCTTTTTCTTTCCTTTTCTTCTCCCTTCTCAGCAACTACGCCCTCTCCAGCTACGAGGGGGGGGAACCACCACCCCTCCTGCTCCAGGGCTCGTCTCCGCACTCACCGCATCTCTCTTCAGCCTTCTCCTCTTTTTCCGGTCACCCTTTCATCTCCGATCAACTTCAGAAGCCGCTACTCATTTCGGAAAAAGCCCCGAGTCCACCGGGCACAATGGCATGGACAGCAGCCTTGGAAATGGCCGCCGCCCAAAGCCACCTCACCTCCGAGAGCCTCAGGTGTGCCAGCATTGGCTGCCCGGCCCTGGAATTCAGCCGAGGACCCCTGGCAAAAGCCGCCCTAAAACGGCGGGCACCCCCAAACCGGGCCTCCCGGACGGTGGGTTTCAAGTGCTGAGGGCAGAGGTAAGCCTCTCAGCATCCTGTTGCCGCTGGGACCGGAAGTCGAGTCAGTGGCTGTGAATTTTTATTCCTCAATAATCATAAGGATTGTAGTAGCAATAGCACTTAGACTTATATACCGCTTCACAGTGCTTTACAGCCCTCCCTAAGCAGTTTACAGAGTCAGCATCTTGCCCACAACAATCTGGGCCCTCATTTTACCCACCTTGGAAGGCTGAGTCAACCCAATTGCAGGCAGCAGAAGTAACCTGCAGTGCCACCATGGCTCTATTAGTTTCCTCTTTCAAGATCATTCCTGGAAGAATCTGGGAACAAAAAGGCAAGCAATGTGTTTACTTGGTTGGTCCACCCAAGGAAGTGCAGGCATAGGATGGTTGCTTTCTACAATCATAAATGCATTGGAGTGTATGGCATTTCCTTGAAAGAGTTTAAATTTTCAAGATTTTTCCTTGCAAATCTTCCTTTTGGAGATTTTAGACATTAACTTTGTAGATTATTGATTTTTTTTTATCACAGAACCTCAATTTTCTTTAATAGGAGAGGGGAAAAACCTTTGGAACACGGGCCTTGACGGCATAGTATATCAACAGCAAACTTTGACTGACAGTGAATTTTTGCAGCCATTGACTGAAACAAGACCCAAAGTGGAAATAAAATAGCAAATAAGTAGCATGGCTAAACTGAGAGCCTAAACTAAACATTTGGGACTGCTATCGATTAGAAAATGCTGCCTGTTCAACAGCATTCCCCAAGCTCAAAATTCCCCTTCAAAATGGCTGCCCTACCTTGATGGGGTAATTGGGAAATGCAGTCTATCACATTGTGAGGATCCAGGGTTGAGGACGACTGAGGTATGCATATTTTAAAACAAGGGTGTCAAACTCACATTGTCACAGCGGCGTCATGGGACATATCATGACTTTTCCCCCTCCGCTAAACTGGGCATGGGTGAGGCCAGCACATGACGCATCCGCCCCATGGGCCGCAAGCTTAACAGCCCTGCTTTAAAGTCTTGAGCTCACATTCCAGGTGGAGAGATGGAGCTTGTCGTCTGTTGCAGCAAAAAACAAAGAGTCTGATAGCATTTTAAAGACTATGGTGTGGCAGAAGAGAGAGGAAAGGATGCTTCCTTTTGACATGAGGCATTTCTTTAGCCTTCCTTTCCACCAGTGAATTATCAGGCATCAACCTTGCCAGGCCAATCCATCATCCAGTCTTCTCTGGTGTTCAAGGCTCCCTTACCGTTTCCACCCCTCCCAGCCAATGCTGACTGGTTTTTGTCCTGTTGGAATACTAGGCTGGTGCTGAGCTGACCCCATTCGTCACCCACTGCGCAGCTGAGGAGAATGGACTTTGCTAACAGCCACCAGGAGCTAATGATTTAAACGGTTATTCAAAGCTAACAAGCAGTAACTATTGACTTTAAAAAAGGTCCTTCCATTGTTTGAGGTGTTTGTTTTTCTTGTTTCCTTTTTTCCCCCAATCTCTTTACAAGGCAGCTGCATGATGAAACAACTCTGTCTTGGCTTCACGAGAACTGTGAGGGAAGATGCCAACAAAAAAAACAACAACATCAATAAAGGGACGTTGAGTAAAGAGTCTGTGTGGATCAGGTAAGTTTCCAGACTGTTGCAGGAAGAGGTCCTTCAGTTCAAAAGCATGCTTTCTGCCTACATCTAAAGTAACCTTAACAATATCAAAGGAGTTGTGCAGGTTCAGATCAAAAGTATTGCTAGTCCAGCGTGTAACACACTCCGGCTATGAGCCCAGATTAAGAAACCAATGCCGTATGGGCCAGGACTATTTTCTTATGATAAGAGCTACAATCACAGAATTTTGCAAGTCTGAATGTGCTTCCTCTTCCCTTATTTTATCTTTCTGTGAAGTAGGAAATTACTTTCCTACTTTTTACTTTACAAGTTACTTTTTGGGCAGGGGCTCAAGCTGTCTTATCGGACTGCTGCTTTGGTAGCAGCTCTTCTTCCTGTCTTCAAGGCCATCCCCTCTACACCTGCTCATGTTTCCCATCAGATAAACATATGGCCGTCACTACTCACTACCATTGATTTCCCACGCATTTATTGAATTCGGCTACTATACCAGTTTCACCTGGATCAAGAAATACTGACTTCAGTAACTTATTGCAATGGGAAGAAGGAATAACCCTGAGAAACAGGGGGAAGTTCCACAACTGAGACAGTGGTCCCATAAAAAAAAAAAATCTGAGTCCCAGGCAGAAATGTAATTTGAGAAAGTGTCTCAGACTTGACCCTCCTTTGTTCTCATGTGTTATTTGGATTTGGACTTCCGTTCTGATCTACGTCGAAAGGCTGATCATTCATGCCCTGACTACCACTTGACTAGATTACTGCAACATGCTGTATGTGGGTTTGCCTCTGGATACAATCCAGAAGCTGAAAACCGATACAGAATCTGGTTCCAAAGTTATTGGCAAGAGAGCCCTTCTAGTGTAGAATCACATTTCATCTCTGCATTAGTTGCCAGTAGGTTTCCAGGCTCCACTGATTATTACATTTAGAGTGCTGGTTAAGTGCTGATTATTATGTTTAGAGGCGAAAATGGTGCAGCAAAAGGATTCATCAGACAATGCCTCCCTAAAATTGAATCTATCTACCTGGTCCCGGTGCCAGAGGGGCAAATCCATGAGGTCCGCAAAGAATAGAATAGTGTATTGGCCAAGTGTGATTGAATACACAAGGAATTTGCCTTTATTGCATAAGCTCCCAGTGTACATAAAAGATATAGGTGATGAATCATGATCATAGTCATCATAAATATAATAATCAAGTAACAGTAAGAAGGCAAGCCTTCTCTAGAACAGATCACAGCTTGTGGGATTTTATTTGTTTGTATTTTCATATCCCACCTTTATTGTGTTTCCAAATAACTCAAGGTGACAAAAAAATCCAATACACCTTTCTCCTCCCATTTTCCCCACAACGACAATCCTTGTGAGGTAAACTCTGGCCGTCACAGCATCCCTGTGGTCATATGATTGCAATCTGGGCACTTGGTTCATGATTACTTATTTATTTGTATCCCATCTTTATTATTTTTCACAAACAACTCAAGGTGCAAACGTATCCAATATGCCTTTCTCCTTCTATTGTTCCCACTACAGCAACCCTGTGAGGTTGAAGTGAGAAAGAGTGGTCCAAAGTCACATAGCTAGCTTTCCTGGCTAATGCAGGACTTGAACTCACAATCTTCTGCTTTCCAGCCTGGCACCTTAACCACTAGACCAAACTGTCTCTCCTGTCAGTTTGGAACAGTTTCCATGCCCCCTCCAAAATATGCAGTCACATTGTTGCAATTCTGAAAATGAGTTAAAGGGTGTTATTTCAGAGAACTTTTGATTGCAGTTGCCTCTAAGGAGTTACTGAGGTTTTTAATCTGAGAGTTATCTGGCTTTTTTGTGTATGATTATTTTCGGGTTCTGACATTATTTTGATTGATTGATTTACTATTACATTTTATTTTTGTCTCATAGTGGGTCTGCCTCTGGACACAACCCAGAGACTGTGTCTGCCCAGAGACTTTTAGAACTGTGGTGGGTTTATTAGTACTGCAAAATAAGTAAATGAAATGAATTCATTTTTAAACTATCCAAGCTGATGGTCTTTGCTACATTTCATTTACAATTTTTATAGTCCACCCAACTCAAAAGTCTCTGGGCAGGTTAAAACAAGTTAAAATTATATATGCCACAAAATAAAATAATAAAAATATTGATAATAATAAACCAGCAATAACAAATCACACGCAAGAACAATCTTTCATTAGAAATTAAATTGTTCCCATACTGTTGCCTTTCCATGGGCAGGAATCACACTTAGCTACGACTGAAAGCCCAATGAAATAAAACTGCCTTTATGTTTTTTTTTTCATAAAAAACATGAACTTTTTATGTTATTAGAAATAAATTCCACTGTGTTGGAATACATGTGTTGAGCGAAGAACATTTTACATTTCGGGCTCCAGATGTCTCTGAGGCCCCCAGTTTTGTACCTCTAAACCCAAAGCCTAAAAACATCTTTTATATTTCTATGAGAAGACCAACAATAGAACTTGTTTTCATGAGTCAGAAGCTGGGCATAGGGAGGCCACGAATGCCATTTTCATGCAGACTTCTATTTGGAAGTATCATTTTACTTTAGTAAAGGTAAAGATTCCCCTCGCACATACGTGCTAGTCGTTCCTGTCTAAGGGGGAGGTGCTCATCTCCGTTTTAAAGTCAAAGAGCCCGTGGTCATATGGCCGGCATGACTAAACGCCAAAGGCGCACGGAATACTGCTACCTTCCCACCAAAGTGGTCCCTATTTTTCTACTTGCATTTTTTACGTGCTTTCAAACTGCTAGGTTGGCAGAAGCTGGGGCAAGTAATGGGAGCTAATCCCGTTACACGGTACTAGGGATTCGAACCTCCAAACTGCTGACCTTTCGATTGACAAGCTCAGCGTCTTAGCCACTGAGCCACCGCGTCCTTTATCTTTCTACTTTAAGGACTGTCTAATGGAAGTGCCACTGCAACACCAGTGCATATAACAAGGTGTGGTAGAGATTCCAGTTGTTTATCAACAGCATGTGGATTGAACAATCACTATTTTCCCCCTATAATTGTTTTTTAAAATTATATTTATTATTTCTAAATAACTTACATATCCATGAACCTATGCCAACTGATGTCTGTCTATGTCCCCCTTGTCATTTCTTTTGCTTTCTCTAAGTCTGATGTATCATTCTGGCCACGCTTCAGTAGTCTGGGATGAGCTGGGATTAAAATGGTATTTGTTAAAGTACTACAATAGATACATAGATGATAGAGAAACAGAGATAGAGACACAGGTGCAGCTACAGCTGCAGATACCAATAGAAGATAATGTTTGAAGCACAGGGTTGAACTGTGAAGTCCATGGTGCTTTCTGAGCTTCATTGCTTGCTTGCAGATGTTTCATTACCCAACATCATCAGTGCTAGTAAGTGTGGGGTTTGCTCCCTCTTTATATTTTTAGTAGCTTGCCTTGTCAGTGTTAGTGGGGATGTGATTTGCTCTGTGGTGGTTTCTTGATTAGGATATTGTTTTCTGCTTGCTTGATTGTTTGTCTGGTGTTGATCCCTGTTTATCTGGGCATTGGTTGTTGGAGAGAAATAAGGAAAAGATGTTCTGGTCTTTTTGTTTCTTTCTTAACTTTTTAATTGTCTGTTTTTTCTCTCTTGATGGCTGGTTTGTCTGAATGTCAGGCTTCTGGAAATTCCCGAGCATTTTTGGATTTAAGTGGGTCTGGGATGTTGACAGTTTCTCATTTAAAACTATGGTTGAGTTTGTCCATGCGTTGTGAAATTAAGGAGTTTTCATTGTGTTTTCTGACTGCTAGTTGAAGTTCACATAGAGGTGCTCTGCAAATTTCCTTCCTGCCTGTCCTACATAATGGCTGCTATAGTCCTTGCATGTATGTTGTAGATCAGGGGTGTCAAACTCACTGTCTGTGGGCCGGAGGCTTCATGCACTGGCCACACCTGTACCTGCTTTAGCAAAGAGGGTGGGAGTCATGATACATCATGTGAGAACGTGATGCCCTGAGTTTGACACCCTGTTGTAGATTGAAGATTATCTAATTGAAGATTTTCCATAGACAGGATGTTTCTTTCCTTTTTCTTTTCTTTTGGTATTCTGGGTTGCTGTGATTTTCTTTGTACTATCTGAATAATGTTTTTACATGACTCCTGTTAAGTCCAGAGGTGGCATTCAGCAGGTTCTGACCAGTTCTGGACAACCAGTAGCGGAAATTTTGAGTAGTTTGGAGAACCGGTGGTAACCTTCCCCCTGGTGTGGGGAGGGAATGGAGATTTTGCAGTATCCTTCCCCTGCCACGCCCACCAAGCCACACCATGCCCACAGAACCGGTAATAAAAAAAATTGAATCCCACCACTGGACCTGAGTCGTATCTTTGGTAATAAAGCACTTGGTTAATGTGGATTGTTTTTCAGACTGCAGGTTAGATATCAAAACATTAAATAAATCTCTTAGCATGTTTCCAACATAAGCCCCAAAATGCCTTCAGAACTTTTGCTAGAATCCAAATAGAGTGAGTTTCCCCCTTTACAAAGTTCATTATTTTAACCCTGAAAACTGCTACAGGAGATTTAGAGCAGATTCCACGCAAAACTCAGCATTCTAATGCCTGGTGCCACCCCCTTCCTTCTTTCCTCAGCACAGATAAAGTATTTAACATAAGAATTTGCACAGTTCTTGCATTGGGCTGGGCCCTGGTGACTTTATGCCATTGTCTCTGCTTGCCAATTGAACTAATTCAATTTCAGCTGAGATGTGGTCCATTGATCTGCAGTTGAAGATATTCTCCTTTTGAGATGTGAAGCTCTGGAGAAGTTGTAAGCAGGCCGATTTACCACAGGCAGGGATTCAAAAATCACGCTGCCTCCTTTGCTCTGGATTCAACCCAAGGCCTCCCTACATGTAACATTTTAGTTAGCTAACATCTTGTCCATCAGGGCTTTTTTTCGGCCGGAACTCGGTGGTACTGCGTTCCGGCACCTTTTTAGAGTCCGCGTCACATGACGCGTCTCAACCAATCGCGCGCTATTACTTCCGGGGTTTTTTAACGCGATGGGGGGGCGCATTCCGGCACCTTTTGGTGCCGAAAAAAAGCCCTGTTGTCCATAAGGCACAATGCTATTATTTTGCCTGGATTGAAAATGGAACAAACAGGGGAGACCTTTTACAGCTTGGCTTAGAAGACAATCACCTGAGGAATCTTCACAGAATGAAAGTATATCGTGGACAAAATAGGTGGGATAGGATACTGATTAAATGCCATTGGTTAGTAGAGGGATCACTGATTGACTCACAGTTACCTCTCCATTTGCCAAAACCCCAAAACTGGAAGCAAGGAAGAGGACCTTACCTAAAGAAACAGAGTGTGAAAATATTTGACCTGCTGACATTGCCTAAGTTTTGCATAGCTCTGCCCTGTGCTACCAAGAAAAAGTGGCATAAAACTGAGATGGGGGTAATACATTTACCTTGCATTGTCTTAAATGCCTTGAGTTTTAGGCCCTCCAGATGTGCTGCAGCTTCCAGAATCTAAGCCTGCCTGACTATAAAGGCTAAAGCAAAGGGGCAGAAAAAGGCTGCGGCACTAAATGCTTTTCAGATTTAACAGAATAACAGAGTTGGAAAGAGCCTTGGAGATCTTCTAGTTCAACTCCTGCTCAGGCAAGAAACTCTATATCATTTCAGACAAATCGTTGTCCAATGTCTTCTTTAAAACTTCCAGTGTTGGAGAATTCACAACTTCTGGAGGCAAGTCGTTCCACTGATTAATTGTTCTAACTGTCAGGAAATTATTTATTTATTTCTTGGATTTATATCCCGCCCCTCTCCACGAGGGACTCGGGGCGGGTAACAACCAAGGCAGAGA
>JAOYMU010000098.1:103774217-103786171 GCA_025802295.1 Psammodynastes pulverulentus | reverse complement strand
GATAGCACGCGATTGGTCGAGACGGACCACGTGACCGGGACTCTGAAAAGGTCCCGGAACGCAGTTCTGCTGAGTTCTGGCGGAAAAAAAGCCCTGTATGTAAGTGAGACAATGCAAAAAAAAAAATAAAGTTGCTGTCAATTAACATAAATGGACTGAATTCTCCATGAAAAGAAAAAAAATATTTACAAAATTGCAAAGACTAGATATAATATCACTCTATAAAAAGTATCATAATAAATTATTGAAATGTCCTTAATTAGGGAAATTGTATTCTTCAGTATCGCAACAAAAGAAAAAAGGGGCGGTATTATATATTAAAGAAACAATAAATGCTAAGCAAATTTTAAAAGATGAAGAAGGGAGAATTTTGATGGTGGAAGTGACATCAAATCAAAAACAGATACTTCACACCAACTTTTGCCAGTTATCTCCTCCCTCCCTTAGTTCCTTCCCATTACTGGTCTTTCATTGTCCAATCAATTTTAAAAGAGATGGTTTGGAAACAGTGACTCTGCCTGTTAGTATTTGTCACTTCCCTCAAGCATTAACCCTCACTCCCTTCCCTTCCTTCCAGTCTCCCCACTCCCTAGGTTTCATGGCAGACTGGCATTTTGACACCAGTGCTTACAACCTATTTTGTCAGCTCCAACAATAGATAAAAAGACCAAGTTACAGCTTTATAAAACAATTGTACCAACAGCAATCTACACCAGTGACACATGGGCATTAATAGTACACACAGCATGAAAGTTCAATGTGTTCCATCAATCTTGCCTACAGAGAATTCTGGATGTCACTTGATGTGACCATGTCAGCAATGAAGAAATTTTTCAGTGGAGTGGATCCAGGTGTCAGCATTCTAGGAAAATAAACTCCAACACCAAAACTCCAAAACAGGCATTTCTCAAAGTTACATTTTATTAGAGTTGTCATACTGGCATATCAGGGGAAACCCGAATCTGAGGTTTTCGGGTTTTCCCCCAGTAATCAAAAATCACAAATCCATCCCCTGCACCCATCAGTCTATCACATGGCCCAATTACCAACTTCAGACATCCCTTAACCACTCCTCATCCAGGTGCAGGAAAGACATGACCTTGACTGCAAAGAAGAATGCTATTATGGATAACTACAACCACTCTACAAAATCCCCCCTCCCAATTTCCTAGGCACAAAAATGTGGCAGTTTGGAAGCTTCTGGTACTAATATGGCTTCCAAAGCTGACACCAGGAAGTTGCAGACATTGTGACAGAACGTTGAATGTGCCTAGCTGGCCATATTCTTCACTTGCCAGAACATCGATACTCGAAAACACTGTATGATGGGAGCCACCAGAGAGGAAGTGGAGGTGGGGTAGACCATGCAAAACCTGGCATCAGACATTTAAAAATGACTTACTGACAATGGACATTAAATGGATAGAAGCTGAAGACGCTGCCATAGATAGGATTCATTGGAAGAAACTTGCTGTCCTATGCACGCAAAAGAAACATGATGATGATGATGATGATGATGATGATGATGATGATGATGATGCAATATTTGACTCCAGTAAACACACAGATATCAGTAAATATGCAAGAATGAAAAATGAGCGTTTGAGCAGTATTTGTGTTTGTGACAGAGTTGTATCAGTTTGCCCATCATTAATGCACGTGGTATCATTTGAAACCAAACCAGCTTGGTTTGAATAATCACAGTTTGATACATATCTGTTTGTGTTCCAGAAATATAATGGGAAAAATCTAGGGAATAATTCTGGAAGCATTCACTATGTGATTTCTCTAACACCATTATGATTTGTCTTTCAGAAAATGTGCCATGATCTCTGCTCATTACGGCCTCAGTGATGTTTTTGACAACCTCATAATTTCTCTCTGTAAATTCACAGCCCTAAGTAGTGAGGTAAGTCGTCAAATGACAACATATAAATAATTTAAATTTAAACATAGTTCATGAACAAAGTTGATTTTCCTTTCAGCTAAATACAACCACTCAATTAGTTAATACTAATCTTTAGTTCTTTCTGGTTCCCCAGAGTATCTAGCTTTCAAAGTTCCATCCTACCATTTTTTAAAAGAGAAAACAAAAGCATGTTCTTGCAAGAAAGATTTTTGTAATTAATTTCAAAATCTTAATTCCAAAACATCTGGACCCTTGGTCTGTTTGTAATTTTCCGAAATCAAACTTCTAGTCATTCTTTTGCTGTTTATTTCATTTTTTAAAGTCCTTAAATTTGTATTTAAAACATATTTCACTAAGAATTGAAGAAAATTCACCAGGTGCTGTAAAACCTGTTGGTCCAAAGTTTATAATAATTGAAAAAGCAGTTAATAAGTAATTTAAAAAGTGGTTACAAAAGGAAGTATCACTAGAAGTAAATATTGAAGGTTGAACTTTAGGGTTCCTTGGTGCTCTAAGCACTCACTGGGCTTAGTTGTTTTCTTGTAGACCAGTGGTTCCCAAACTTTTCCGGCCGCGGCTCACTTACGTGCTTCCAATTTCTTCCGCGGCTCCCTTCAAATTTTCGGATTTTTTCCGCGGCTCCCTTAATAGGGACATCCGGGTTTTTTTGCATTTTTTTCTTGCAACTGCGCATGCGCACTAGGCTTTGTGAAATGTCGCGGCGCCCTTACAACCACTGCTTTAGCTTATATAACAGAGACATACAATAAACAGGGTTGTTACTCAGGAACACTCAAAGGTTATAATTGCTTCCAGATTATTACCTGCAGCTACTGGTAGAAGAGGATGGTGTAAAGGAATCATAGTCCCTACAAAGAATATCCACAGGGGGAGTAGAAAAGCAAAGGTGGAAATATCACCTGTGCACCCAGGGTCCCACTCCTTCTTTTACCTGTGACACACACACGCACGCACGCATGCACACACCATGCAAGTAGAAAAAGAATGGACTTCATACAGCTATAGCCACATCCACCACTTTGACTTTTATAAAAAATAGTTTATTTGCTAAATCATGAAAAAAAAAACCCAGAATGGCTACATCAAAGAAATAAACAACATATGAAGCATATAGTGAGTAAAAAAAAATGTCAATAAATGAACAAAGTTCACAATTAGAATAAAATTTAAAATTAATTAATTAAGTAGCTAGTTAATTCTACTCATTATGCCATGTTAAGAAATAACTAGAAATGTCTATAAAACTCTAGATGCCATATGAATATTGATGTGACCACTATTTATAATTGTTAAAAAATAAATAAAAATAAAAAAGAGAAAAATCAATATAAATCCTATTAAGAAGCTACATAGTTTTGAATTCCTTCCCATTCTTCCCAACTGATTATTGTATTGACATATTTATGAACATTGAAATTATTTCTAGTTGTTTTTCTTTTTTAAAATAATTCCCCTTAAAAATCATATTCTACACTAAGTGTTGGCTTTGTTGGGTGGCATATGAAATAAAGGGGATCTATTCTTGCTTAAATTCAGTCCAATTTGGGTTCTGGATGTGTATTGCTAATTTTGCCATTGCAACATATTTCCCAAGGTTGTGTTCCCATTCTGACAGTGAGGACAAGTGTCTCTTTTCTAATGTTGAGTTTAATTTGTCTTCATGGCCAATTTATGTCTTCTTCCATCTTGACTTATTTTGACCTCTACACTCACTTCCTGATAGATGTCTCCATTTCTACTGGGTAAAGGATCAGGCCATGTCAGAAAAGGAGATCTTTCGTTTCTTTTGAAAATTATGCTTATAAAAATTATGCAAGGAATCTGCTAGCACCTTTTCTGACTATTATATATTTCTGCTACCAGATTCCAGATTTTTCCCTAGATTAAGTCGGCTCTTCTCCAACAATAGGCTTTTTTTGGGGAAAGTCATAGAAATGAGTAGTAAATCAAACCATTCCTGACTGTTTCACCAGCTAGCTGTATTTCTCACAAAGGGTTCCTCTACTGCTCTTTTCCAAGTTTACTGGAACTCATTTCTTCCTCACCTGTAGAGCTGATTAGCAGTGAAATATGACTGTGTGCCTCTATGATGGCCCTCCAGCAGAACACCCAACCACTTCTCAGATCTCTAGTATATTGGCTTCGAAAACATATTCATGTTTAAAAAGTTTTCTCCTGGACTTCCTCATGGTTTCCTCCAAAGTATCTGGGTACATCATCCTGCTGATGTTGTATGGCAGCATTGGTTGCAAAATATATCCGGCATGGCAGTTGGCAGCTGTGTTGTGCAATTTTCATTAACTTACGGAAACCACTGTGAGAGTGGAGAGAGAGAGACAGGGCAAGTCATTTTGAGCCCCATCCATCCATCACTCCAACTGTAGTCATGTGTCCGGCTGTGAGCTAACAAATGATGCATATAAACAATGCAAGAGTTGTGTCCTCCAAAGGCTTCCCTCTCAAAATGAGTGCCCTGCAGGATGCTTCAGTGAGATCTTTCATGAACAGCCTATAGCAGTTCCCGTTTCCATGGATCATTTGCCAATCTTTTTCTTCTTTTCCCCCCTTTTCTTTTTGCCTTTGATCATTTTCATTACTTCCTTATTCTTTTTTATTCCTCTATTCAAATGTTGGCTGACTTGTTTTTTAAATGGCCATGTAAAATTATTTTAAACGGGAAAGAAGCATGAATTCTAGACTTCAGGCTGTCGAGGAAGAAGTTTGAATAGAATGGCGCTTGTGTTCCTTGGCTGTGTAATTTTTGTTGAGGCCCTGAAGAATTCTTTGGGAGACAAAAATTCGGTGGATAATAAAGCATAGAACCTCTTGCCATTATCATTTGGGGGAAGAGATATGCACAGCTACTCACATAGAATCTATCTTTGGTTTGAGCATGAAAAATGAGACTAAGGTCTAACAGGAGATCCTTGGCACTCTACATCATCATATTGAATAGAAAAGAGCTGTACCTTGATGGTAGCTCATCAGCTTTTCATTCAGAATTACCAGGTGTCATCTCTTCCATCTCCCTCGGGGACCGAGATCTCTGCCTGAGATCTTGGAGATCAACCATCTGCCAAGGCAAACAACATGGAGATAGGTGGATCAATAGTCTGACTCAGTATAAGGGAGCTTTCTAGGATCTCTCATTGGCTGTGATTCTAAGATTGGTGGACCCATTAAACGACAAGGCATTAATTCATTAATTCATTAATTAATTTTATTGGTCAAATTTAGGTACCACCCATCTCATTCTTAGAGTTAATCCTATCGCTGTTATTGGATTGATCTGTCAGTCAGCTAAGCGGAATATACATGAGCACAACAATTATTCTGGCGCAAAGGCAAATTTTAGTTTTAGAGAATTCCCTGCTTTCTTAACAGTTATTTCCTATTTGAGAAGAAGAGAAATGTCATCAATGTAGCTGATATCTTTTTCAGGTCTGTTATTAAGCACAACTATATTTTACACACATGCAGAGGGTGAGCGCAAAATGAAGTCCAGTCCACATTTCCTTCCTTCCTTCAACCTGTCCCACCTTCCGTTCCCCATCCACTCTGGCATTTGGACCTGAACTGAAATGGGAGGAAGCCACTCATGGTTCTATCCCCTCCAAGTAATAAAAACAGTAGAAAATGTTGTTGAGTGAAAACCACCATCAGTAAAAACAACTGAAGAACCATAACAAAGTCATATGAGAATCACATGGCTGGCAGAAACCCAGCTGTCTTTCCCAGGTAACATCCTCCTTTGGTGTCACACAGGACTACTGCTGTCTGAAGAGGCCAGTATATCTTTTATTTTAAGTATCAGTCTAGCCAGTCTTTCACTAAGCACATGTTTATATAGAGATTTCCTGAAGAACTCTAAGCCCATTTCCGGAAGAACTCTAAGCCCATGTATATAAAGGATCCGCATAATGCCCCATCAGACATTTCAAGAGGCAAATATACACATGGGAGACAGATGTCCACTTTCTCCAGCAGCCCAAAATTGCCATGGAGAGCAGGAGGGTAGTGACCAGAGAGGAGGTGGGTCGTATTTGCAGCAGCCTATATACATAAAACAGCCTGTGGGAGTTTGGCACATCCCAGTCCTTGACTGTGTCATCACCAGCATCATCAATTCAGGCAGCAAGAACTGTGATAGAAGATCAAAGGAAACACTATTTTAACATCAATGCAGCTAAATACAAATTTTAGCTGCTTCCCTGGTGGGCTCAGGGTGAAATCAAAGCAATGTTATGAGCATATATCCTCTAAAAACAGTATGCAAGAAATGCATCTCCATGGCATGGTTAATAAGACAGGACAATTAGCAATGTAACTTCTGTATTTTAGAGAACTATCATTTTGCTTTGTGGTTTAGCATCTAGTATAAATCTTTTGATTTGTTCAGTAAAATTTGGCTGAATAAATCAGAGCATAGCAGTAAATTTTGGCTTTCAATTCATGTTCTGGTAGGATTTCTAGAAATTGTCATTTAATTATTACTAGTCCAGTGACTGTTCAAAGTTACAATAATAGCAATACTGTAGCAATAGCACTTAGACTTCTATACCGCTTCACAGTGCTTTTACAGCCCTCTCTAAACGGTTTACAGAGTCAGCATATTGCTCCCAATAATCTGGGTCCTGATTTTACCCACGTCAGAAGGATGGAAGGCTGAGTCAACCTTGAGCCTGGTGAGATTCCATCTGCCAAATTGCAGGCAGCCGGCTGTAAGCAGAACTATCCTTTAGTACTGCATTCTAACCACTGCACCACCACGGCATAAGGCTAGATGAGGAGACTTATGACTGGATCTCAGAGTTGCAGTCATCCCAGAATCCCTGCAGTGACATGATCATGACCTCGGCACTTGACAATCAGTTTGCCATCATGACAGTCATAATGTCCCTCCTTGCTGGCTTCACTGCCGGTTTCTGATAAGCAAAGTTAATGGGGAAACTGGCAGGAGGTGGTAAATGGTGATCACAAGATATCACACCTAAAAACTGATATCTTATCAGTGTGGTTACATGACTTTGTGCTTTACAACCATGTTGCTAAGCAACGGAGGTGCTGGTCCAAATTACCATTGTTAAGTGATGACTGTACAACTGGAAGATTTCAATTTCTAGATGACTGATCTACAGAAGTAAACTTTAGTTAGACAAGTTTTTAAAATGCCTCACTGAATACTTTCTTATATGGACTTCATAATCAATGTGTCCCTCAAGCCTTCAAGCCAATGAAATAATCAATTGTAGCTGAGAATTGACAAAATTGACGTCTGAAATACTATTATGTGCAGAGTGTAATCGGATGCAGTGCCATAAAACAACCAACTAGCCGCTAGCTTAGACATTCTTTTAAGAAGTACTCTAAACTAGTGGCCATGCATAGTAAAATCATAAATTGATATGAAAGATGGGATGATGATGATTAGCTAGTAACCATGGCAGCTAATTGGACACTTCGTATCCTAAAGTAGAGAGAGTCTAAACAGAGTGCTCCATGGGCATCTGACTTGCCACTCTTTAAACAGGATTCTGGATTACATAGACACTCTATTTAGTCCCATTTGGCTTGCTTAGCTTTAGTCACTTATTCTATTCATATTCAACTTTTATATTTAACTGAAGCAAGTAATGCAAACTAAACAGCAGAAGATATAGAAAAAAGTTCAGGTCAGAAATTAAAACGGTTACTAACATGGCAAAAGATATGACTACTCTTCTAAATGTGATGGGGGAGATGTTTTCCTGTGTGACAGATAAATACAGTAGGTCTCTGACCAGAGAAGCATCTTTAGAAAGGCTTCTTCCACAGCTCCTAATTACTGGACAGATTTATAAGAGATGAAATGGTCCTTAAGTTATTTACTAACCTTAACTCTTAACTTGCAGTTGGCGTGGAGAGATTACAAAATTGAAATCTCCTTGAGATTAGGCCCTTCTTATTCCACATCCCAATTTGCCATTCTGGGTGTTTCAATATCTCCTAGTTCACAAGATGGAAGTAACAATATGTAAGTGATCATTTGATTAGCTAAATTTGCCAAAGCTGACCAATATCATCCTTATGGTAGTGACAATGCTGCAGATGGAATTGGTGAAACCAAAACAAATAAATAAAAGCAAGAGAAAGGGGAAGGATGTAATAGATTTGAAACAAAATGATTTGATTTTTAGTGAATATGTGAACAGTTAGTGAATATTTCAGGGAAGTGAAAGTGTAAGTTAAATTATGAATAAAAGAGCTAAAAGGTATGTCAGAATTTATGAATTAGCGACATACAGATTGTTGTGTGCAAATATGAAAGTAAGAATCCATGAGTCAATTGGTGACAGCTGCATGCTATACTCCAGTGAAAGGCTTTTGGGGGAAAAATAGATATGAAAAAATAAGGCTTTTAAAATAAATAAATAAATACATTGAAAATAGAATGAGTGTAGGAAGAGAAAGTACCAGTTCCTTTTAAATATATTAAAAGATAGATTAATGTCCCAACAGGATGAATAGAAAATAGATGTAATGAAAGATGATATGGACGCTGTTTGGAATGGAGTAGAAATAAAAATATTACCAAATACCAAAGAAATTTGTGCAGTTACATTAATAGGAATGTAAAAAAATATATTTGATGAAAAGATGTTGTGAATGACGCTATGGATGAGAAACAAATGAAAAGAGAAAAGACTGATTTTGGAGGAAATGAAAAAAAAGAATATTGCTGAGGGGTGCAAAGGCTAAACAAGTAGCCACTAAACAAAGAGAGTAAGTTTAAGAATAAAAGTGATGAAATAATTTGGGATGAAACTGAAATCAGAAGATTTTGGAGGGAGTATTTTAGTTTTTGTAATGGGATGATAGTGATATGTCAGACAATGAAACTGGAATATTGCTATAAACAGGGATGGGATCTTACTGGTGCAACTACTGGTTCGGGATCATGCATGTGCATTGGAAAAACACACAGACACTGCTTTCCAGCCCCCAGTTGGGGCTTGCAGCGACAATCAGCTTGAGCCGATAAAGACCAGGTAAGAATCAGGGCAGGTGGGAGGGCCCAACATAGTTTTTTGCTTCCTGTTCCTCTCCGCAGAATGGAGGCTTTAGGTAGCTACTGGTTCGCCCAATCCAGGCAGATCTGGGAGGATCCCACCCCTGGCTATAAATTATAGAATTATAGAATTGGAAAACACCATAGAAATCTTCTAGTTCATCCCTCCAGTTCAATAGCGAGTATACTAGAACATCTCTGAAATTGCCAGCGCTATGTTCCTGTTAAGGTACTCCAAAATAATATTTGTATTTATAGCAGGTTTGTATTTTTAACCGATTTATGTTTTACTTTAACTTCTGATGTATGCTGAACTTTCATATGGAGTGCTACCTATCAATCTCCCCCTACTTTAATTTATGACTTCCATTTCTTTTTACCCACATGCAGATCTTTACATTTCTCCCTGTTAAAATTCATCTTAGTCATTTTGGCTCATTGCTGAAGCTGTTTTCACAGTCCCTCATCCAAGTGATTGATAAACATGCTAAGCAGCAAAGGAGAACTCTGTTGGTTATTAATAATAACCTTTAAAGAGAAATAGAGCCATTATTAAGAACTCTTTTGGTTGATCACTTAGCCAACATTCAACCCACGTTTTATTAAAGAGAATATCACCAGTGGCTTTGTTGAAGACCTTGCTGAGATGCATTAGGTCTATAGTATCCCCTGAGATAGAAGCTCTGTCAGAGAGAGGAGTACAATTACTTTGAGACAATTTGTTTGTTACTAACTCATGCTTCCCCCAGTGGCATCATTAAGATCAGAAGAAAGCCCTTTTTGTTGTTGTGGTATCTGATGCAAGCCTCAGCTTATTCTGAGCTGTGGATTTTCTGAAACAGTTCATACATTTCCTGGAAAGTATTCTTCTTTGACTGTGGTCCTTTCCTTCCATTTCCTCTATATGTTTCTTTTTTCTTCTCTATTTTCGTGTGCATTCATTCCAACCTCATTCAATCTCTCCTATTTTTCCTTCTTGTAGGAATTGTTTGTGATTGCGCTTTCAGTATTCTGTTTCCTAGGCTTGCCCATCATTCCTGGCCTCTTTCTTCTCTAGGGTTTGAAGCCATTGGATCCCATAAACTTTCTTTTAAAGTTGCAAAACCCACTCTTCTGAAATCCAGTGTGGAAGTCTGATTCTTCCTCCATTCCTCTTGAATAACATGTCTCTTGAAGTTATTCAACTAAATCAGCAAGAGCAGTACACCAGTCAGACACAATGGCCAATCATCAGCATTTAAGATACTCTCAGCAGCAGTCAAAAGCCAGTGAGCAGGAGTACCCAGCCTCAGACTCCTTGGATTTTCTTTTCACCTCCTCCTCTTCTTCTTCAATTCTTTTTTACTCTCCCTGTTCACTTGCTCGAGACAAAAATGATGAGAAGGAATTCATCCTGCTGTAAGAACATTGCTAAATGTTGAGGTTGCAGATAAAGATGGTGTATCTGCAGGAGGGTTAAAATTAGAAACTGGATAGAGCTTATGAAGAGTTTAATTAATATGTGTGCAAAGATTACATCAGTATCTGATGATTGGAAGAAAGCCATTATTGTTCCTTCACCCAAAAGAAAAAACAAGAAGAGTAAATGCAAAAAGTACAGGAGGCTAATTTGTTAAGAATGTCTGGGAAGATATTGGTAAGAATTCTAAAAAGGATATGAGAAGTCACAATGAAAAATGGTTTTCAAGAGGCAACTGGACTTTCAGCAGAGAGCTGAAGAAGCTTTTTGGATGAGAAGCAAAACGTCTTCAAAGAAAAACCAGAAAGTCCAGTTGCCTCTTGAAAAAGTACCTTTGGGACAACCATGACCTGGATGACTGAGAATCTCCATAGACACCAGGTTATTAAGCAAATCTGGCTTCCCTCATTGACTTTGCTTGTCAGAAGCTGGCTTGGAAGGTTGGAAATGGCAATAACATGGCCCCAGGATGCTGCAACCAGTGTAAATACATGCTGTTTGCCAACCACTGAAATTCTGTTCACATGGCCATGGGATTGCTGCAACAGTGAAGATGAAGACTGGTTGTAAATGACTTTTCTCAATGACTTTGTAATTCAGTGGTTTCTTAAACAGTTTTTAAATGAATGGTTGTAAGTCAAGGACTACCTGTATGAACTCACTTTCACTTAAACAGTCAGAAGATTAAGACACACAATATCTCAATGATATTTTTCATTGCCTTCTAAAGTTGATATTGCATTATTGCAGATACAATGCCACCAAATCTCTTTTCTCAGTGCTGCTTTGTAAGTTAATGGAGAAATAAACATGGAATTGGAGATTCGGGGCTCATTAGGTAGCTATTGTTCTATTATAATATATGTTTTTCATTTGAATGAAAAAAAATCTCAGTGATAAATCTCATTTTTATAACTGATATTCAGAAGCTGTAATTTGCAATAAATCTACAAAATAATCACAACATAGAGAATGCAGATATCGATGTCTGGATTAATACATTGTGTTGCTTAATGTAGCAACACCCAATACGTGGCTTTATCCAATTGTTGAACGCAGCTCAGAGTTGCTTTTTGTGAGATGGAGAGCAATACAAATTTGATTGATTGCTGAGTAAATATTTCATGAAAGCTTGACTTTGATGGTCATGGAGTCTGAGATTAGATCAAATAAACCAAAACAAAAGACAAGCCAGCAAGCAACATAGCTTTTTCTCTGGTAATATTGAACTACTAACTAGAGCATACAAAACATTTGCTAGACCAATACTTGAATACAACTCCTCTGTCTGGAACCCTCATCACATATCGGACATTAATACAATTGAGAGAGTTCAAGATATTTCACAAGAAGAGTTCTCCATTTTACTATTTGAAATAAAATACCTTATACCATCAGATTTGAAATTATGGGCTTAGACAACTTAGAACTATGCTGCCATCAGTCTGACCTAAACATAGTACATAAAATTATCTACTACAATGTCCTACCTGTCAATGACTACTTCAGCTTCAACC
>JAOYMU010000098.1:103740376-103754067 GCA_025802295.1 Psammodynastes pulverulentus | reverse complement strand
GAGACCCCTGATCTATATTGCTGTCAGCCTTACTGGGTTAACCAGATTGGAATCATTACCAGATGAGCTAATTCCTACTTTATTGTCAGGCTACATTAACAGAGTCTTGCTAGTCTGAAAGTACAATTCTCTTGCTGTCTCTTTTACATCCTGAGAAGTTAGGGAGGGTCTCTTCTGAGCTTCTTGCCCCAGCCACTATGCAGCTGTGGGCTAAGCTTCCTTTTATCTGACCATTCCCTTGGCATCTTTCCTTCATCCTCTCTCACACATGCCATTACAATTTCTGTTAATTGATTATACTCTTCCTCTTCATATTTATAGAGCAAAGGTTTGATTCAGACACTTTATTGTATGGTGAAGTAGTGGGTCTATGCCACAGGCCAAGGTGTTGTTCTAGTTGCCCTTGTATGTGAAAAAGTAGAAGTAATTTATATAGTATTTTCTATAAAGCACATAGTCTGTGTAGGGGGAGAGCATAGCCTACATACACATCTCCTACATAGGAGTAGTGGACACAGTAAAATTTCTCACTACGCTTTATGAAATTGGTGGGGTTAAAATAACTTTATGGAAACATTACCAGTTTTTAATCAAGAAATGGTTTTATAGTAGAGTGGCTTAGAATTAAATCAATAGGCAATTCCATTCAAGTAGGGGTGTGTGGTCAGTAGCTTTATAGAACAAGGAAATACAATCAGTCCCCAAGTTACGAAAGTCTGACTTAAGGACAACCCCTAAATACAACTGAACTGCCTATTACTAAAAATAGTGGATGGCATTCTTCTTTCTCAAGGTGATGAACTTTCAGGAACTACTGAAGCGGCTTGTTTTTAATATGCAGCCTATTTTCAGTGGTTCCTGAAAGCATTGAGGGAGGGGGGGGGGCTCAGTGGTTTGTTGGCTTGCAGAAGGACAACCCCAGTTGCCATTTTTAATAACATGCAGTTCATTTGTAAGTATACGTTCTGACTTACATACAAATTCAAATTAAAGACAAGAGTTAGCAATATGGGGACTGCCTGTATTGAATCATTTCAAAGGTAACAAATCCTGAGTCCCTAACTCTGTTGCATTGTCTGTACATTTTCAACATAGCATGATTCCAGAGGCTGAAGAGTTATCCTTAATTCCTTTGCATTCGTGGATTCAAAACCACTTTATACAGTGTATCCCTCTCCACTTTACCACCCCAGCTTTCTCCTCTATTTTAAGAAGGGTGTTTATTTTTGCAGATTGCAGGAATTGACAGTGTGCTCTGAAGACAATGCTGATGTCCATGATATCGAGTTATTGCAATACATCAGTGTGGACTGTACAAAATTGAAGCGGATACTACAAGGTAGGCAACGAAGCTCTTGACAGTTTAAAGTTTAAAGCTGTGGATTTGGTTATATGTTTTGAAAAGATAGTGTTGAAATTGGAAGCCCACCTGTATAAAAACAAATGGCTTTTTTTTTTTTTTGCCTTATCATGGTCTAAGCTTTCCTCAGTTAACACTTTCCATCTTGGCTGGGCTGTAAATTATTTCATCCCCTCCAAACCTACCATTGCTACCTGCAGATGATGGAGACTCTAGTCCAGCGCATTTCAGGATACCAGATAAGTGAAGTCTGATTTACAATATGAACTCCCCATTTTCTGATTTTTACAGAGACGGTCTTTAAGTTCAAAACTCTCAAGAAAGCAGCACAACTGGCAGTTATCAATAGTCTTGAAAAGGTATGTTCTTTCCCTTGCTTGTAACTTTTTCCGTCTGTCTTTGCAGAAACTTGAGCAGAGAAGTCGAGTTTCCCAACAATGCAGTTAGATAAGCCTGTGGATGTGTTTATGGGTTTCTGTCATCTTCAATGCATGCTCAGTTTTGGTTTATGGCCAGAAATGGAAGGCCAAATTGAGTGAATATATAGTAAGGAAAACAAAATCCCAAGGATTTAGGTATGCTGGATTAAAGGAATTTCTGAGTCCACTATTCTGTCCTGCAGTCCACTATTCTGTCCTGCAGTGACAAGCTAGGGAAGGATAGAAAAATAATAGCATTCTTCTGCTTGACCAAATTATATTAAATGATAAACTCAGTGGTGCCATTCAACTGGTTTGCACCTATTCGTGAGAACCGGTTGTTAATTTTATAAGCAGTTCGGAAAACCAGTTGTTGGAAGAAACCTCCTTTTGTTTTTTTCTATTTTACAGGGCTAATCCTATAAGGAAGGCAGGAAGGAAACATGGTGTTGTTTCTAGAAACAACAACAGAATGTTTCCTTCCTAGCCTAATCTTTATTGCCCTGTTTACAGAAATTGCCTCTTGGTTAACCCATATAACAGCTCAAGGTTCTTGGCAATATGCCCAGACTTACTGTCACCTGAGCTCCACCCAGTCACATGATCACCCAGCCACGCCTACCCAGCTGGTCAATATGGCAGAGAACCAGTTGTTAAATTATTTGAATCCCACCACTGCTCTAGGTCTACTGGCATCTACCAGCCTCAAATACAAGGAAAGGGTTACCAAGGGTCCTGAGACCATGTTTAGTCATGGTTTCATTTGTGATATTTCAGAAATGTGTATTTGCCATTCTTCCGATATGGTGTCAAAAGGACTGAAAGCTATTGCTTTCAAAGTTTCTTGCTATGGGTAAATAAAAAACTGAGGTTGGTGTTATCTATTTTTTAAGCTCCATTTATATGCCATTTTTTTCTCCAACTCAAGATGCTGAACGTGAAAATCTCACCCCTAATTTTATCCCCATAACAAGAACCTGTTACATAGAGTTTTTTTATAGAGATAGAAATTTAGAAGGATAAAATACTTGGATGCAAGTTTCAGTGACCTCCAAAATTATTTATATATATGAGTATTTATATATATGAGTATTAAATGTACAACTATGAATAACCATACTGATTTTTAAATTGTAATGAACTTAGATAAGATTTGGGTATTTTCCCTGGACTTCACTATTGCATTTTGGAAGGGCAGTCTTTGGCACATGGTTCAAAGCCCCTAAAAAGTTGCTTACTCTAACTTATTCAAACAGCCCAGGTTTTCAGCTGAAATTTATACTTCCTGATTCGTGTCTCAAGTGCTCTGAATTTTTTCTCTCCTGGGAAAAACAATCTCTGAGTTTGCAGGATCCAGGATCCATAAATATCAGACCAAGAGCAAGCGGTTTCTTGTTCTCTGCCAGCCACTCCTAGGAGAAACAACTGCCTTCCAATGGCTGAGGCAAAGTGACCTTGAGACATAGGGTTGATCTCTGGCTCCAGAACAATGGGAAAAGCTGGTGAAAAGGAAACTCTAAGTGCCAGATGGTAATTGCTAGCTGGAGTTGGGGGCAGGGGTGAAATGAGAGCACAAAGCTTTGTGTACCTAGGGATCTTACATAAAGATCTTGCAGCCCCTAAATAGAAGAATGAGTCTGGCAGAATGTGACTCATCTCTGTATTGCATGTATAGCAGAGCATTCTCATGGAGTTGAAGAATTGTGCTGCAATTGTGTGACAATTGCTTCTTCTTGTTTCCTTAATAGATAAGAGATCCTGCTTTACACTATGGCTTATGATTACTTGCCCTGTTCCCATGGAGTTAATAGAACAGGGTTGGTTTTGATACCATGAACTCCTAAGGTCTCTGTGTAGTGGCCATCGTTGGCCTGCCAATATTCGTAGCTAATTTAGGTATATTACAGGCAGTTTTAAAGGCACTGGTAGTAATTATGATGCTAAGAGCTGTGGTGGCTGCCTGCCGGCTGCCTGCCGGCTGCCTGTAATTTGGCAGTTTGAATCTCACCAGGCTCAAGGTTGACTCAGCCTTCCATCCATCCAAGGATGGTAAAATGAGGGCCCAGATTATTGGGGACAATATGCTGACTCTGTAAACCGCTTAGAGAGGGCTGCAAAGCACTGTGAAGTGGTATATAAGTCTAAGTATTATTGCTATTTAGAGTCACAATTACCCACTTGAAACGGTATTTAATGTTCTGGGGCACTCTAATACTTTGATACAGGACAACTCCTAGGGACTGAAAACAGTACAGCTCCTGCACTCATCTAATCAATGCAGGTAGTCCAACTTACAACAGTTCAATTAGTGACCATTCAAAGGTACAATGGCCCTAGAAAAAGGGACTTATGACCGTTTTTCATACTTACAACCATTGCAGGATCCCCATAGTCAGGGGATCAAAATTCAGATATTTGGCAACTGAGTTATGATGGTTGCAGTGTCTTGCGGCAATGTGATCCATTTTTGGGACTTCTGACAAGCCAGGTCAATGGAGACGCCAGATTCACTTAACAACCGAGTTACTAATTTAACAACTGTTAAGTTCACTTAATGCTTGTGGCAAGAAAGGTCGTAAAATGGAACAAAACTCTCTTAAAAAATGTTTCACTTAGCCACAAAAGTTTTGGGCTCGATTGTGATCGTAAGTTGAGGAATAGACTGAAATGTTCCACTTAACTCCAAATTATTCTGTTCTAAGTTCAGAGTAACTGCTTCTACCTTACTAGCAATGTTTCAGTGCTCCTCTGACCATTTCAAAAGTATTCTGAACTCAAAATGGCCTGTTTGGCTCTCATGACACCAGCTTGAACTCAACAGAGAGCTGTTTCATGCACAACACACCTCTGGAATGTTCAAACCAGGATCAGGAAATTCATTTTGAGTTCAAAATTATTGTTCTAAATTTTGCACACATCGAATTGTGTACAGAAACCAACAACATAGTGTTAGCCACAGAAATTATTTTACTGTGGGGAATTTCACATTATTTTACTGGTTTGGACCTCTTCATTTTTCATGCATGCTCTTGTTCTACAATTGAAATGTTTCAAGCTTGGAAATGGCTATTTCAATCATTTCAAATATCTATCAAAAAATGAGTTGTTCACAAACATCTAGAAGGAATAGAAGAAACTTTTTGGAATTCAGATGAATGTTTCATACTTGACATGAACCAAGCTTCAAACATTTCAAATTCAAACCCTGGAAGAGAATTTGCTCTCGCATCACGTAGAAAGATGGCAATTTTTGTATTTTATTATTATTATGATGATGGTTCTTGCTCATTGGTCAAATATTTCCGGGGTACTGTTTGTACTTCCTAAATCAAAAAATAAATTTTCCAGTCCAGTCAGGTAGACCAGTCCTTTCTCTCCCTGCAAGTTTCTCTTATATGTGGATTGCAGTTACACAATATGTTAGAGAACAAAAGGAAGTGAGCCTGAGTGGAAGAATTTGGATGACCACAAGATGCTAGCAAACAGTTACAAGTTTTCTTACCTCTTGGCTAGCCATCATTGTCTTGGTTGGATTTTTGCAGAGCAATTCTGTTAACAGTACGTTACACCTAGGTAGCTATCATTTGTGGTTGTGGAATAACTTGCATTAGGTACCAGCATAAACAATCACAGGCTCAAATTCTTGCTAATCCATAAAGCTCATTACTCAGTCTTGGCCTAATCAAGCATTAAATAGTCTTAATTTACCACCTTCTTATAATAAAGGAAGGGGGAAAAAAAGAAAAGGATTGATTATGGATCTAAGAATTAACTGGTTGCATTTCCAATATTTCCTCCTACATTTTGCTGTATTAAAGTTTATTCATTTTTTTAAAAAAAATCAATAAAACAACTAGAAAAAAGCATATCAGAAAGTCCCTGTTAATTCCACCTCTTCCCCTTACAAAAGCATTTCTCAGATGACAAATCAGATGTGAAGAGGATATTAATTCCCAATCACTGGAGGTTTTCAAAAACAGACTGGACAACCATTTAATTGGGATGGGTATATAAAGCTCTTGCCTTGAGCAGGGGGTTGGACTAGAAAACCTATGGAGTCTTTCTTCCAGCCTTATGATTCTATGATTCTGTACTGCACATAAGTGGAAATAAAATCATGTCCAACAGGAGATAAAAATTAATATATAGATATGACCTCTACCTGAGTAGGAAGGAGCAGGTCATTTCTCCCAAACCACATCAGTCTCTAAGAGAATATTTTCGATGAAAACAGTCCAGGCAACCTATATGTACTCTGAAAAGAGGAAGAAAGGGTTAATATTCTATTTTCAGCACAAGATCCCTGAAACTTCTCCCAGTTTCATGATGCAAAAGGATGGTGAACGGTCATGGAAACTGGAAATTAATACCAGAGGCTGAAGCTATTATGATGGATAGAGAACATTAGCCGCCACCACCCACAGCAGCCTCTTCCTGCCCTTCTCCTCAACCTCATCCTCTCCCTACCACCTGCTTCTTATCTGCATTAGGAGGGTGGGAAATCTATCTCTTCAGATGTAAAGGCACCTGGTAGCAACTGCAATGATAGGGTGTCATGGCAACATCTCCAAGCTAATTGATTAAAATGGTAAAAAAAGAAAGAAAGAAAGGAAATGACTTTCAGGACTGTAGGCAAACTTGGTCACAAGCCAAGGAAATTTGAGGTGGAGACTGTTAGGTGATCATTTATAACAGGGGTGTCCAACTCGCGCCCCGTGGGCTGGATGTGTCACACGCTGGCCACGCCCATGCCCAGTTTAGCGAAGGGGGAGAAAGTCACGATACATGACTACACTGAGGCGACACGAGTTTGACACCTCTGAATTATAAGCTCTGAAAAACTTGTAAGGCTTCTGGAAAGAATGACAAATAAACAAAGATCACTTGTGGATAGCCGGAATAGCTTTCCCAAAGCTGGTTACCTCCAGAAGCATTGGGTTCAGATTTAAAACATTGCCTAGTTAGCGTGCCCATTGAGAGCTGTAGTGCAAAATTAGGGCTACCAGGTATGGGCTACAAAAACCTGGATGACCACTTGTCTTTGTGGAAAAGATAACTATCCCTCTGCAACATCTTTCATAGGAACGATAAGTTTTGCTTAGGAAAACCAAGTTAAAGCTTTCAAGATTGACTAAGCAGCTTTACCTAGGTCTTTGCTTTTACATCTTCCTTTTTAATATAAAGTCCTGCTTTGCAGAAGGACCTTCTTCTACACCCCCTAGTATCACTGACCATATTATTTTCAATTACAGTATTCTGCATCATTTGTAATATTCTCATTTCCAAATGACCAAAGCTTCTACGGATTCAGTCCACTGTATAGTAGGCTTTTTCGTGTTGGGGTGTCAGCTGCCAGTATTTGCAGCCAACAAAACATTAGCAATTCTGATGTGGAATTCTGATAATAGTTACTAAATAGTTACTTTAGTAGGGCTAAAGTATTTCAAGGACTTTAAGCTAGAGACGGCTCCTAGATAGCATTTCCAGCATCAAACACATGTGATATTGACACATGGGATATTACATGTGAGTTCTTTGTAAAGTTTTTTTATCTGGAAAATTCAAGAGAAATTCCTGGATAAGCTATCACATCAATAATTTTTAGGAACATAAAAGGCAGGCAAATGTTTTTAAATTTCCAAAGATCATGGAACTGACCATTCCCTCTCATTGTTTCCTTCCTTCCTTCCTTCCTTCCTTCCTTCCTTCCTTCTTTCCTTCCTTCCTTCCTTCCTTCCTTCCATCCGTCACAAGTAATCACTTTCTGAGATGGCCTTATGGCTGCTCCAGTCTTAAAAAACCAAGCAGCTGCACAGAAACTGATCTCAGGTGTTAGCCATCAGTCTGTTTTGGAAAAATAGCAGGAAAGGAGATAGATATAATCCTTTGTCTTGGAGACCATGAAATTCTTAAATTTTCCTTCTCCAAGCCTGGACACAGAGCTCTGATCACAGAAGGCATGTTTTGCATGGGCTGTTCTGCTAATCTGAATATGGTTGGATTGACGTCATGCCAGAAATGACCACAGACATGCTGGATCCAACAATCCTCTGCCTTCTGCCAGTGCTAAGGATCGATTAGATCACTTCAAGATGGCTTCAAATTATTTTTCTAATCAGATTTTTATAAAGTACAACTGTGTGTGGGGAACTCTTAATACCGTTAAGTCAAAGATAAAATTCAAAACAATCTTAATTGGTTAGAAAAAAAGAGTTGAAAAAATGAAAATTTAAAAATACAGATGCACAGTTCTTCGCTTCAGAAACAGATACCTGTTGCACAGACTTGACATGGGAAATACCTGACTTGGGACTATATCTATTTGTTTGGCAACTGTAAAGTAATAAATAAGAATATTTTCATTAACTCAAGAATGAATATCAACCCCCCAAATGTAGTCTGGATCCTAACTGGACAAGGTTAAGAAACTCCAGTCTAAATGACGGCTTCCATAGAACTCATAATATGATGCTATGCTTATTCCTAATAAAAGTGTGAGAGAGAAAAACAATGCACAAGCAGAAAACAACCCGCAAATGCCAGTCCTCCTCACGCTTCCATCCTGCCAATCTTTACATTTATCTTCCAAGCAAGGTTCATTAAAGATTTCCAGAAGCTTTATAAGCATTGATGAAAAATGGCTGGGAAATTGGGAAGCCTCCATATGAAAACTACTCGCCTATATAAAAGACCCCAATTGCTGCAAAAATGTATGTAAATGAAGAAAGTCAGGGTTGTCTGAGACAAAGACTCATGTTTACGCTTCAGCTTGTCAAGCCAGAAATTCTTAAATTACACTAGATCTTCAGTTGTACCAGATCCAGTTTCCCTAACACCGCATGCCTGTGCCTTTGTAATTTACTGATTCAGTGAATGATTTTGACCTCTGTCCTTGATGATTGACTCTGACCATCATCAGATTTCAGATTTTCATATGGGGGGGAACAAAATACTCCCCTGCCTTGCCCCTTGTCCCCATTCTGGTACTACAGAGCAAAATCACTCCTAAGAGTTCCCACAAGTGACTTTTAAAAGTAGAGGAGAATGAGAACGTTCTCCATGGTTTACCCGTAAAAATATACTAAAGTTAGCATTGCCGTGCAATTGACATTTTTGATTCCCGAAGTCAAGGAGTTCAATCATCTTTCCTATTAGGTGGGTCCAGATGCGATCACACTGTTTGAGATATTGCCCCGTAAACACACTTTCCATTACTAGTGAGAGTATATATGTATATACCGGTATGTAATCACTGTATTTATCCAATGTGTTACAGCGGTGCTTAAATCCAATATACTTATAAAATACAAACAGTGGAAGCCTCTGAAGGCAGCAACTGGGTAAGGAGCATCCATAAAACCAGCAACATCTGAAAAGACAATGGTCCCTAATAGATCCACATTTGTATTCTGTCAAAAGCCGGGAAAAAGACTAAAGCTTTTATCTGGTTCTTCAAAATAATAGCGTTGGTGAACATTTTAGGAGGGGGAAGGGAGGAGGCTAGGGGTGGGATATAGCCGGGTCTGCCTGCATCGGGCAAATTGGTAGCTACATGCAGCCTCCATTCCGTGGAGGGGAACAGGAAGCAAGAAGTGTTGGGCCCTCCCACCTGCCCTGGTGTTTACCTGGTTTTTATCAGCTCAAGCTGATAGGTGCTGCAAGCCCCAGCTGGGGGCTGGGAAGCGGCGCACATGTGTTTTTCCAGTGAGCACGCGCAATCCTGAACCAGTAGCTGCACCGGTTACATCTCACCCCTGTAGGAAGCAAATTCTACAACTTGGGGACCCCAAGGGGAAAGACCTGTGTTCCTTCCAAAGATTTTAAGATGGAAGCCTACAACAAAGGCCCTTGGTTTGGCTCAGTATTTCAGGTCATTTGGAGTTTCATTAGATTAAAAAAACAGCTCTAGGAGCATACCACAGTAAGTAGTAAATTGTGATTTAAGCTGTGGAAAAACGCATTACCTGAAACAAAGTCCTGCACAAAACCCTGTTGTGATATCCTAATTCTGAACCAGTTAAAGACCTGCATGCCTTTCAGCAAAAGCCTCACATATGCCATCTTTCTAATCCTACCATTGATCTACAAGCATAGATTTTTAAAAAGCGCTGCCGTTATTTACAGAAAAAATGGACTCTATTCTAGGCAAATCATAGTTTCTACGTGCCACAGTTTTTTGTTTTTGGCTAGTATGGAATGGAGTAGGGAATGAGCACAACATGTTTTATATTTAGAAAGTTCTACGTTCAGTCCTGTCATTTCCATGCAAAGAACCACTGGAAGAACTGTTGGATAATCAATGTATAAACAGTGGGGAGCTAGGTTGAGTAATACTGAGCAATAGTTCCATATTGCACCGTAACGCTAGGTGGAGATGCTCATGGCTCCATATTGCTAGCATGGTAGCAGAAGGGGAGAGGAATGTACAGTTTACTTTATGGATCATCGCATAAGGCTCATATCATGGTAAAAGGCAGAATGTTCAGATCTACACCCCAACACAGAACCACCTTCCTTCATTTAGACTGGAGCATAGGAAGGGCATAAAATGTCATGGATTCAACATGGCAGGACAAGGTGGAGAAGGTTTTACAGACCACTGTAGCTACACTGGGGAGAGTCCAGCAGGAATCCTCTGTCTCTGAATTTGCTCATTTGGAAGTGGTGCTCTTTTCAACGGTCCTCTTATCAGATGGAGCATTTCCTTCATCAGTGTTAATATCCATGTAGCGAAACAATGAAAGGGCTTCCTATCAGTTCCAAATAGGACGTGAAAAGCTCTCAGCGTTAAGCGTAGAGGATGCTGGAATAGGGCAATGGGAAACGCCTGAGTCACTGAAATGCCTCTTTGATTCCAGTAGTCTGATACCTTCAAAGGGGGTGGAAGGAGCGAAAGCCAGTCAGACAGACCGACAGACAGACAGGCGAATGATGCGCTTAATGAGCCAACGTGCTTTTTATCCAAATGACAAGAACAGCAAAACTGGAATGTGGAATGTGGATTTTGAAGAAAAGAAGTAACTGGAGAATATGCAGGCTCGACATCGGAAAACAATCGTTTGGAGAAAAATTAAGTGTTAACACTCCCTCTAAATAGTGGGAATGGGGAGCTGCAAGTCACAATGAAGCCCCCCAATCTCTTTTTTTGGAGCACATGAATTTCTACAGGATCATACCACCTAAATTTGGTGGCACTCTCAAACCAAAAGGGGAGAGATAAATGCTAAATAAAGAAGGAATGTTAGGTTCCTGGTTTACTCAGGGCACCTATTTTTAATGACTCTTTGAAATCCCAACAAGACAAGTCAAAGCAACCAATCCAGGATTGTCACTAAGCAATATTTCAACATGGATCTGCTGCAAATTACAATTGGTTGGGTGGATGGATGGATAAATGGATGGATGGATGGATGGATGGATGGATGCTTGCTATCATATCTTTTACTTTAGGAACTCGGAGAAGTTCCTAAAGAAACTAATTTTTCCCTCACAGTAACAACCCTGTGGGGTTGGTCAGGCTGAGAAACAGTGACCAGGCCAAGTCAGCCAGTTTCCTTCCATGACTAGGAGGGAGGAACATGAATTGGGTCTTTCCAGTCAAAATCCAGTATCTTCACTCAGCTAGCAAGGACCATTTTAGATACATTATTTTTATCCACACTTTACATTGTTAAGATGTTTAGGCATGTGAAACATTTAAGTATATTTTGCAAATGTACATATAAAGTGATTCCCAGAGTCTAGTGAATAAATATACGCTTTCTCCCACCACTCCCACCACCCACCAAGTGAAAATGATCCATTGACTTCTGTGGCTTAAACAAAAGACCTATGGAAGATGAGCTGGCAGCCCAACATGTGGATTGTATGCCAACTAACAGCGCAGCAGAAAGGCCATAAAGATTATTAAAGATGCTCTTGTCAGTGCATATGGGGAACATGATAGATTGCAACACCCTGCAACCCAACACAATGGAGCACAATGCCAGACAATGGGATGCAATACAATCAAATGCAATACAATTCTCGGGATTGCCGCGTAACTCAACACAATGCAATATCAACTAGCATCACTCAATGAAACCGGCTTCAACGGCAGCACAGAACATGTTCAAGGGATAATGCAGCCCGCCCGAGCCATTTCAAGTGAAGAGGGCCTTTTGCCATTTGTTATGACGTGAATGGCTTTAAGGCTCCAGCACATTAATTACGGTTTCCCCCAAAGGACTGAATGGAAGGCTGTCACTGCCTGTCCATACGATCATGAACTAGAAGCTGGTTCTCCAGACAGATCTGTCCTGAAAGAGTTTGAGGAAAGAAGGCTTACACCTGTGCACACACCATCAAAGGTGACCAATAAGTATCCATGTGTACATCTTCCAAAAATTATAGTAATTTAGTGACTGTTAAATTGAACGAATGAACGAATGAATGGTGAGATTGTATGCAGCGCCTACCAATTATATGCTGAAATCAGACATTCATTCATGTGATTTTAAACATAGATCAGGGGAGGAGAAGGTCAGTTTTCCTTCTTCCTACCATGCATATTTTTTTTCCATTGGGTAAATAAGGATTTTTTTTGGGGGGGGGAGAAGACAAGCATTCAAATGCACAGCCTCCCTCTTTTTCGCTTGATTCTGCTGACTGTATATTAAACTGCCCTGGGGCAAGTAAGGGGGTCACATTTTCTTTTGAAATTCAACATTGCACTTCGTTGGAAGGAGAACGCAATTCCCCCGGCAACAGCGTCCTTCAGTAACAAGTTGGAAGTGAATTTTTCATCTGAAAAATTATGAAGTGAGTCGTGATATTTTGTATTTTCTAGTACTATCTAGTAGATGTTTGACCAATCAGTTTAACTACAAAGAGAAAAAAATCATCACTTGTTAGGCAACTTATTCTACATCGTATTTGTTTTTAATGGATGGATTCGCACAACACGCTACGCCATAAATGTGCCTTGTTGCTTCATAGGTTGCATGATGCTCAGCTAACTGCAATATTTTTGGTACACTGTAAATCACATGTTGGCATACTGGGTGTAAACATAACTATATTTTGCTAAAGGTTAACTAAATGCTTCTTAATGAATTGTATTTTCCATTCTTATATTTTTAAAACTATTGTTCTTATAATCATTGTTGTGGAAATAGTCCCATTTAAGTAAACTCCTTTATTTCATTTGTCTGAAATGGTATAGGGTTTCCTGCTTAAGCAGGGGGGTGGACTAGAAGACCTCCAAGGTCCCTTCCAACTCTGTTATTCTATTCTATTCTGTTCTGTTCTATTTTCTTCACTATCTAATCTATCTAATTCCTTTTGCTTTTCCTGATTAGATTTTTATGCAAGATTATACTTTGAATCTTTGGAATTTACCTACATTTGGCCACTGTAAGTTGTTAATGGCAGTGCTTCCCATTAACACAGTGCAATACAGGTAATCCTCATTTAATGACCACTCGTTCAATGATTCCTTGAAGGATACAATGGCTTTGAAAAAGGATATTTATAACTGGTTCTTGTAGATGCAGCAGTCACAACTGCAGCTAACTGGAATTGGTTAGCCAGATCACCTTTTGAGAGTTTTAGAACAACTTTGGTATCCCTAAACCTGCTGTATCTATGCTGCAAAAGTCCAGGGGAGTGCTTAATAACAGCAGAAACTTCAAAATCTGTGCTTCTTTTTGGTGATCATCTGGAAATTTTGTATCCCAGACCTGATAGCCTTAGGTCAGGGGTGCCCACACTTCCCTGCCTGTGAACTACCCCGGCTCACAGGGGAGGGAAGCAATCACCCCACCCTTCTGTGCATGCGCGCGCTCCTTCCCCCCACCTTCTGCGCGCGTTCCCCCCACCCTTCTGCACATGCTCATGCTCCTTCCCCTACCCTTCTGCGCATGCGCGCGCTG
>JAOYMU010000098.1:103725723-103739154 GCA_025802295.1 Psammodynastes pulverulentus | reverse complement strand
GTCCGTGAACGGCAGGCGCCCCTTTCTGGGACACCTGGCCCCTAGGGGCCTCAGCGGCGGCTGGATTCGGGCGCTGGGGGCAGGAGAAAGCCCAGCAGCCGTCCATTGCTGCTGGAAGCCGGAAGTCGAGTCCCCAAAGAGATGTTTCCATAACAAAGCAAAGGCTGAGCAGAAAAAAAATATTTCTCTACTCTAGTTCTTGACTTGTAGCTAATTAGGACTATCATACATATAGTCCCATCCGGTACAGCTGTTGGCCATACTGGTTAAAAATGATAATGGTAAAATCCAACACAATCGGAGGACCTCAGACTGGGGAAGGATAGAATGGGTACTGGTGGCCTGGAAGGGTAATTAATACCTAAATCCACGAAGAATGAATTCATGGCTTGGTTTGCAGAATACGTTTATCTTGGTTATTGAATTTCCCCATACTCTGGGATGGCAGAATGTACTGAATCATCAATCAGAACTCTTGAGGCACTTAAAAGTTAAAAATTATTTTAAGATAGATGTTCTTAGTTAAAGACTTTGGTTTTCTAAAGTTTAAACCATGCTTCCTATATTAGTGGAAAACCGCCTAAAGTTGATGGAATTCCTGATGCCCGTTTAATACTATAATTCAGTATAAAGTGACCCTGAGCAACAAGGCATTATTAAGGTATGGACTTATGCTTTAGGGAGAAGTATACAAAAGGAATGTATCATAAAATAGAAGTGTACATAAGGGTTGATGACAAGATGAGGGTGCCAGCCTCCCAATTGGATCTGGCTTAATACCTTATGGTCAAAATAGAGTTTTCCTGCCTATGTAATGTACAGGTAATCTTCATTTAGTGATTGCCTCATTTAGCAACCATTCATATTTATGACAGTGATAGAAAAGTAATTTTGTGTCCAATCCTCAATTAAAAACTTTTTGCAGGTCTATACAGCAAAAGAAAGCAGAAATAAGACCATAAGCACAATTTTCAATTTCACTTCATGTCTGCTTCACATAGCTACTAAGTTTCCAGTTCCAATTGTGGTTGCTAAACAAGGACTACCTGTAATGAATTGTTTATAACTGTTGACCAAACGTTTTGACGTCCTACATAATCCTTCATCAATCTCTTGTGGGGTCTCCCTGGATCAGATTGTCTGGAAGCCTATTGATCACTGTTATAGGGTATTTTGATAAAGAAACTTTCTTTCAGATCTCCATTCTTTTGGTTTATATTATAGTAATCGCTACCTTTTCCATAACACTGCAAATCTTTCAAAGGAGGTGCTTTGGAATGAGGAAGTTAAAATTATTAAAGCAGCCACATCTTATTCCAGGCTCACCTGCTTTGGGAGCTGCTCCTAGCACTGCCTCTACTTTTTGTACGTATCTGTGTCTGTAGGCTGCCACTTTATTTCATTTTTCCCCCAGTGGACTGAAGTGGTCATTACCAAACATGCTTACAGAGTTGTGACAGTTTCCAAAATAGCCATATAAGCAGAAGAAAAGATGCAGTTGCTTTAACCATTGGAAAGAACTGCTCTGGGCATGCTCTGGCATGTTAACAAACCACATGGCCTGGGATTGCAAAATACGCTCAACACAAAAGTACTAACTCATAATCAAACCAGGCAGATTGTGCAAAGGCTGTTGTTGTTAGATCTTTAACAGAACTGCTAAGCATCCCAATGTAAACACAGCTCATGAGTCTAACATACGAGCAGACCGTCACATCCCCATGGCCCTTTCTGATGTGAACAGAAACCTTCTACTGACAACAAAAACAACTTGGAGAAGTAAAAGATTCCAACTTTGCAGAGAACAGAGATTATTCTTGAAATGACCCCACAGTTATAATCTTTTAAATAAGATAATTGTACTAGCCTAAGAAAACCATAAGCACAATTGTTTAATGCTTTTTTTCTACTAGGAAGCCTACCCCCTCCCCCAAAAAACAATAAGGATCATTTACAGTTCTATATCTGTTGGCATATATGTCACAATAAGGTGTGAAGGTTTTTTTTTAAAGGGCTTGTATCATGATACTGCTTAGCGATCCTACCTCAGATCCATAAATGGGTGTCCCACCTAAAAGCAGCAGACCCTTGATGAAAGGAATTCAACATTAGGCAGGCAAAGAATTTTGATTCCATGGACCATAGACCGTTAACCTGACCCAATGCAAGAAATGCCATAGCAGTACACTAGTTGTTACGCAACTGCTCTTAAATGCCCTGAATTGGTAAAAGACAACCCTGCATCCCTTCATAAGCTGCATCTGATGAGCCGTGGTGGCGCAGTGTCTAACCAGTGTCTAACAGTACTGCAGGCTACTTCTGCTGACTGCCAATTGCCTGCAATTTGGCAGTTCAAATCTCACCAGGCTCATGGTTGACTCATCCTTCCATCCTTCTGAGGTGGGTAAAATGATGACCCAGATTGTTGGAGGCAATATGCTGACTCTGTAAACTGCTTAGAGAGGGCTGTCAAGCACTCTCTAAGTATATAAGTCTAAGTGCTATTACTATTGCTATCTCTCCTCAAAATGAGATACAGTCAGTTAGCTTTTTGAAATCACTTGGTGGGACATTCACCACGAGTCTGAAATACTTTCTCCATATGATCAGCTGCCTCTTTAGCCTCAATGAATTGATTAATGAAGAGAGGTAACATGACCAGCCTTAGAATTGGCAATAAATATATTGCAGTGGTGGATAGCTTCTGTCTTTTAGGATAACCATCTATAATAAATGCAGAAATATGGTGCAGACTACCACTTGGTAGCACAGCCATAAAAACTTTGGAAAATATATTCAAATGCTATAATGTGTCCATACCTATAAAGATTAGAACGACATCATATACCCTGTGACAATTTATGGAAGTGAAAGCTGGCCTTTAAAGAAGCAGAATAGAAAGAGTATTGATGCTTTTGAATTTTGATGTTGGGGAAGATTCGTGAGAATATGGTGGTCAGCCAAGAAAACAAGTGGATGGATCACTGAACAAATCAACCCAGAGTTCCCACTTAAGGGACAAATGACAAGGCTCGAATTATCCTATTTCGGATACATTATCCAAAGGCCCAGATTTCTGGAAAAGGCTCAAATGCTGGGAAAGGGTAGAAGGAAAGAGAAGACGACAACAACTAGCAGCAAGGTGAAAGGACTCCATTACAGAGGCAATAAGTGCACCATTGGGAAACATGAAAAAAGAGGTTAGGGATAGATTGTTATGTAGAAAATTAATCTGTGTGGTCACTAAGAGTCAAAAATGATTTCATGGCACATAATCAATCAATCTTTAACCTTTCCTGCCTCCTGAATCTCATGCACCAGCTAAAAATTTCTCAAGGCTGATGCAGAAATCCTCAAGTTGTCCTGTTGCCAAGATATGGCCTGAGGAATCTTTTTGTCTAGGGGTATGAAAAATGCAGGAAATCTCTCTGTGAATTTATTGCACATCATCTTTTCCCTCTCTCTTCATGCATGCAAACTCCTTCTCCTCTCCTGCTTTCTGAGTCTCTCATTAGGTACTGGCACCCCCGTGTGGATAAAAAAAATACCACTTCAATTCCAATCAAATGTACAGTATTTGTGCCTCATTGGACATTTATTTTGTTTTAGAATCCCCATGTACTGTAAGTCTGCATTTGTGTAAAAGAGAGCATGAGAAAAATTTCAGTCTCTTAGTCTCAACAATAACTTTTGTATCAAAGCACTGCAGAAGAGAAAGTAGGAATCATAGCACCCACATGAGTTGGAAGAACTTCAGAGATCATCTAATCCAAAGAAAAAAATGCATAAAAAGAAAAAACAAAACAATATTCTAGATCAAGGTTGCAAAACTCCAGGCCCAGGGGCAGGAGGCATCATGTGCTGGCCATGCCTACACCCGGTTTAGCAAAGGGGGGAAAGTCTCGATACATCAAGTGATGCCGCTGTAATAACATGAGTTTGACACCCTGTTCTAGATGAAATCTGAGCAAAGCAGAATAGAAAGAAACAATTAATTCTCTTACTCTTGACACTCTTTTGTTGAAACACATGTAAGTTTGCTCTTTTGTTCTTTCTTATATGCAGCTGTCTCATGTTTCCCCTGTGATCTACCAAGAGACCTGGAATTTTATTCATGTATTTCTGTCAAATACATATTGTCTGAAAGATATTATCCTCCTATACTCATGCCTTTGATTTCTCCTACCATAATCCAGGACTTTGCAGTTGTCCTTGTCGAAATTCATCTTGCTGGTCTCTAATCCATTTTTCCAGCTTGTGAAGATCATCCTGAATCTTGATGTTTGCCACTAAAGCATTTGCTACCCCTATTACTTTTGTATTGTATGTAAATTCAATGACAATATTTTCAAACCTCTTATTTTCTAGTAAATTATCCAAGTTATTTATAAATATGCTGAAGTGCTCAAGGATCCATAGGATTCATTGCTCAACACTTCTATTCAGCTTGACATGGAGTCCTTGAAGTATAGTCATGGGTTACAATTGTTCATCAGCTTGGTTAATTTTTCTGGATGTATTTAATCTGTTCTGGAGGCTTAAACTTGTTCATGGTCACCAGTTGCTCCTCAATTATCTCTTTTGGGCTGTTCCTCCTACTTGTGTCAATTGTTATTTTAGTTCCCTTTTAGGACAAAGACTGGAACAAAATAGAAAATGAGTATACCTCTTACCTGTTATTATCCAACCATCTTTTTCAAATGTCCCTTTTTCTTTTTTTTCCCCTTCTTTCTCTCTTCCTTTTGAGATAGAGCAGGTGGCCCTCCTTTAATAACCACTCATTCAGCAACCATTCAAACTTGCAATGGCACTAAACAAATATTTATAATCAGGCCTCAAAACTCTCGTGGTTGCAGCAACCCCATAGTTATTTGTTCATAATCTGGATACTCGGTGACAGGGTTATAATTGCATTGTAACAGCATCCTACAGTCATGTGATCACCATTTCAACCTTCACAGTCAGTTTCCAAAAAGTAAAATCAAATGGTAATCATGTGATGTTCTCACTTAATAACCTCCTGTGATTCACTTAATGATGGCAGCCGAGAAGTGACAGAAATGTCGTGCTTTATGACTACATCGTTTAGTGACCCAAATTCCAGGCCCAATTACCATCATTAACCAAGGACATGCTCTTTTTGTTCACCACTCCTGTAAGCCTGGTTCTTTTAGTGCTTTAGTCTTTCTGACTTTCTTCCAGAAAATATTATCTACCTGCCAGTATGTTGAGTGTCTACCCATCTGCTGTGCATGTCACTTTTAAATTTTAGCACAGTGAAAACCTCCACACAAAAGCTCCGGGTTTCTAAGCTGCTACCCATAAATGGGATACCTTGAAATTTCCTCAAGAACATCTGTTGGGCAGGGGAGGCATTGAATTTTGCCAAGGCTGTTCTGAACTTGGGAACTATCATTTGTACAAAATGTAGTTTTAACCAATAAGAGAAAATACACGTCTAAATGTGCGTTTCAGTTTTGAACACATCAGCCTCATGGACATGTTAGGAATATGTCATGGGACTTGAAATATGTTCCACCAGAATTCGCACTGCACCCTCTCTAAAGAGATTTATAAAAACTCTGTAACAAAGTACACCCACTTCTTTTCCTGATGGAAGGGACTATCTTATTACAATTGTTATCCATTTTTGTAAACTGCTGTGGAAATACTTCTTGGCTGAAGAGTAGGGCAAACATCTGTCAAATAAATAGAGATTTATCAAACTGTGTAGCTTGATGAGATCTTACTTGCTTAGTCTTTAGCAGGCAAAGAGGCCAGTCATGTTTATATGTTATATCTGAGGCAGTTTAAGGCACTTAACCTTTCAGGATCAAAGTGCCTGAGCCCCAGCAAACAAGGCTGCCAGATTTAAAACCTTTGATTCTGCCAAGGTGGTGGGTAGGAAGCCCAAACATTGGAGGAATGAACCAGCAGCAGCAGGAAAGACATCAGAAGAAGCCATTCAGCAAGATCAACACCTTCAAATAGTCCCATCCTGAGCAGACATAAAGACCACAAAAAGGAATTCTGATAAAGGAGCTATTTTCCAAATGCCACGTGCACTCCGTTGGCATCTCCGAGCCTTTTGTTCTTTCTGTGCCAGGTATGCAGGCTGTTAAAAGCCGATTGCTAGCAGGGACGTGGTAAGGGCTGCCTTGGAAGTAATGAGAAGCTCCATTGACAGCGCCCCAGCCTTTGAACTGAGCGAATCTCTTTCTGGAGCTCCTCTTCAGCTGCAGGGACTGTATGACTGGGCCATTTTCTCTGATGCCAGTTCTCCACTGGGCAAGCATTTCCCTGTTCTCAATGGAGACGGTACATGTAAGCTCATGCTTTTGAAGTTTTTTCTGTAAATGGGCAAGGAGGGTCATTGGATGCTGAACAGTTCCCAGACAGTTGGGTACAAAATAGGAGACGCTTTCGGAAAGAAAGAAAAAATATTTTCTGAAAAAACGTAATATATTCACAAGAAACATCACAGGTGTAATAAAGGATCAATGACATAAAAAAAAGTTTTGCATTATTAATAAAGAATTCTGTGCCATTCAGATATTTACAAATTTTCTGGATGAAATAGTTCAAGTTTCAACTATAGGATTACTTGTTGTTTCAGGACATAAGAACGGTTATCTTGGAGGTCATTATATTTAATCTATGGCTTGTCTTTGATAACTAGAAAACAAGAGAAATATTTTTTAAAACTAAGTGTTTTCTGTTAATCAGTTTAACTTTCTCTCTATAAGACAGACAGATATTGTGAAGCAAAGTGCAATACAAGAGGTCACAGAAATCCTCCTAGAGTTTGCATTTTGTTGTTGTGTGTCAAATGGCTCCTTTCTCGACCATCATATTCAGTGTTGACTGTAGACCTGCAAAGAAGCACAAAATGGAAATAGAATAACAGGGACTTTGGAGGTCTTCTAGTCCAACCCCCTGCTCAGGCAGGAAAGCCTACACCATTTCAGACAAACAGTTGTGCAATCTTTTCTTTAAAAATTCCAGTATTGGAGCATTCACAACTTCTGGAGGCAAGTTGCTCCACTGATTAATTTTCGAACTGCCAGGAAATTTCTCCTTAGTTCTAAGTTGCTTTTTTCCTTGATTAGTTTGCATCCACTTCTTCTTATCCTGCCCTCAGATGCTTTGGAGAATAGCTTGACTCCCTCTTTGTGGCAGCCCCTGAGATATCGGAACGCTTGCTCTCATGTCACCCCAAGTCCTTCTTTTCATTAAACTAGACATACCCAATTCCAGCAACCGTTCTCTATATATTTTAGCCTCCAGTCCCCTAATCATCTTTGTTGCTCTTCTCTGCACTCTTTCTAGAGTCTTTTTTACGTAGTGGCGACCAATGATGATTTGGATTAAATTTCTGAAAGATGCTCCATGTGCTTTGATGATGAGTAAGCATCATCAAGGGTTTTTTGATAGTGAAGTCAATGGCCCCATTGGGGGTACTCTTTTCTTCCTAAGCCAGAACTGTCTCTGTTCATTAAAGAGTGGAGACATTTTTCTGGCTGGGTTGGGAGCAAATGTGGAATAGCACCCATGGGCCCCTTTTCCTTTTTTGCCACTCCAGGCCTTTCCAAGTCTCTTATCCAACAAGGGTCAGGATCGACCCCTACCTGGAGTTTAGGATGTTACACTGCTTGCCTGGACTTTTAGATGCCTCGCCCTCTGGAGTGACAGGCACGTCTTTGTGGAAGGCAAGATTAGAGCAAGCCCACGGCCGGCCGATGGGCCAGGCAGCCTCAGCCCAGGTGACAGGAGCAGTGAGGCCGGTCCTCTGCTGAAAAACAAGGCAGAGGAGAGAGAAAAGTGACAGGCTTGGAAGCGGGCCAGGGGAAGGAGGGAGAGGAAAGGGCTGCTGCACAAAGGGCCGTCCTGTCTTCACACCTGCTTGGACATACAGGGAGCATGGAGGCCGAAAGGCGTATGGTGAAGGGGGGGGGACACTGACAGATAGAAGCAGGGGGAAAATAATTCTCACTGAAAGAAGCATGTCATTTGGGAGATAGCTCCGTGAGACACTTCAAATAAAGGGAAGCAGCCGTGGTGACAGGGTACATTCTTTGCCTCAAATGTGCTGCAGGGCTGGGAGTGCCAGAAATATTAGAAGGGGGAGAGAGAGAAAAGGCTATTTGAGTCGCATCAAAGGCAACCACCACTGACACAAAGCTCTTTGCAGTGATCGCCAACCTGAAAGCCAGCACAGAAGAGGAGGCTTTGTTCTTTGATTGTGCAGCCACTTGACTTGCTCCTTTCCAGCACTGGGCTGTTTTGAGTAGGTTTGGGAGCCTGCCATTTATCTTTTCATTAGGGGACCAGAACTTCAGCAGATGTGAGCCAGACCCTGCATGGAAGGCTGCCAAATCCAAGCCGGAATCTGAGCCTCGTGCAGAGATCCAAGAAAGAAGAACTCAACTCTTCCCTACCATTGTTTCTCGGGCAGAAAATCCGGACTAGGTGTGAATCCTATTGAGTTAGGGGTGACTTTCTGTTGTATTCTGGATTTGTTCGAACCACAGTTCCCTGAATTCCCAGATAGCTCAGCTGTTGATGAGGCTGCAAATTTGGGGCACTGTAATCCCAACAGTTCTAGAGAACTCCAAGTTGGGAAACTTATCCCACAATGAGCCCAAAGAAGTTGCATCCCCATCCACCGATGAAGGATGTTGAAGACCAGCACTAACTACAGCAGTGGCAAGGTAAACACTACCCCAAATGTCTCCGTGTTCTGTCCCTGACCTCTAACAACAATCTGCATCAGAGGCAATTCCAACTTTCTTGATGCCTCTGAGATACCTGTTTCTGCAAGAGAGGTGTTATGGTCAGGGAGGGTCATTATTCTGAGCACTCAGTAATATCACAGCTGCCTGTCTGGAAAAAAAAATGTTCTTCCTCCAGTCATCAGACCATTTTCCTCCAATTTTATTCTAAATCCCCCTGGATACATTCCTGTCAGGTGCAAGGAGCCAAGACATGATGAACTGCTCAAAAAAGTTACTTTATTGCTATTTACTTATAAACAGAAATCTTGCCAGACTAAAGTATATTCTGCATAACTATTAGATAAATACTGTAATGATTTAGGGAGGGTTATTCCTTCTGGGCCTCTTTCTGCATTCTAATGATTCAAGACTGATTTGCCTCTTCACTCCTGCCTGCAACTCAGCGCCAGATTCCACCACAATTTCCAATGATTGTCCAGGTTACGAAATTTGCCTACATACCACTGAAAATTGTCCTCAACTTCCAATGATTTGTTTAGCAAACATGCAATGTTACAACACTATTGAAAAAAGTGACTTACAACTGGTCCTGACATTCTCCACCATCGCACCATCCCCACGGTCATGTGATAAAAAATTTGGGCACATGTATTTACAATGGTTGCAATGTCCCAGGGTTGTGTGACTGCCATTTGTGATCATCCCAGTCATCTTCCAACAAACAAAGTGAGGGAAGCTGGATTCACTTACCAACCACAATGATTCAGTTAACAACTGCTGTATCCACTTCACTAGCATAGGCTGGATGGCCTCTTGTGAAGATTCTCTCTACAAATCTTGAGGCCTTACTTAGCATATTGTAAATAAGAACAATAAGAACAATAATGCAAAGCAACCCATACTGATAATATTTTAAAGTAAAATGAAAATGTTGTTGGAGCTCAGGACTGCTCTCCTGCTCCACCTCATTCAAGAAATGATCTTTCTAAGTCTCCCTACCTGTCAACACAATTGTGCCTCACGTTGGACAAGGAATGCGAGAGTAATTATGTGGATAATTGAAATCAGGACATGAAAAGATAGTAAGATTCAGACCAGGCCTCCAGTTATGCCTAGCTCTGTTCACTCCAACATTTTCTTGTGCCCTTAACTTAATAAGATAATATAAAAATAAGCCAATTCTGAAGATTTAGTATCTCTTCTTCATCCTCCAAAGATGAGTGTCAAGAAGTTGCTTTATTTATCAGAAGAGCTCATTATTCCAAGGGATGACAAACATCACTATCTGGATTTTACTTGGTGGAAAAATACAACCACATGTATCACCCAACCCTACCATTCTCCAGATTTACAAAGAGTCTTAGCACGTCTTTAGGAAACTTGGTACCACCCTTTGATGTTTTTGTTGATGTTCAGGGGGAACATTGTGCACTGAATAGAAAGGTTAGGGATCAGAGTAAAAAAACAATAACCAGTTTTCCTTCAGAAAGATTAATTATAGGTCAAACAAAGTATGAGGATGATATAACAAAAATATTCTTTGATAGAAGGATGCTACTTGTAACACCATTTCATCTACTTCAAAACCAAGGATCCACTTCTTGCACTTTACCTGACAAAAGATTGCCTGATTTTCTTTAATATAGCCATGTTTTCATTTTCACCTTTTTCTGACCCTACACAATGGTGTAGCCACTAGAAGAACACTGGATGACTACAAAGAGACATGGAAAACCCACTGTTGCTCTGGAATGGATATCTGATTCTTTTCAGCCCTAATTTGGGCAGCTTCAAAATGTATAAAATCTATTAGGCTTTATGATCTAATCAACTTGGATAGAAACCAGCTAACCAGCAATGACTGGGGAAAGAGGCAATATAGGTAGGATAGTGGTCACTATTGGTGATGGCAAATTTCATTCCAATATAGTTTCCTCCTAGCTAAAGGATGGGAAATAAGCACTTGAACCCTGAAGTGACAAGACTCAACCAGACAAGGTTTACTTCTCACTAAGTTTTCGACCTGAGAAAAATCAAGATAATTTAGTCACGTGCGCCCTCAAGTGGTACATAAGAGGCTCTACGTGAAGTAAATTCTGCAAAGGACATCCCGAAAGCATCCATTTTAGCAGCATTACTGTATTTCCAATTCTACTTTGTAGATTTTTCTCAATTCATTCTTTTGTTTTCCCCACTGAAGTGATGGACCTGCTTATTAAGATACTGACAAGCTCTTCCTAGCTTTCTCAAAAACATTTGCACCTTAACTGCAACCATAAATATGAATTAAAAGTGTAACAAATAAATCCTCCAATCTTGAACAATTATTTTCATGCACTTTTACAGCAGATCTTTACCTTGCTGTTTATGAAAAGCAAGTCTACCCTGGGTCAGACCATAGGCGTTTAGGGAGGGGAGGGTTTTCCCCTGCAGTATAAAAATAGTCTCTCTAACCATTAATACCTACACGCTCCTATAATCAAAGCTATGTGTAAAAAAAAATAGCTTCCAGGACCTATTCAACTTCCAGTAACCTGACACGAGTGGTTTGGTTTTTTTAACATAGCAGGTTATCTCTTCCATCTCAGTAGTGCTAGAACTAGGAGTAATAATAGTATTTTTCTCCAGTTCTCCACTCCAGAGGATATCTATTTTTATAGGCATTTACATAGTTGAAATTATGATTAATTATTAACAAGGGCCAAGGAAACAGAAGAATCAATATTGTTAGCTTTGTTTTGATCCCCAGATCCCCAAAACAAAAGTTGATTGGGCCACGCTGAGGCAAAGGGGAGCTTGAGCACATTAACTTCATTCAGCCTCCCTCTCTACCTACACACACCCTTCTTTGCCTATGGTCCAATCCCCCATTTTCAAAATATTAACGTGCTATAGTCAGGGGTGGGCTGCTAGGGGTTTGCAGGGTTTGGGAGAACCTCTATCTAAGATTCTATGCAAACCCCCAAATCCCACTCCTGGCTGGCCCCGTCCACCCCACCCTGCCCCTTCCAGGAGTCCCCACATGGCCCGTTTTGGATACAAATAAGTACAGGGCACATGCAGAAGCTCGGGGAAGGTGAAAAATGGCCCTACCGGAAGTTCGAGAAGGCCAGAAACAAGCCCATTTCCAGAGGGTCTCCGGAGCCTGGGGAGGTTGTTTTCGCCCTCCCAGAGACTTGAAAAAAGCCTCCAGAACCTGGGGAAGGCAAAAATGCACCCCCTGCTGTGGTGCAGGAGTCCAACTTGGCCACGCCCACCATGGCCATGTCCACCCAGAACCGGGCAGAGAACCCCCTGCTAAAAATTTTCAAGCCCACCCCCGGATATAGTGGTGAAGGTGCTGGGTCAGAGAGACTTGGGTTCTGTCTTCAGCTATGAATTCTCTGGGGCCCTTTAGATCAGTCCTTCTCTCATAGCCCAACCTACCTCACAGGTCTCATACTTGTTAAAGTTCATGTTATGCATTGTTAAAAGCGCTTGACAAATAGAAATAACTAAATCTGGATTTGCTGTTTTTCCTGCCTACTTGGACATTTTCTTTAGCACCGTTCAGAGAAGGAACCCAGAGCTACAAATGAAAAGAATATATTGTACCAGGAGCCTTTTTAAGTGCCTCAAGGATTCAGGGCTTTATCGTTGTTCCCTGCAGACCTTCCTTCCTTCCTCGTTGGCTTGACTTCTGTAGCTGAGTTGCATGAGGTATGTACTGCAAGCCAACTGAATAGTGGGTTAGTCAATTAATCTGATTTCCTGGGATCCCAAAACACAGTGAACAATATATGAACTATACAGGCTGCATTGAACCTGCTATGTTGTAGTGTGGTTGGACAGTTTGTGATTCAGTATATTAGGTTACCACAGTTTGGGGGTTAAAGGAACAAGCTGGGAATTGAATACTTCTCACTTCTCTTCTGGAAGAAAAGCACCAAGGTCCACCGGCATCTCTCTTCCCAGCTGGGCAGCTTTTCTCCCTGTGACTTGGGTCTCAGGTCATAGAGAGCCCACATCCCCAAATGCAGCACTTGCACAGAAGAGCTCCATGCGGACAAAACACATTACAAATCAATGGTGTTCTCCTCATTGTTCTCTCCAAGGACTCCAATAGTAACAACAAAGCCTTAGTTTGGCCAGTCCTTAAGGAATTAACATGGAGGCAGTTCAGCAAAATCGTGCAGTGGTGACATTCTCTTCCTCCCTCTCTCCCTTACTAAGTGCAAACATTAAAAAAAATTCAGTTTCATTACTTTGAAATCTGCTGACTTGGGAATCTCGGAAGTTGCCTAAATCAGGATGGTCCCAAAGGGACCTTTTATAGAGCAGCTACCCTGCTTTATAATAAGAGAGGGGTGCTGTCCCAGCATTATCTCTCATTTTTAAACTCTCCTTCTCATATCACTCTTCCAAAAAAGAGTGGGAGGAGAATGAAGATGAAAAGAAAGATTATCTATTTGGGATGAAGAAAGTAGAGTCCTTGCATTCTGCTTTCTAATTGATAAAAGCTGGTCAATCCCTCTTGCAGCATTACAGTAATAGAGTTCACAATTTATCGATGCTGCAACAGTGATGGCAAAACATTTGGGCTTGGCAAGTTAAAAATTGAGAAAATATCTACCTTGACACTCTCTCTCTCTCTCTCTCTCTCTCTCTCTCTCTCTCTCTCTCTATACACACACACACACACACACACACACACACA
>JAOYMU010000098.1:103668228-103679471 GCA_025802295.1 Psammodynastes pulverulentus | reverse complement strand
GGCTTAAAGTTGCCAAGGTTGGAGACCTCTGATCTAGATAATATAAAAGAAAGTATTTCTGTATTTAAAATTAATAGAAAAAAATAAAATCTGGATGTGAAAAGTCTGGATTTTTAAAATTGAATGGCATCATTTCCTAGGGATTTTTTCAGAGCTGATGCATAGTACTTCATACATATGGAGTAAATATTCCATGATTTATTTTTCACAGTAGTTATATTTCTGATCCTTTTCTGTTTCTCATTGTTTATAAAATATTATAGGGACATTCAATATTTGTGGTTCTCCTGAACATGCTTCCAAAAATTGCCATTGAAATAATTATTGTAAACCAATGTAAAAATTATCAATAAGAACTATTGTATTTAATTCTATGTTAATTAAATTAATTTTTTTCTTTCCCTACTTCAGCTACCACATTGTAATCGCCTACCAAACATATATTTTCTCCTCCTACTTCTACAATTTTACGATGTAATTTACTGTAAAAATCTTTTTGATTAGAATTTGGAGCATATATTACCACCAATAACGTCTTTTTTTGATTAATCAAAATCTCTATCAGGAGGATCCTCCCATCTTCATCTCCATATATATATATTGAATGCAACCCTTCTTTTATATAAACTGCAATCCCCCTTTTCTTTTTATTGGCCAGTGCCAAATATAACTTCCCTAATTTTGGAAATTCCAGAATACTTCCAAATTGTCTTTTAACGTGGACTTCTTGTAAGCAGGTAATATCCGCTCTCTGTTTTTGTAATTTGTCCAGTATCCATTTTCTTTTAGTGATTGAATTCAGTCCATTCACATTCAATGATACTAGACATATGTCCTCTTTCATCTAATTATTTATATATTATTCTTATACCCTGTCTAGTCCTGATTTCACGCTGTGGTCTTGCCCTTGCTCCTTCTTCCTGAGCTCTTGTTTCTCTCCTTTCTCTCATTTCTTGGTCCGAGTCCTTTTCTTCTGACAGTTGCTCCTCTTGGCTCTTACTTTCTGCCTCTTCCTTGCTTTCTTGTTCCTCGTCAGTTCCCACATAGTGATCGTAAAATTCTTGTGCTTTCTCTAAATCTCTTCTCCTGCCATGAAATTAGTATATCCTCAGGGGATACTAGCGGAACATTATCTTTTTTTTTATTTAGTTGGGATGTCAAGAAATGGTACTGTCTCCTTGATTCTCTCACCCTTCTAGGAATTTGTTTTAGAGTCACCACTTCTTTCCCCTTATAAATCAGCGGTTCATCTCTGGTCTTAACATATACCGTGTCTCTTCTCGTCCGTTTGGCAAATCTTACGTGAACTTCACGTGGCAGTCTGTTCCATCGAGCATAGTTGGTGTGGACTCTGTATGTTTCATCAATATCATTTTTCACCTCCTGTTTATCCTTCTGAAGGGTACCAGCAACTAATTCCGTCATGTCAGACAGGTTCTCTTCCTTTTCTCCTATTACGTTCTGGAATCTTAGGAAGAACGCCGATTTTTCTAACTCCAGATGTACAATTGCCTCCTCCAAACCTTTGTTTGTCAACATCCAGTTTTGTTCCGTAGTCATCAATCTCTTCTCAATTTGTTCCGCCTTAGTTTCAACCATTTTTATCTTCTGTTCATTTTTAGTCATGGAATCCTGCATCTTCTCAATTTTCTCGTTTAGTCTCTGTATATCTCCTTTCATTTCCCTCATCTTAGTCTTTAAATCTTCATGGTTCCTTATGATTGTTTCTTGTGTCCTCATCATCATTTCTTCAATTTTGGTTAAAGATGCTTGCATGGATTGAAGATTCATGGTAGCTCCAGTCTTTTCATTCCCTAGCATGCTTTCTAATGATCTCTGTCCTGATGGAGAAGCTGTAGCTAGTCTTTTTTCCAAATTTCAGACTTGTTGCCATTCTCAACCTCCTAAACAAATCTTTCCACACTTCTATCCATCTTCTATTATCAAGCTTCCCTATTTTCCTTATAAGTCATACAAGGATTGATCAATCCTTACAAATGTATATTAATATCCTTAATAATAATTGTCAAAAGATAGTCAATAATAATATATTATATTTTGCAATACCTTAATCCAAATCTATATCATATATCTATATTGAAATATGTATACTATAAATTATATATATATATATATGTAAATATCAATATAAATCAATATATATCAGTATAAATGTAAATATATATATATAAAGATTATTTTAATAGCCCAAATAAGAAAATTAAGAGGACACTCCCGACTTCATTTGAGGGATTGGCAAGTGAATTTAACTTAAAAGATTATGGAGAGAGTGGAACCCACATAAGAATCAATACACCTTCTTTTCTAATCTCCACAAGTCATGGTCTAGAATAGATATGGTATGGATGGACCCGGACTTAGGGAAGGTTATTTCAGATATAGAGTTTTACCATATATCTGGGCAGACCACAAACCTTTAAAAGTCACTTGGAAAAGTATAAAGAAGAAGGGTAGATGGTCCTTAGATCAAAGAATGTTGAAAGAGGATGAATTTACGCAGATGATGGTAAAAGAATTAAAAAGTTTTTTCTTAGTAAATAAAAGGGATCAAACTTCAACTCAGAATTTGTGGGATACCACCAAAGCGTATATTAGAGTTTTAACAGTTTGCTATTCAATCCGGAGAAATAGGGAAAAAAAGAAACAAGAAATAAATTATCAAAAGAAGTTTGAAGAATTGGAAAACCAATTACAGAAAGAACCCCAAAATGTTAAAATTAAGGATGAGTGGGACAAAGTGAAACACAAGATGAATTTGATGAGACAAGTAGAAATGGCTTGGAACCTGAAATTAGTTAAACAGAATTATTTTGAGAATGCCAATAAACCTGGGAGATGGCTGGCGTATAAATGGAAGAAGCAAAAAGAGAACAAATTGATAGTTAAATTGCAAGATGATGCTGGTAGATACTGTTATCAAACAGAAGAGAAAAAAAGGATTGCTCAATTTTTTTTTAATAACGTGTACTCCCAGGAAAAGATATCGGAGGAAGATATTGCGCAATACTTAAATGAAGGTGATCTTCCGCAGATAACAGATGAAATAAGTACGATGCTGAATAGTGAAATAACTATGGCTGAGATGAAGGAGGCAATCCAAAATCAGAAGAATAACAAATCCCCTGGTCCAGATGGTCTCCCAGCAGAGCTTTATAAAGAGATTTAAGAACCATTAAATGAAGTAATGTTGGCCCTTTTTAACGAAGTATTAACGCGGGCAATAATACCAAAGTCGTGGACAGAGGCCTACATCGTATTGATTCCAAAAAAGAATTCTGACCATAGTCAAATTAAGAATTATAGACCAATTTCCTTATTAAATTTGGATTATAAAATCTTTGCGAAAATTATGTCTGAAAGAATGAAGAAATTCGTTGCTGAAATAGTACACCCTGATCAAAATGGATTTATACCTAGGAGACAATTGAAAAATAATATAAGATTAATAATGGATGTATTAGAATATTATGAGGCCCATCCGGAGAAACAATTGCCATTGATGTTTTTAGACACCCCAAAAGCCTTCGACATCTTAAATTGGAATTTTTTGATTAATCAATTGGACAGGATGAATTTCAGTGACAAATTTATGGGAACCATTAGAGCATTATATAAGATTCAAATGACAAAAATAATTTTGAATGGGGAAATCTTCGAATCAATAAATATATTAAAAGCGGTAAGACAGGGCTGCCCATTATCCCCCCTGCTGTTTATATTGGCTGCAGAGATATTATTGACAAGAGTTAGGAGGACCCCAGCAATTAAGGGATTGAGAATAAAGAATGAAGAATATAAGACCAAGCCTTTGCGGATGATATGGCATTTATTATGGAAGATCCTTTAGAATCAGGAGTAGCATTATTACAGGAAATAGTTAAATATGGCAAGGTAGCTGGGCTCAAAATAAATATAGAGAAGACCAAATTGTTAGTTAAGAATCTTACCCAAGGCCAGAAGATGCAATTGGAAGAGAAATTGGGATTACAGGTAGTTAAGAAAGTAAAGTACTTGGGAATTTGGATGACCACAAAATGCATAACGATAAAAGAAGACAATTATAATAACTTAAAAGTACAAGTACAAGCGGACCTACAGAGATGGGCTAAATTACAACTATCACTTCTTGGAAGGATTGCTACGGTCAAGATGAACATTCTACCTAAAATCCTGTTTCTCTTCCATAATGCTCCGGTTAAATTACAGAAACGTTTTTTTGAGGAGTGGAATAAAATGTTATCGAAATTCATCTGGCTTGGGAAAAAAACTGTGGGTTAAATTTAAACTCTTGCAAGACAGTAGGGGTAGGGGGGGATTTGGGCTACCGAATTTGGAACTTTATTATGCTGCAGTAGTGACATGGTTCAAGGAGTGGATTAGGCTGGAAGATAAAAGGGTGACAATTGAGGGTCATGATTTACAGATTGGTTGGCATGCATTCCTCTGGGAAGGGAAAAATAAATCGCACACCTATTTTCAGAGACACCAAGTGAGGAATGTATTGCTTTACATATGGGAAAAAATAAAGAACAAACACTATTTAAAGATTCCATTATCGCTATCGACGATGGAGGCAATGATTCATCCAAACACATTAGATTTGAGAAAGATGTTTAAATATGAAGAATTGTTAGATGAACAAGGAGAATTGAAATCTTTACAAGAATTGAAGGCCCAAGGACGAGAATTAGATTGGTGGCCCTACTTATTAATTAGGACCAGATATGAAAAGGATTGTGAACAATTTGGTATTTATAATACTCAACAAGAACTAGATAAGATTTTATTGGGGACGGGAGAAAAAATGATCACTAAAATTTACAGATATTTATTAGATTATAAAATGGCGGATGAGATAGTAAAGGAAATGATGATAGGTTGGGCCAAAAATTTTGGATATACTATACAATTGGAGGAATGAGAAAAAATCTGGCAGAAAAACTATAAGCTAACATTGTCGGTAGCCTACAGGGGAAATCTTTACAAAATGTTTTATCGCTGGCATCTTCCCCCAGTGAGACTAGTGAAAATGTTCCCCAATAGATCGCCCAAATGTTGGAGATGTGGTTATAACCAGGGGATGTTCTATCACATGTGGTGGACGTGCCCCCATATACGGGAATTTTGGTGTAAAATCCGAAAGTGGCTACAAGAAATGTTAAATTATAATATTGAATTGCTCCCAGAAACCTTTTTATTAGGTTTGTAAAATTGAAGATCATGAGAGACGGTCAGTATTTATTAACCCATATCATAACAGCGGCCAGACTTACTATTGCTCAAAATTGGAAATCTAATACTATCCCAACGGACAATATGATTATTAGGAAAATTTATGAATGTGCTGAGATGGAGTTCTATGGAACTAAAAGACAGGAAAGAATCTGAGTATTACAAAATTTGGACCAAGTGGTACAATTGGTTGGACAAAAGAAGATAATTTATTTTTGTATTGTGATATTAATCTATGTATTGTTATATAATCTATGTGTAGAATGTGTACTAGGTTTTGTCGTTCTTGTATTACTGCTAAGGATATTATTTTGATAGGCTTTGTTATGATTTTTAATGTTGAAATTGATCAATAAAATTTTTCTAAAAAAAAAGAAAAGAAGAAGTAGGGAAAGCTTGATAGCAGTGTTCCAATATTTGAGGGGGTTCTATAAGACGAGTGGGTCAAACTATTTTCCAAAACACCAAAAGGCAAGACAACAATGGAAACTAACCAAGGAGAGAACTTAGAACTAAGAAGTTTCCTAACAGAGCAATCAACCAATGGAATAGCTTGCTTTCAGAAATTGTAGATGCTCCATCACTGGTGGCTTTCGGGACTGGACGACTATTTGTCTGAAATGGTATATGTCTCCTGCTTGAATAGGGGGTTGGACTAGAAGACCTCAAAAGTCTCTTCCAACTCTGTTATTTATGTTCTACGTATCCTTTTATCATACAATATCAGATTATTTTGCTCTGATAATGGGTTTTTGTTTTACAGTTTGCATACAACTAAAGTTATTCTACAGGCTGAAATTAAGTTCAAACATGATAAAGAATTTTTGGTTAAAAACAAACCAGTTCTTAAGTTGGAGTTCAGCCTCTTAGGTAGGTGGGTGGGTGGGATGGTGGGAGGGTAGGAAGGAAGGAAGGAAGGAAGGAAGGAAGGAAGGAAGGAAGGAAGGAAGGAATCTACCGTATTTATCAGCGTACCATGCACCGGCGTATAACGTGCAGCTTCGTTTCAGCGCAATGTTTGGGAAACAAAATGGCGGCCGCGGACAAACGGACCGGTATGTATAGTGCTCTTTAATATATCGGCGTATAATGCGCACATGCGAGTTCCGCATGCTTTTCAAGGAGAAAAAGCGCGTTATACACCGATAAATACAGTAATTTGGGAATGCTTCTTGAATATCAGCTGTCTGGATTGTATTATTATACCGATACACAATGTGTTAGTTGCAACTTAGCCATTTGCACTTGGCAATATGTTTTGGTTACATCCCAGTTTAACTGCTGCAATTAGCTCTTCTGTAGCCTATTCTTGAGATATATTTAGTACAAAATGAAGGAAATCTGACTCGACTGCAAATTTGTGCATTCATCAAATACTACAGCCCTATTAAAGGATCTGCACTGTTTGTCAAATGCTTTCTATTTACGATTTCAAATGTTAGTTTTAGTCATTAATAATCTAAATATTTTAGGGATTGATTAGCTTAAAGATCACCTATCTCACCACTATATGAACTTTTCCAGATGCTAAGATCAGCAAGGCAGGCCATTTTAAAAATGCTCTGGCTTTATAAGATACATTTATTAGGTACAGTTTTGTTTCTTGGATAAAACAAAAATTGTGATTAGTCTTTATATGGACCTTTTCATTCTGACTTAATTTATAAGGATTTTTTTTTAAAAGCAATAAATCTCCAGGACCCAGTAATACAATATTCCAATGTTCCTGAAAATGTTCTATTTTCTTCCCTTCTCTCTGCACTGATGCACAGATTTTAGCGCTGCACCATTTTGGAAACACACTATGAGCCACTCCTACATACCCAGAGGAAAGCAGCTTGCTCCAGGAAACAACAGAACAGTCTGTTACTGAATTTAATAATTTTCAACATCTCTATTAAATGTCCACTTTATTTTTAATTCTAGCCCAAGGCTGATATAAAAATATACACTATAAAAATAAAATATTTTACAGTATATATGAGATTATATACATTATTTTTAAAAGATAAATTTAGCTTTAAATTGCGAGACTTACTTAAGCAATAAAATGGTTAGCCAGCTTAGCATTTAATGTTATAAGAAATCTATGTAGTGTAGTATAGATTACTGACACCAAGAATCTTGTGATATCTTATAGTTAGGAGCTTTCAGACAAGGGTTTTATATGAGAATAATTACATACAGTAATTTTTTGGCTAAGAACATTAGTAGCTGAAAGCATGCCTTTTTGTTGTGGCATTGTAAGGCATTGTAAGGTACCATAGATATTTTATTTGGTCAAATGCAAGCAGCCCACAAAACTGGCAAGACCATCAAAAATAAAACCACAATAAAAATTAGTTTAATGCAACAGAAGGATTCTTTATTGCAATTTGTTGATGTTATAAGTAATTGAGGTTCTTTAAAGCTCTACATGGTCTCATGACCATTCATCATTCTAGCCATTGTCTATCCACTGCAGGATGAAGGCCTCTTCCGCATGTTTCAAACCAGTATAGTTATGGGCTATCTTTTGCCAGTTGGGTCCGCATAATCCCTTTTATAAAAATAATTGGGAATATTTTTGTGCGCTATTATGATTACAGTGAACTGTTATTCTTAATTTGTCAAATCTGATCTGACTCAAGATTAGGAAAATAAATGGCCTGCACATTTTGAATTGAGTATTGCTGGAACTGTAGTCATAAGCACATTAACTTAGAAATAAATTTAATGAAAATTGGATAATTTTCTTTCAATATTGTATTGTTTTCTCAACTAAATTTATTTTGTATATACTGTATACACCACACATTGCTTCTTTCACTTTCAATTAAAAGCATTACAAGTAACAAATTGTGGAGTATTACAACCTTTTAGAATTTATAGTTTCTGGGTGTGATACAAAATATGTTGAACAAAAAATATGTCCCCAAGGCCATTAATTTCTCAATTCTGGAAATCATAGGATTAAATTAAATTTTTAGGACACTTGTTCCAGTCAAGACAACTAATATATTTTCAAATATATATGGAGTACACAAAATTCTGCTGTTATATCTAGATTAGCACTACTCCTATCATAGATTATCAGAAAGCTTAATACACCTCAAGTTGCCTTAATTTAGACATAATATCAGTAAGTTTCAACATTGCAGTGGATGGTTTTTGTCCTTGTAGGGAAGGTTAGAGCGGAGAATTTGTCACGTATACTTGGAAAGGGGGGAATTTTATCATTGTTAGGAAAGTCATGTCAGAACAGTGGGATTTCTTTCTGAGTTCTTTTGTTATGACAGTATCCATCTACTCATATTCATCCAGTAATTAGTTAAATTATCACTTACTTCCATAGTTCTTATTATATGACTTGGCTCCTTAAATCTATTCAGGGACATTCTCTCCTTCTCTGGATCCTAATAATCTTTTTCTCCTTACCTTTAGAACTTCACACTTTATCTCTCTGCATTTATTTCCCAGCACATCGCATTCTGTGACTTTTGTACATTCATACAAAGAAGTCCTAAGTTATCTTGTTCTGTGATACGATTCAACACAGTTTCCTTTGTTATGTCTTGAAACATCTCTCGATATGCTTAAATGCAATCACCTTCCTTACTTCCCTTTTCAAAACTCACATTTGTCCAAAAGACTTTTGATCACTCTCTAATCTTATTGGATCTAAATAAAGTGTATTAACTTGTTGATTGAAGCGATTACTTCATTTTCCAAATGAGTTTGCTACAATAGCTCACCCATTTTCCTCTATCTACTTTGGTCCTTTAAGGAAGCTAGTGTTATACAGGTAGTCCTCATCTTACAATTGAACCCAACATTTCAATTGCTAAGCAAGCCAATTGTTAAGTGAGTTTTGCCCCACTTTACACTCTTTTTTGTCAGAGTTGTTATGTGAATCAGCACACTTCTTAGTAATACGGTAGCTGCATGAATTCTGACTTTGCTTGTCAGAAGGTTGCAAAAAGGTGATCACATGAGCTCAGGACATTGTAACCATCATAAATACATGCCAATTGTCAAATGTTTGATCAGAATTTTGATCATACAACAGTCATAAGTATGAAAAATGGTCATGTCACTTTTTTCACAGCCATTGTAACTGAACAGGCACTAAACAAATGATTGTAATTCGAGGACTACCTGTACACAGATCTGCTGATCTCCAGAGAAATTCCCATGTTAATCTTCCACAGCAACGTTTTATTATCACAAATGCTTTGGTGGATTATTTGTTAGTATTATTTATTTCTATATTCACTAGACATAATAAGAATTGCTGAGTAATTCATCATACATTTTTCTGGTCATTTAAAATCTCAAAAACTTCAAAATGTGTGCTACAACTCAAAAACATATTAAAGAAATAAGAATCACCTCATAAATGTAAGAAGAATGTTATCTCTTCACCTACTGACCATTGCATTTTTATATTAAACTGTATAAAATGTATTTTTGAGCGCCAGTTTGGTGTAGCTAAAGCACAAGGCTAGAAACTAGGGTACTATAAATTCTAGTTCTGTCTTAAGCACTAAGCCAGCTGAGTGACTTTGGACCAGTGCATCACTCTCAGCCCTTGGAAAGAGACAATAGCAAACTACTTCCAAAATGTTGCCAAAAAAATTATCAAATAGCCAATCAACCAAATAGCCAACAAGTAGGGACTAGTTGTATTAATTTTGGAATGAATTTTGACAAAGAGCTTTCCTATCTGCAGTGTTTTCTAAAATATACCGCAAGTCTATGATAAATGTCAAGTATATATGAAAAAAATATTTTGGTTTTTGTTTTAAGAATTAAGGGCAAAGTATCTAATGTTATTCAACTTCTAGAGTTCATCAGGAAAACTAATATTTGAAATTTTCTACACGTAATCTGAATATTGAAATATTTTTGTTCTTAAATAACTTTTCCTTGTTTAAAGTAGGTAAGGGATTTTTTAGAAGTTGTTGAATTCTTCTCCAATGAACTCCGTCTAGCATGATCGGTGATGAGAGGAATTTTACCTCAGCAACTTCTGGAAGATCACAGGTTGCTCCTTCCTGATTTAATCTTTGTAATAATCATACAGTTTTTTGCTGAATTTTATGGATTCAAGGCCTCAGAATTTTCATATTTTTAAGAACTAGACAAGGTAATGCCACCCATTGCATTTTGATGCTTTTTGTTTTTCATCTGTGTTTTGTATAGTTTCCTTAAAAATTATTTCTTTTATAATAAAATTTAGTTGTAGCAATATATATATCCTTAGTATGCTTTCCCCATTATATTATTATTCTTAGCAGATTCTGCCCAATTTATTGCTTTTGACTTGAAGAGATACAGGACTGCTAAATACTACTGATTTTTGATTAATGTCTCATCATTGCAATAATTAAATGATGGGTTTTATTTCATCAGGACATAAAGACTATAATTACTGTTAGGTATTTAATCAATTCTCTTATGTAATTTTGCTTTCTTATAATTAAGTGCAAATATGAGGTAATTATTAGAAATCGGACCTAATTGGACTTAATAAGACCTAATAAATTCAATGGCCTCAGTCAGACATAAATCAAGCACCCCATAAATTCCCACAATTTCTACTAGAGCTGTGTTTATACAACATGCTAACCATAATTAAAGATTTACTGCTGATGCAAAAATCGCATAGTATACTAGACTACAATGTAGTTAGTAACTGTGTATCATGCAAACACATCCAATGACTCACAAGCCAGCCAACCACATTTTAATTTATGTATTCTAAAATATCTGCCTTTGTTTCTTTCATAAAAGTAAAGGTAAAGGTTCCCCTCGCACATATGTGCCAGTAATTCCCGACTCTAGGGGGTGGTGCTCATCTCCGTTACAAAGTCGAAGAGCTAACGCTCTCCAAAGATGTCTCTCTGATCATGTGGCCGGCATCATTAAACACCAAAGGCACACAGAACGCTGTTACCCTCCCACCAAAGGTGGTCCCTATTTTTCTACTTGCATTTTTTACTGCTAGG
>JAOYMU010000098.1:103527524-103542549 GCA_025802295.1 Psammodynastes pulverulentus | reverse complement strand
ACGCGTCACGTGACGCGGACTCGGAAAAGGTGCCGGAACGCAGTACCGCTGAGTTCCGGCCGAAAAAAAGCCCTGATAGTACATATCAAAAGTAAAAATTAAGAGGAACAAAGAACATAAGATACTGATTGATTATTTTGATTAGACTATGATGTAACTCAACCATTGCAAAAATCAGTTTTTCAAGTGCATGATGCTTATGAAATCTGTCTTAGGAGACAAGTAATAAAAATATAAATATAGAGGATAATAGCTATTGTGATATTTATGTCACCTCTATTAGCCGAGATTGTCGTATTACTTCTCAGTTGCCAGTACATGAGTAGGAGGGTCCTATTGTACTTATCACCTGCTGGAAATGTCCTACAAGGATCTAACTGGCCAAGTCATGTTGAAACAGAATACTAAAATTGATATACTTGGTCTATTACAGAACAGCTCTTCTATTATTGTAGAACTATTAAAACATGTTTGGTTTGAAAAACAAACTTTAATTACAGGTAGTCCTTAACTTACAACCATTCATATAATGACCATTCGACATTACAATGGCACTGAAAAAAAGTGACTCATGACTGGTTTCCACACAATCATTGCAGCATCTCCATGGTCACGTAATCAAATTTGAGCACTTGGAAAGTAGCATGTTATTTATGATGGCTGCAGTGTTCTGGGGTCATGTGATCACCACTTGCAACCTTCCCAGACAGCTTCTGACAAGCAAAGTCAATGGGGGAAGCTCAATTCACTTAATGACCGCATGATTCACTTAACTGCAATGATTCACTTAACAAATATGGCAAAAAGATTGCAAAATAGGGCAATATTCGCTGAACAGCTGCCTTGCTTAGCAACAGAAATTTTGGGCTCAATTGTGGTGATAAGTAGAGGACTACCTGTTTTGTTCTGACAGGCCATCAGGTTTTTAAATAGTTTAAAACGTAAGCAAAAAGTGTACTTTTAAAAATTTACTAAACAGAGAAGGGAGAAAAAAGGAAACATGTAAGTTATCCATTAAGAATAAAGAAAGGAAAGATTGCTTCTCACCTGTCCTGGGGATCCAGCATCTCCAGGCTCCCCTTTAGGACCAGCAGGTCCTGAAGGCCCTGGAATACCCTACAAAGCAATTAACAAAAACATGTTTTTTTCTTTGGGAGGACAGAAGCACAGATTACGCTAGGCTGCGGCATCCCACACTGGCGATGCAATCCTATGCACGCTTGTTTAGAGACATGTCCCATTATATTCAGATTCATTTATTTATTAAATGTATATGCTACCCTTCTCTCTATCCCGTGACCCTGGGTGAGATATGAGATCATGTTTAGTGTCACTCTTGTTTTAAAAGTCACATTGCAAGACTGCTTATATCTAATGTTTTCTGCCTATCTTGTATGATCAGGCAGAGTGGATGTAGTCTTGCTCCCTGAAACAATGTAATATATCGGCACCCAAGAGCTCTGCCTTCTCTGTTGGATGCCTGCTCTTTGGAATAGTATCCCCACTCCTGAAATTTGCGTGCTCCCAACCCGCTGATGTTAAAGTGATCTCTGAAAAAACCTAGCTCTTTCCCCAGGTCTTGGATAAGAACGGGCATCTCCCTGATGGCACAGTGGTTAGAATGCAACTATTACAGGCTAATTCTGCTGACTGTCAGGGGTTCGATTCTCACCGGCTCAAAACTGACTCAGCCTTCCATCCTTCTGAGGTCGGTCAAATGAGGACCCAGATTGTTGGGGGCAATATGCTGACTCTGTAAACTGCTTAGAAAGGGCTACGAAAGCACTGCAAAGCAGTATATAAGTCTAACAGCTATTGCTATTTGCGTGAGGACTTGTCTTTCTTTTCAGATGGGCATGTATTTGTATACATTATGTATTTGTATTTTTCACTGACCATTTCAATATTTTATTACCTCTTAACTCTGACAGTCCCTCTCATCTAATGGAGTTGGATGACTTCTACACTGCTTAAGTGGAGAAGAAGTGTGCAGTTTCACACAGCGACATACCATTTTCCCGGGCAGTCCAGGCTCCCCTTCTTTTCCAGACACTCCATCTCTTCCTGGTACACCTGGTTTCCCTGGCTCACCCTAGTGAATAGTCACAGTTCATATGAACATTAACACCTGATTCACTAAGAAGAAACTCTAATTTGATACAGAGTACGAAATGATGATCCATGGAAAACTGAACAACCAAGAAGAAGAAGGAGCAGAAGCAACTTACTACTTGTCCTGGTAACCCTGGAGGACCTTGTGGACCCTAAAAAGCAACCCAACAAGAAATATGGATCAGCTCAGGAATTTAATACCGGTAGTTCTCTCAAACTAAAGTAGGATATTTGCAACCTACCACAGGCCCAGGAGATCCTGTTGGTCCTGGGAATCCCACATTTCCTGGAGGGCCTGGCATACCCTACCAGGGAAAAAAAATCACTTTGATCAAAGTTATCAACAGGCATCCAATCAGACCTATTGAATGGCTTTCCCGTCTTGACCCTTTCCCAGAAGTTGGAAATATCAATTGTTGGAAGGGAAACTCACAAAATGTATCTATGCGGGTAATTCTTGACTTACCGATCATTTGTTTAATGTTGGTTCAATAATATAATGGCTCAGAAAGAGTGCTGGCCATCCAAAAATGTGGCAAAATCACATCTCTGCTCAGGTGATCGTGATCTGGGTGCTTGGTAACCTGTTCAACTGGTTACCAAGCACCTCACAATCATGTGGTCTCCATTTGCATTCTTTTCTGCCAGTTTCCCTGCCAGTCAAAGGGGCAGGAAAGGTTGCAAGCTGCTGCTGCCTGCTGAGAGACCGTCATCTCATCTCTTGGAGTTGGTTGAGAGAGCTGCTTACCAAGGGGAGCTGAACATATTGGTGGAATGCAGAAATGGAGCTCAAATCCTGACGTTTCTGCAGCCTGCTAGAGTTCCCTTCCATGTACAGTATGAAAGAACTGAACTCCTTTGGCAGGCAGCTCTTTCAGCCAGCCCCTAGAGATGGGAGGGAGCCAAAATTCAAGCAGAAAGTGGAAAGGCAGTGCTAAGAAGCATAGAGTGCTTCAGGCATGTAGGGGAAGCCCAGGGATGCCTAGTGCAGACTACATGTGAGTTTCCCTTTGCTTAAGAGGCTAAAAATCTGCCTTGGATTTCAGCAGTGAGGATTTTCAACTCCTGAACACAGAAAAAGAACAGTAAGGAAAGAAGCATGGGGATGCCTCAGCGGATGGGGGAGGTCTGGGAAGTCCCAGTACAGTCTGTGTGCAAGTATATTTGAGGCTCGGGATTGAAAATCCTGCTTGGGTTTCAGCAGGGAGTCTTTTCAGCTCTTGAAACCTAAAAAGATACTTACTCGTGTGCTGGACCCAGGTTCTCCTATATCTCCCTGTAAATAACAGATAAAAACTGAAAATTTCACATTATTACTTGTGTTTGAGAGAAAATTGAGTTTTGAATGTTTCAATTTTTATAGAAGATAATGCAGATAAATCACATAGCATAACATTAGAAATTCTGTGCTAAATTTTAGAAACCATATTGTTCATAGGATATCATAGGGAATACTAAAGCTATATGCAGCAACTAAATATTATCAACCATGCGGCATGAATCTACACACACATATGTGATTGTTTTAGCTGACACAGCGAGAGAATATTCTCACAGAAATGTCCTCACAGGAAAGAAGAGCTGATGTTCTGCCAAAAAGGAGGTGGGAGGCAAGACAGAGATTGGAGAAAGAAGTAATGGACAGTGACTGGTGACCCAAAATGGATTCTAAGCAGCTCTGGCTGCTAAAGATTTGGTTCCAGATCCTGAACGGACCTGAAGGACAAAGATTCTGAAGCAGAGGTGAGAGGTATAAGGAGATTACCAAAGAAAGAAAATGGGCAGTGATGGATATGTCTTCCTCAGACATATTGTCTCCAGGTGTTATGGACTTCTCTGATTCTGAGGCTGAAGAAGCAGACCCTTAGCCTGGACCTGGAGAGTCAACAGGTTGTTAGCACCTGAGAATAATGATTCACACACTAACTCTAAAGAACACCATTAGGTAAGGAGACAATGGAGATCTGTATATCTCCTGAAAGGAAAGGGCATTAACTCCTCTAATTAGACAAAGCCTCACATTCCTGCTCAATTCAGTTGGGGTTGGCTATTGTGGAATTCTCTGGCACCTTATCTATACAATGTATTGAACCAGTGGTGGTATGCTACCGGTTCGGCTGAGACTAAGAGGAGGAAAAAAAGCCTCCAACAATCAGCTAAGAGGAGAAAGAAGAGAAAAGCGCAGGCCTTCCCACCCTCCCCTGCGCTTTTCTTTCTTTATCCTCTCAGCTGATTGGTGCTGCAGGCCTCAGCTGGTATGTGGAAAGCTGCATGCCTGAGTTAGATGCGCACGTGAGATCACCGAACCAATAGTGGAACAAGTAGGATCCCACTGCTGTATTGGACTTCTTCTAGAATTCCACCTTCCAAACACTTCAAGCTAGTTGCTTGCAGCAATGGCATAATTTATAAGGTAAACAACTTCTCTTTGAACTCTCCAAGTCTTTGTTATTTTCTCCTGATCTTTGTCTTTACCGGGGATATTGGTAGAAGATTTTTAACATGCAAATGAAACTCCCAAACTACTAATTGCCTTGCTTTCTGTTTCTATCAGTCCAAGGCTTGCATAGGACACTAGGAGAGGATAAAGATGAGAAACTACATTTGCAGCCTGGGATTCTAAGCAAGGAATCTTGTAGAAATTGACACACACACACAACAGGGTAAACTTTATAAGAAGCAGGAAGCTTCACTTTACCACTAGAAAAAGAGCTTGATTATTACTGAATGGCCAATGTAAACCAAATCTCACTTTACTGTTTTATTGACACTTCTTAGAAGGTTTATAGGAAAGGGGGGGGATACAAATACTGTTATACATATAAGGCAGTAATACATGCCTTAGGTAAATTTTGTTTGGCTTAAACTAACAAATAGTTTTAACTATTATTACAAAGCAATTAGTTAACAGGCTAGAGGGGCATGCTGACTTTTCAATGCTACTTTGAAGAAAGATTCCATAAGCTTCAGAATAAGGGTGTCCAATCTTGGCAACTTTAAGACTCGTGGGCTTCAACTTCCAGAATTCTCTAGCCAGCAATCAAATCAGGTCACATACCTTTATTCCAGGTGCGCCTTGAGTGCCAGGTGGGCCGATAGGACCCTGAAGGAAAACAAAAGACAATTATTTCCAGTAGTCAAAGCTCAAGGATGACTGAGTTAATTCAAATATTGTATATGGCATGCTAACTTGTCTTTACTTGTGTTGTTGGCATTTTCTGAAAAGATAAGGTTAGTTTTAGGGTGATGGGACAAAAAAAAATGACCCACCACCCTAAGATATGTATATTTCTATATAAATGAACTTCAATCAAAACTGTCTATTTACTGACCTGAACAAAACCTCAAAATCTCAGTTACTAACGAACCTTAAACAAACCAAAATTTTACTGGTTTAACAATCCATAATTCTAAATTCGGTGAACCTTTAGTGATAAGAAGACAACCTTTATCCATTGTTTCTGCATTGATAAATTAGCTCAACAATTCTGAGAAAATGACAAGACTGGCGTAGAATTGCAAAGACAACTTAATTAGAAATCATCCATTAAATGCATGCCATTCTGTCCTTGGCCAACTGGGTATGCTGTCTGCTATTAAGAGTCTATTCCAATGTCTTATAAGATTATCCAATACACTGGGAAACCCAATTTTTTCTATAAACTTTCTTATATCTATTCAACTAGGTGGATACTGCATTTCCTGCATTGTTTGAGGAGAACACATCTTTCTCCTTCTGTCCTGGCCACTTTTTACAGAGGCATGGTTGAGAGCATTTTAATAAATTACATCACTGTTTGGTTTGGTGGCAGCAGTGCCTCAGATAGAAAGTCCATACAGAAAGTGGTAAGGACAGCCGAGAAGATTATAGGAAGCTTACATCCTGTTATTCAGGACACTGTTTATAAGAGCTATGTGCTTAGAATTCAAAGCATTGTTAGAGACTCCGCACCCCCACTTTACGGTCTGTTTCTGTTGCTCCCCTCTGGGAGGAGGTTTCGAAGTATTTCTAACAGGACTACCAGATTCTATAACTGCTTTGTTCCCTATGCCATCCATCTGGTAAATATGCAAGATTTGTTTCTCTCACCATGTACATGTATACATCCGAACTAGACTGTGTTGTTTGTCCATGTCATATAATATATGTGGTATATGTATAATTTTGTATTTATTTATTTTGTCAGGTTTATGTAGTGTATATTGGAGATGGAGACCCTTTGCAAGCTATATGCATTAAAATTTCATTTTAATGTATGCTGATTAGTGCACATTCAAAGTGACAATAAAGTTATTTTAAGTTCTAAGCACTGTGGTGTAATATTAATTAAAAGAAAAGAACCAGGTTTACTTACAGCAGGGCCTTGTGATCCAGGATCCCCTTGATTTCCCTGTTGAAATGAAAAGACATTATCAGTGGTAGATGTGGTTCTGATACACATCTGAGTTAGCGGGTTTTTTAGAACTGAAGGTCCATAAAACAGATTTGTCAAAATGCTTGACTTCAGATGAGATCTTTGCCCATCCCATCCCAGTCACTGAAAAACCAAATGTTGTTTATTCTAGAATTTAAAATAGTATTGAATATTAAATGTTGCTTATTCTAGAATTTTAAATAGTATTGAATATTACAGTCTAATTGTTACTATGTCAGCTTCTAATAATATCAGCTAATAACAGGTTTGGAATAATTATTTGAGCCTCCTTACATCTTGTTCTGGTGAACTCCTGATTAAGAACAAGTTCAGAGTCATTTTTATCAACTCATTTTTATTGTGACATCTATCTTTCTCTATATAGAGAGAATATACCGTAGGAAATTATGGTACATCCATATATGTCACAATGATTTGCATACATGACAGCAATACTTTTGCAGAGATTTACTGCCCAAATGTCAGTTTCCTACGTAAAATAGGGTAATGAAGACAGCTAGTTGAACCATTGGGTGAATATGTGACTGCCATTTCCTGGTTGTTCTATAGTCCTTCAATTTTAAATTCTAAAATACTATACCAATACTAAAATGTGAAATAAATGTACACACACACACATATATTATGCTGTATTATTGCTATTATTAAACACTGGTGTGTAATTCATAACATTTTATTACTATTGATACTATACATTCATTCCTTTCACAAAGTGATTTAAAAATATCACAAGAGCTTCATTATTGCATCTTGCCATTTGACAAATGAAAAAAGAACTTAAGTAGTTTGTGCTTTGGGTCCCTCTGTTGAACCCAGGTTTGGTCACCATGCCAGGGTCTCTCTCTTCCTTTAGCAAAGCTGACCGTGCTAATTAACCCTGCAATGCAACCTCGCCCTCCCAACCCCATGATTAGTAAGAAGACGCATTGTGCTATGCTAACATGCAAGGTGGGATGTGGGTAAGATACAGGAGAGGGAAAGGGGAGAGGAGCACCTACCGGTCTGCCCAGAACTCCAGGGAAACCTGGCAAGCCCTGCAAAGATCCAAGGCAAAGACCCAAAGAGTTAGTGAAACCCAGAGCAATCTCTGAAGCAAGCTTTGGATGGCCTCACAAAACGGCAAGGCAGAGCAGTTCATTCTGCGCTAAAAAGAAAGCGAGCAGGCAGAGAAAGCCAACCACAGTCAAGGACTCAGGGCTGCTGCAGCTTAGGTATAAAAGTTACTTACAGCTGGGCCGGGGGGCCCTCTAATACCCTGTAAGCCCTAGATGGAGGCAAGAACATATACAGACACATGACCCAGCTATGTAAAATACAACCACAAGGAAACATGATGAACTGTTGTCATCTAAAAGAACTTTCTTAGGGAAGATCTTCTCATTGCTGCGTCCACCAGCATCTCCGGGAGGAAGCTGTGGAAGCTACCAATGGGATCCCAGAAAAATGCATGTTTAGGATGAGGAGGCACCAACAACAGAACAACAAGGTGCTTCAGAGCAGCATGCACATCTCTTGGCAACTGAGCCTACTGCAGATATTTGGATGTTCTGCACAAGTTCTGCAGAATTTTCTGATTTTTATCTGTTTAATAACTGCCATTCATTATACTACCCCCACCGCCTCTCTCTGAAATGATGGAAACTCAGGGTAACCAAAAGTAGTTCTTGAATGGAAGGATTTTAAGCTGATTCTGATACCCAAAACAAATTCATGAACTCTTAATTCCAATGTTATGATAGTAAGCCTAACATTTGCATACTATAATTTAATCTATCTACCTATCTACCTACCTACCTACCTGCCTGCCTGCCTGCCTGCCTGCCTGCCTGCCTGCCTGCCTGCCTGCCTACCTACCTACCAACCTACTTACTGTATGTATCTATCTCATGCCTTTATTATTTTTACAAATAACTCAAGATGGCGAACATATCCAACACAAATTCCTCCTACTATTTTTTCCTACGACCACAATCTTGTGATATGGGTTGGGCTGAGAGAATGACTGGCCCAAAGTCACCAAACTGGTGTTCATAGATAAAATGGGACGAGCTTCTACTTTTTGGCTTCCTGTTCTTTAGTCTGGTACCTCAACCACTACTAGACCAAACTGGCTAAAAAACAAACAGTCATACAAAAGGAAAAAAATGTCATCACAGAATAGCTGATTGATTCCAATATATTCATTTCTCTTGTTCAGATGCTTGAATATTTCTGTATATTTTGAACAATGACTTGCATATCTGTTTATAGACATATATAAGAAACAACAATAATTGTAAGTGACGAAGAATAAGCAAAACTTCTGTTGAGGCCTCCCTAAGCTGAATATGGTCTACCAAGGCACTGGAAAGCAAACAGGTGCTCCAGGTCCCCTCCATTAAATACTGTCGTCTTGTGGGATATAGGAAGCGTACCTTTTCTTTGGAACTTGTGGGCTTCATTGAGCTTCCTGTCACATTCTCTCATATAGAATTCCAACAATACTCCTTTTCTTTTGCTGTCTTCTCCTGCCTCTCTTTCCCCCCTGAACCACAGAATTTTCTCTGCCAAGGCTGAACTTTTTATACTTACCGCTTTCCCTTCTGACCCAGGAAGGCCTCTCTCTCCTGGAAGTCCCTGCAGAAGATGGAGAATAAGCAACAGCTAACAAAGTCACAGTAGTGTAATGTAATAACAAGTATACATGGTAATAGAACTGGCCCATTCTGAAAGTAAGACATTCACTGTTAAAAAGCAGAATACATTCGGATGTCAGAATTGCTTTGTTACAACAGCTGTCATCATTTTGACAATGATCCATCATTAATACTCACTGGAGTGCCATCCCTGCCCTTTTCACCAGCTTCACCTCTCTCCCCTTTTTGACCATCTTCACCCTGCAACCCAAGATGGCATGACATCACAAAAGGGAAGTGTCAACTCCCTATACCACACAAGCCAGGATCACTGATTGCATCCCAATGGCCAGTTTAATTTCTGCTGGTTAGCTCAGATCAACTGAAAGTAGAAAGCCTGCCAAGACCAGGAGAGCTCTCTGCCTTTCTCCTTTGCCTTGTACAGAGGCCACTGAAAGACTGAGATACTCCTTGGAAGCAAGTCTGAAAAAGATAAGCGTCCTAGGTTTTATTGAAGGCAATGGATTTGATGCTTTTAACTACATATTTAGGTTCAAGGTACTTCTATCAGTATATCATCCTTTACTATACTTTCTTCCTTAGTACATTTTAAATGCAAAATAGCACAAAGAATAAAATAAAAACCCAGTATAATTTAAAAAATAAAATAAAAGGAGGCTACTTCCATGATATGATTATTTATTATGAAATGTTTATGGTTGCCCAATTTAAGCAATTGTGAATCTGGAAGACATACAAGCAACAGGTAAACAATACTGTTAACAACCATAACAATTAATAAGTGATTGTGAATAATGTCATTGTCCCTCTTCCTGTGGGTTTTGCTACAAAAAGATTAAAAAACTCTTCCTTGACTCCTTCATCAATATCTTGACATAACCATTTCATAGCATTTTAAATGTTTCAGACAGAAATGATGCCAGTACATAGTTTCTAGTCTGATTACAGAAAATTTGTCTGTAATTATAAACAAACAAAAAAACCTCACAAAATTTTCAGCCTTGGCTCCAAAAGAAATGTAACATAATGTAACCCAATAGCAAAAGATTCTTGCAGGAAATTCATGATCATTAATAGAAATGGTAATACAATCGAAGGAGATAAGTAGTCTTGGTGGACAAAGCTATCTCACCCTTCTTACTCATTGCACCATTGCTCTGATGGTGAAAAATTAGAGCTGTGCAAACCATTGCATGGGATAGTGGAGAGTTTAGGCAGGTTAGTCAGATATAGCACAGTTAATTCAAGGGCAGTGATACATAGCAATTGTTAATTGGGAACAGGGAAAGCAAAGCACTGGGAAGATTGGTAGGTGGCTTGGTGAACAGGCCATGGGGAGAAGAAAGAGAGAAAGGGACAAGTTGCACCAACCTTTCCATACCTGCCCCGTAACACCCTGGCTGAAACCTGGTGGAAGCAAGCTATTTGGGTTTCAAATAAGCTGAACTTCTGACCCACAGCATGTGTGTTTTTTTATTCACCTTTGTGAATAAAAGACCCCTTAGGGGCTGCTGAATTATTCATGAAGACAATGAAGGAAACAGAGACAAAATAATATTAAAGCAAATCAAACACTTGCAGGAAAGAAGAGTTCCCTCTCGCAAGTGGAGGCACAGAACAGACACAAGGACAGCTGGAGAAGAGCAGAGAAGAGAAACTTACTACATTCAGACCTTATCGCCTCTGGAGCCCTTTACACCATCTTCTCCTGGGTCTCCCTGTGCAAGAATAAAAAAGGGAATGATTACCTCCAAGCCTGAAAGTATAAAGGCTTTACTAAAACAAAAGGACGGGGAAAATGCCCTGCTATCAAAAGAATCTTCAACAGACTCTCAGTACCTGGGACACCATGTCAACAAACCATTTACATTTTCTGACCTGTAGTCCTCATTTCAAGACCAAAAGAGTTTCTGCTCACTGAAGAGAGCAGAATATCTCTTGTTAAAAATACAACTCCTGCTTCGTTCTCAATAATAAACAGCCCATCAAATGTTAAGGTCAAACTAGTCATGCAGTTAATTAGTGAATATGGTTTATATAGCAATAGCACTTAGACTTATATACCGCTTCATAGTGCTTTATAGCCCTCTCTAAGAGTCAGCATATTGCCCCCAACAATCTGGGTCCTCATTTTATCCACCTCAGAAGGATGGAAGGCTGAGTCAACCTTCAGCCGATCAGGATCGAACTCCTGGAAGTGAGCTGAATTAGCCTGCAATACCGGATTCTAATCACTGAGCCACCATTGCTCTTTTATATACAAATTTTAAAACGAAAACAGCAGTTAGAAGGTGGTATATGATTGCAAGATCACAGAAATGTTGAATCCTTCCATTGCAGTCCTATAGACTAATCAAATGATGCTTCCCCATCAAAATGCACATTATATAGGAAGATAATTCGATTAAAAAAAATAACAGGGCGAGGAAACATTCACCAACCTTGCTTCCCTTGGGTCCCATAGGTCCACGTTCCCCAAGTAATCCAGAGAGGCTCCCTACTGCTGAATCTACCTGAAAGTACATAAATATGTCAGTCTTGATATCAGTCTGTCTGACAGTCTCTGCCTCTCTCTCATACAAACTTCTATAGATTCCTGTTTGTGACCACAATGTTATCAACAAAAGTAACATTCTCAATACAGCTATAGAACCTCTCAAATTTAATGACATTTCAACTTTCCCCCAGAAAGTGCATGATTATCATATACCAAGGGCTTTCACATACATATCCAGTAACTGAAGTTGGGATTGTTCATATTTAAACAATAAAGATCCATGTACTTGATGAATCTATCAATTTTCATAGGCAACAACCCAAATTCCAGTCAATCCCATGGAAAATGCTTATCATATGAAGCTTGGAATGATTATTCCACAAATGCCCTCCTTAACTAAAGGGGGGGGGAGAAATACCCCTAGACTTAGCCATTAAATACTAGATGGGCAGTGTTCAATATGTCATGAAATATAATCAGAGGCATCATACTGAGCTCCTCTTTTCTCTGTTTCATGTTGACAACTGAATGGTTTGCAAAACAGCAATTTTTGTATGAATTTTATCAGTTTAGGAAAATGACTATTAGGGTAAAGTAAAATATACGTCAAGCTGAGCTGAATTCATGGTGATGTCGTAAACCCATTCATTCTTTCCAGGGGAAAGAAACACAAAAGAATAACTGTTTCATGGTTCCTTGATTTCTTCAAGGCATATACCTCAAATGTCCACCAGTTTCCTTCCATAGAATTATAAAATATAAAGATTGAAAAATATTTAGTAGATTGTACAGTCTTCTTAAAGATTAAAAGAGTAACTTCTTAATCTTTTGTAATTTGGTAGCCAGGGTGTTATTTTAAATCCAACAGACCTTGGGTCCTGGTGGGCCTGGAGGACCTGGTGGGCCATCTTTACCCTGTGGACAAGAAATATCAGGTAAAAATCAACAAAATGCATCACTGCTAGAGGCCACTTCTCTTTTGCCTTTCCATGGGTTGCAGTTACAAACTTTCGATATTGATTTTAAAGAGAAAAGATCAGAGATCTTGAGTTTACTTACAAAAAACTGTGACAGAATTTAGACACCTTACAAAAAACAACAACAGAAAAGATGCAAGGCAAAGGATTTCTAGATCAATGGATTTTTAGACTGGAAAAGCAATGGTATGAGGGGCTTCACAGATTCCAATTTCCTCAAAGAAACATTGCTTTGAGCAAGGCTCTAAATGTCAATTTATGATTTGGACACATACACACACACATACTGTATGCATGGGTATACATATGTAGAGGACTGTGATCACCTGAAATCTGACTATAAATACCTGTGTGGGAATCTGTGTGAAAACTAAATGGGGGGTGGGGGGTGGGTAACGCAGAGCAGACACATAGCAGATCTACAAACACATATGCAATCCCTTTTTCCACTGATTGTTCACACAATTAAAAAAAAATATTGATATCACATGAACTTTTACCTTTACCTAGAACATTATGCCTGGAACACTGGGATCAACATGATCTAGAGCAGGAATAGAATGTTCCGTAGTTTTCTACACTGCTCCATTTCAAGAAAGTTTAAGTTTGCATCTCTAAAGAGATCACTAGAAAACACTATTTCACGGTTTAGCTGCAAGTAATGTGATGGATGCAACACCCAGTAATCAAGGTTCAACAGTGAGTGATTGAAGGTATGCACCAAGTTGCCAGCACAAAGAGCCCGGCAAACATCATGCGTATATTGCACGTGGAGTTGCCAGCATTGATAGCAATGGACAGGAGATCATTGTGTGTGCAGTTCCTCACAGAGTTCTTCTGAAGATGAAAGGGGAGACGTGAAGCGTGGCTCAGGAATGAAACACAGAAAATGACATTCTATATAATTAACTCTGAGCTGCAGTTGATCAGTCTAGTCAAGAGCACAGAGTAGGAGTAAGATGCAAAACTGCTTCCAGCACATGGGGAACTTTGGTGGGTTGATATAAGTGCTCTTTCTGACTATGTGTATGCAGTTCTAAAACTTTAATTTCACTGCTGGAATTGGCTATAAGGCTGGCAACTGGGACAGGTCCTAGAAGGATTTATAACTTCCTCTCAAATTGCCATTTCTGCATAGGGCAGGGGCTTTCTACTGAGCCAGGGTGACCTGCTATGCAGCCTGGCATTCAGATCTTCGGGTGGGATGGATAGATTGTCCATGAAGGCAGAAGATGGCCCTGTCAGTGCAACCCCAGCACCCAGTGAAGTACAGAACATGCAAGCATCCCTGGTATCTCAATTTGCCAGAATCTCCTACTATTCACTAAATAGGAGAATCTATAAAATATTATAGGAGATAAAATAGAAAACCAATGTTATACTATTGCCAAAACAATCACATAGGTCTATAAAGTCACAAGGAGCTGAGTTTTATCTCTACTCCAAAGGGACTTTTTACTCTTATTTACCTGTTCTCCTTTTGCACCTTGCTCACCCCTGTCGCCCTGAAATACGAAAATAACATTTTAAAGAGAGATAAACAATCAATATAGTCACATGACTTCTAACATTCTCTAATCTCAGCTCAAGTTTAGAAATGTACAGTGGGTCCTTTTTTGGGGGGGGAAAATCACGAAGCTTTCTAGGAAACTTGAGGTTATCGTATGATTTTTTTTCTCCATTCTGGTGGGGAACTATTATAGGTACTTTAAATGGTTTTACTGTTTATTATATATACTGTTTTGTATTTATTCAGTTGCAGAACTTTATGGTGACATAAATAAATGCATACAGGTGCTGTGATGAATAAATAAGTATTCAGATGCGTTTTATAACTGACAATCTCATTTAAGAGGTTCCCTCTAAAGCAAGATCATCAAAATGTGTAGAATCAAAGCATACATTCACATGAAGAGCAAGTCAAGACTATTTTACTGCTCCTGATGATTTTTTTTTTAGCTTTTCAGTCATGGCTCATCATTCTGCTTACTTTCTCTCCAGGCCTCCCTGCTTCTCCAAGTTCTCCTGCCCGGCCTGGCAGCCCTGGAATGCCAGGTTTCCCAGGCTCCCCTGACTGCCCAGGTGATCCTCTTGGCCCCTGCTCTCCGATGGCCCGTCCTGGTGGTCCTTGTGGTCCTTCATTCCCTTTATCTCCTTTTGCACCTCTTTCCCCAGGGAAGCCTATGAGACCCTACAAGAAACAGTCAGGCTTTTACTTAGGCCGATTCTGGAATAGAAAGCTTGTTAGGCAGAGATTCAAGGACATAACTTTTTTTTTAAAGACTGCTTTATTACAGATACTGGAAACTTGTTCACAAAATCAGCAGCTGGTAATTGTAAGGCTCAAACTACATACACACACACACA
>JAOYMU010000098.1:103482199-103492802 GCA_025802295.1 Psammodynastes pulverulentus | reverse complement strand
TACAGGTGCTTTAGAAAATAGCTTGACCCCTTCCTCTCTGTGGCAGCCGCTCAAATATTGGAAGACTGCTATCATGTTATATATAATACCCATAGATTTCTTTGATTTTCTGATTGATACTCCAAATGGCTAATGTATGTACACAGACTCTGATAAAGAATTAATTCCTTCATGACTGAAATTTCAAGCCAATCTGTTCAGAAGAAATTTCACTGAGTTTCATCCTCAGAAGAAGCTATATATATATAAATTTTGAATGTTCATATATGTTTCAGGACTGTTCCATTTTAGGTAATGTTAAATCCTATTTTATCAGATTTTTATATCCTATTTGTAAAAGAAAGTGGATGAGAACATTTTTCCTTTTTTTAAAAAAGAAATGGTACAACATAATGTACCAACATTATTGTCTCTTATTAGAATATAACAAAGAATCTGCCTAATAAACAGTTTTAAATTCCTTTTTGATGGTATGAAATGGAACTAAAATAATCTCTCCTCAGATGGCAACAAAATCAACTCAAAAATCCTCCTTGAAAAATCATGTAATTTGAAAATGTTTAGTCTTGGAAAAAGACTTCTGCAGCCATTGGTTTGTACATGGTTTGGTGAAAGACAAATTAACTGCAAAGGAGTTTGAGGGAAATTGAGTAGGCCAGAAATTTCTAGAAATCTAACTATTATTTGAAGAGCTCTTTCCAGTTTTATGCAATGTTTTGGAGTCTTCAAATCTGTTCTCTGTGATAAACGTTGAACCAGTGAGACTAAATAAATTATTAAATCATCGAACTAATCTCAAACTTTAAAAAAACTTACATTATTTAAGGCTTCTGATTATTTGAATGGAGTAGAAACTCTTTGAAATTCTGAGAGAGGTTCTACCAATAATTTTAATCATATTTGTCCAAAAAAACAGAGGGGTCAAATAAAACTAAGAGAGCTCAAGAAATAGGACCAAACCTCCTCCACACCACAGACTTATTCTCAAGAAGGCCAAACATTACCGGATTTCCAGAAGGGCCAGGATTTCCCACTTGTCCTCTCTGTCCCTGCAAAATTATTGATAGATAAATGGTCAATTCCCAAGGAATGATCTATACTTTTCCCTTAAAAGAATCCGAAATACCTCCTTCTACAATAAATCTCAGATACTCACAGGCTCACCTGGCTCACCCTTCTCACCCTGCAGGAAAAGAGACAATAGTAGGCTTGATTATATGATCTTCAGATACCTCAAATATATGTAATTAATTATTTTAAATAAGGACTATGTGGGAAGTCTACATCCCCCTCCCCCAGCTACCAAAGAGAGCTTGATGATCATGCTACAAAAAGAAGATGGTGCTAAACCAATTTAGAAAAGCAATCTTCCCTGATGTCCTTCTCTGTTCCTCTTTTCTAGATTGGCCAGTTTAAGTTTCCTTGGTTGAGTGGCTACGTTTTGCTTTACCTCCTTTTGAGTATCTCTTAGAATTGGATTCTGCCCCATCCACTACACTAATTAATAAAGAAAAATACATTGACATCTCCCCCTAAGAGCCCTAAAGGATTGGATGATGTCAACATCCAGAGTATGAGACACTTTTGAGGCAATAGGACACCAAAGGGAGGGATGCAATAAAAGGCTTGCACTTCAGGGAAAACCACTATGGATGTTAATGAAGACAAGGACCACTTTATTCTCTGCTTCACGTTTAAGTTTAAGAGCTTTGAATAATCTTCTAATAATACCATGGGGAGGAATTGTGAATAATTGTTCTTTTTCTCTTCAGGTATGCATATATTTTAGAAGAAAAGTTTAGTGCTTGTATTTTACATTGGGAATTTGAGACAGATTGGAGATTTTATTGATGCGGTGGCCCTAAAAGCGAATTCAAAATGCTGGTATTAATTTCTAAAGCCCTATATAATTCAAGATTGCAATATCTAGTAGAATATTTTTTTTCCTATTCCTGCCCATAACCTGAGATCATTTTTGGAGGCCTTGTTTCAGGTGTGTTCTCAGGATAAGGTGTGGCAAATGGCACCTGTCAATTTGAATGGATATTCTCGTTTACTGACACTTTTATTACATTATAGGTTCAATGTCATATTTTAATATTTACAAATATTTAATATTTTAATTATTTAGAATGTTATATAGTCATTTTAATCTATTACAAGCTACCCTGGAAAATCCTGGCAGTTTACACATTTTTTTAAAATAGTAAGTGTTCAGTAAATAGTCTTAACCATAGACTATTCTTTAAAAAATATTTTTAAAATATTCTTTTAATAATACTGCTTAAATAAAACAACTTGGGGCAACCTCGCCATAAGAGGAATTTCTCCCATTTTTACAAACGACCCTGACTTTTTTTCTTGGTTTTTAATCTGTATCTTTCCTTTGTCACCTGAGGGAACAAATGTTGTTTATGAGAAGAAATCTTGTGCAGCGTAATTGTCAGTGACTTACCTTAGGGCACTGCATAGCACAGACCTCTGGTCTAGGCTGAAAAAAACCCCAAAGAATAAAAAGGTGAGTGCTAAGGTAACTACAGTGCAAACATTTACAAGTTAGAGGCTTGGCTTTTGAATCAGGTCAAGCACTAATACTGTATTTTGGGAGTTCATGGGAATATAGGAGAAAGGACTTTTTGTGGGGGGGATACCACATAGTCTTTTGCTGAACCTTTAAGGGCTCCAACACACAGCAGACACATCTACCAAATCCATTTCCTTTCTCTCACACATGGATCAGGAAGATTAGGGGGAAAAGAGATTAAAATCTTTATTTGCACAGCTCCCTTTAACAAAGTTCCTATTACCATAGGTGGCAAGAGAACTTTATGAAGGCAGAGTAAGGAACATAGGGAAGGGAGAAGAAGTTTTAATCCTGTCTCCATGTACCACCACCCTGACTACTGTGGTTGCTTTTGAAAAAAAAACCAGTCCCTGTTAATCTGAAGATGACTGATCAGATGAGTGGATTGGAGCGGTCAGTCAATCTTGATAAGCAGGCTTGATAAGCCACCTGTTTAATGCAATTGTGAAGAGGTAAAGAGAAAGTTGCTTCATCAAAAACTTCAGGCAGCAGGACAGTGGTAAAGTACTTTTTACATTTTGGCAGGACATGATATGCACCAAGGGTGTCAAAACTCAAAGCCGGGGGCTGGATCTGGCCCGCAGGGTGCTTAGATCTGGCCCAAGGGACTGCCCTGGAAACAGCAAAGGACTGGCCCATGGTGCCTCTGCCAGCGAAAACAGATCAAAGGTAAAGGTTATTATACAAAGCAGGAATTCCACCTGTTGCATATCTATTTTCATTTTGTAGAAGAAATTCTGGACATAATGCAAATCATAGAAAGCCATTGTGCTTTTCTCCTTCAACATTTCTTCTACAGCATGATTGCTACCTGAATGCCAGAGGCCAGTGCTTTTCCATACTGATTGTCTCATTTATCTCCTCCACCACTGGATCTATTGTTAGGAAAGCTGCAGCCAATCCCTCCTCTGCTGCCATGAGCAGTGACTTACCCCATCTACGATAGAGAATGGTCCGCAGAGGGCACTGGCAAGCTCCACTTCCACCTCTGACAGACTGTTTGAGTCTCGCACAAAGAAAACGTTACGTGATTCTTCACTGGTCGCAAGGCGACGCAGTTGTTCACGATCGGCTCCTTCCATCCCCATTGCTAGAATCCGGATTCCTGCAAGGTCCACAAAAGGGAAACTCAAAAGAGATCCTCCATATTAATTGTTCATTGGAGATTGTGCAGTCCAGGTGAAGAAGCTAAGGACACAAGTAACTCAGCTGATTTTCTAAAGGTGAATTTCAGCCAGGGCTGCCCAAACTGTATCAAAGCAACTTAAAGATACCCAAGGGGGCGGAATCCTATTTCTTCAACCCAGTCAAATGACAGACTGGTCAGTTAGAACTTAAAATTGCTTTTTCAAGAAGCAACTGAATAATTAATCAGAGCTAAAGAAGCTTCTTGGATGAGAGACAAAACATCTTCAAAGAAAAACCAGAAAGCCCAATTGCCTCTTGAAAAAGCACCTTTGGGACAACCATGACCTGGATGACTGAGAATCTCCAGAGACACTCATGCCGTTGTCACTTCCCAATTGGACTACTGCCATACATTCTATAAGGGGCTGCTCTTGAAGAGCATCTGGAAACTACAGGAAGATTCCTATTAGAGAGCAGCAGCTACAACAAAGGCTTCTCTTACGTTTGCTGCATTCCAGACATGAAGGACAGGTGACTTACCGGCAGCTTTGATTTCCCTGGCTGGCCCAGTGGCATCATCACTGGATGACCCATCTGCCAATATCACTAAGGTTCCTGGAATGCCAGGTCTTCGTCCTGCAGTGGGGCTCAGCATGTAGCTCTTCACAAAATTAATGGCTGCTCCTTCATAGAAAAAGTAACAACAGATACGCATCCAGAGAAACACACACCTTAGTTAGAGCGCTAGTGATACATCGCTCACTTCAAGTTTTCACTAGCAATTCCTGTGAATATTGGCATCATGGTCACAGGTAGAATTTCACAAGACTCAGGATCGCTTCTTTCTTTTCCTGCTGAGTTCTTTGAACAAGGAACTAACAATCCCTCCCTGTTCCCTGAATCAAAGGAACGGGCAACCCCTTACCTATGGCATTGCCACTAGGCTCCTCATATCGCAGGGAGCGGATGTTCTGCAGTACAGTTGCTAAATCATTGGAACGATTAAGCAGGAATAAAGGGAGGCCTCGGTAACTGTACATCGCAAGGCCCACCTGGAGTAGGCAGAAAAGAGAAAAGAAATGTGATAAAAGCAGAATCTAAAGATGAAATAGCATGTAGCCAAATGCCCCATCTTAGGAGCAGAGAGAAACCAAGAGTGATGTTCATTTACTTCTCAGCCTTCTAAGATAGGCAAGATTAGGAAACAAGAGTTGCTAGTAGCCTTGGAATGTATTTTAATGCAATTAGGCTACTGTACCAGAAATGTGAAAACCCACCAAACCCCCAATCTACTTCAAGTTATACTATTACAAGGAAGGTGGGGCTGTTTTGAGTTTCTTTCTCATGCTTACCACCTTAGCCAGAACTCAAATATCTTTTCTGTAATTGCTTAATATCCTTCTCTCTCTCTCTGAGTCCCAACACTTCATTCCAGGACTGGATCCCACCCCTGTCATATCCCTGCAGGGTCAAAGTTTTGATTCACAGCTATTTCGATGGCCGGATGAAACACCACCACATGGAGGTTACAGAACATATCTTTATCAAATTGTAACTTTTGTCACCTTACTGACAAACTATAGATTTGCAACGATAGAATGAAAATCAACAAGGTTATAATTGGGTTCACTTCACCCAATTAAAATAACTCCCAATGTCTTTGTACATGTGCCTCAAACAAGAAAGAACCACTGCAAAATCTTGATGATGTAGGTTACCCGGGTAGTTTCAGGGCCTGGACGAAGAGTAGATATAATGTTGGAGAGGAAGCTCTGCACAGCCTCTGCGTTGTAGGCTTTGTCTCGAGTTGTATGTACAAGAAAAATGACATCACGCTGGGCATCTGGACAGACTGCAGAGTGAAATGTTTCAGAAAGAGTCAGAATGGCATCAAATGGATTGGGGACATAAGCTAAAGGTCTGAGATTCCCTTCCTCCGGCCCCACCAAATGCAAATAATAACTGAAGAGATTTAACTTCCTGTGTAGCTGCTTGTAATTCTCGACCGGACCCTTTTAAAATCAATTATACATTTTTTAAAATATTGCAATATCTTAAAACATTTTTTTCCAAATGGCTTGCCATGTGAATCTGAAATAGCTAAATCTACTCAAATAACACTGAACCAAGGGAGTGTCATATAATGTCTCTGTAACAGGTCAAGGAATATACACATCAGGAAATTCAAAATGTAAGGTCTAAAATAGGATCATCATTGTTAAAACAAGCACCCCAGGACTCCCTCTCAAAAATAGGACTCCACCCTTCTCTCCCACCAAATATTAAGTGAAGCCATTGCCATCAAAGTAATTGACCAGCATCTTGCAAGCAAGAGGCTCTAGAGACCCACTGGTGTCCATGGCAAACTACAATGATGCCAAAATGGCAGCATGCTGTAATGACATTCAACGAATGTTATTATTTACTTGCGGTTGAGCTTCTGACACAAGTATGTAATTTATAGCACCTGGTTAATCAAACATGCTTTGTTATTCATCCTCTTGAATGGGATACCTGGATAAAGACATCCCTCCATAAAGCAAAACCTCACCTGTCTGGCCAGAAATGGAAACCTCAGCACCGGAGATGCTCCCAAACAGTGGGCGAATCATGAAGGTATATCGCTCCCCCAGATGCAACCCAGACACTCGGTGAGATGTTTCTGATGCAGGCAATGTTCTTTGTGCCTCTCCTCCCTCTGAAACAAAGGAGACAATTTTACACAGGGCTAATAATGCAGATAGTGTCTGCCACAATATGCTGGCTTGTGTGCTCATTACTTGGTCAAAATACTGCTATATTACACTGCTGTTATGGGAGCCTCCATTCTCCTGGTCTTTTGGAAGCTGGTAAAAATCTGACACTTCTGGATCTTTGGGATTGACTGTGGAGTCATTAGCACTGGGGATTTTTGTATGATTTATTAATATCCTTTTACTTTTAATATCTGCAAACTACCTAGAGTCTGAATGAATTAAGGAAGTGGAAAAAACTGTATAAATAAAGAAACCCAGTATTTTATCTGATATGTGTTTATATCACATAAAATTAAGAGCCATGGTGGTGCAGTGGTTAGAATGCAGTACTGCAGGCTACTTCTGTGGACTGCCGGCTATCAGCAGTTCGTCAGTTCAAATCTGACCAGTTCAAGGTTGACTCAGCCTTCCATCCTTCCAAGGCTGGTAAAACGAGGATCCAGATTATTGGGGGCAATAGGCTGACTCTGTAAACTGCTTAGGGAGGGCTGTAAAGCACTTTGAAGCAGTATAAAAGTCTAAGTGCTATTGCTATATCTAAGCATGGGATAAGATCTTTCCCCTCATAGCAACAATCCTTAAGGGTAGATTAGGCTGAGAAAGAGTGACATATATAAAGTCACCTTGCAAACTTCCATCACTGAGTGCAAATGAAAACCTGGGTTTCCCCATTCCTAGCCCAATACTTTGACCACTACACCACAAAATGTTGTGAAGGGAAATCAGAGCTTCTTGATGACTGAACTTCTGGAGGAAAGATGTGATGTACATCAAATACAGGACTAACCTCTTGGAGATTTCCATGTGAGAAGATAGCCAGAAGCGCCAGGAATTGGAGTCCAGGACAATGTTACAGAATCCTTTTGAGTATCTGTCACCTGGAAATTGGCCACCCGGCTCACAGCTGCTGAAAAAATAAAGGTAAATATGGGACAGGTAGTTTGGTCCTTGATCGTGAAAGAAAAATCTAAAGAAGTTCATCATAGGAACTCACACTGATGAGTACAGAGAGTAGATGGCACACTTGTGATCTATGTAGCACTATGGTAGTTCCTATCACAGTTAGAACTGGTATGTACAAATGGGATGCTATTTTCATTACAGGAAACGTTTGTTACAATGTTCAACGGAATGATTTCACTTGAAACTAAATGGCCCAAATCACCTCATAATAGCTGCTCCAAGAAAAAAACCTGGGATTTTTTAGTTAGTCCTTGACTTACAAACATAATTGGGACCAGAATTTCCATCACTAAGGAAGGCAGTTTTTAACTGAGTTGCACCTGATTTTACAATTTGCCGTGGTTGTTAAACGAATCTGTGCAGTTGTTATGTGAATCACATGGTTTTTAAGCAAATCTAGCTTTCCCTATTGACTTTGTTTACGGGAAGCTGGCTGGGAGATAGTGTTTGCATGACGCAGGATACAGCAACCATCGTAAATGCATGTTAGTTGCCAAACACCCAAATTTTGATCATATAACTGTAGGGGATGCTACAATGCATTATAGATCTCTTAACTATGATAATTTCTTACAAGCCAGTTTTTTTGTAACTTTGAAATATCACTAAACTAATGGTTGCAAATTGAGGACTGCCTAATCTACTGTTGTGCTTCAGCTGCTTCTTTGGCCTTTCAGAGGTCTTTTGTGCACGCATAGTGCAGAAGTCACTTATTTTGAAGCAGATTAGCCTGTCTTGATGCTTGTGAGGCTGAGTACATCCCTGCCAATGTTTTAAGCATAAATGAAAGTTCATACTCTTTCTGATGCTTAAAGCAGATTGCTGAGGTGGAGTGCATAAGCGTTTTACAGATCTGGTATTTATATACCAGAAATGAGTAGTACGATACAACTCTACGCAAAACTAGGTTATCGCCTGTGACACATTGACACATTGTCTGTGACACAGAGAAAAGCAGTACTGTACATAAAAACCAAAGCAATAAAATAGAGATAATTTATATTGTTATAGTTGAAAAAAAAATGTCCATAGTTGAAACTCTGCTTTTTGAACTACGTTCTTATATGCTCTATATAGACAAGTGTGGAAGAAACAGCCTAATAGCAACATAGCACACTTATTTGGGAGGTTTCTTTCTAAAGGGTTAGACTAATATCTAGAAAAGCTACTTACGCTTTTATTTATCCTTCATTTCAGTTTTAGATGATATTTTGATTTGTGTGATGTTTAAACTTCTTTTAAAAAGAACAATTTTAAAACTGTTCTTTAAAAATTATTTTAAAAGGGTAGGGGGGGTAGTTTAAAAATGGAGCTGCAGCAGCCAATGGAATTCAATATCACAAAAGATAGAGATCCTAAGTATCTACTGATCTTTGGCAATATTACAGAAGACCCTTACCATTACATATCAGATAAAAATATAATTTCTGTAATCTGCATGAAAGAACAATCAAACTCTAAAGCAAGTCTCTTAGTTGCAAGAAAACACAACAATGCTTTCCTCAGAAGTATCTCTTAGGGACCAACAGGGACCATTGATGAAAACCAATAAACCAGATAGGATTGGTTTATCTTTGTCTGGTCTCTAATTCTTCTTACATATGAAATTTACATTCCGTATCTAACTAGAGGCTACTCTAGCAACTTTTGTGCCGTAGACTTCTATCTCTGGATAGCAGAGAGTTGGGTTACCAGTGGTGGCAACAATGGCCACAGCTTCACTTTCCCGGTTGCCAGTCAGACTTGTGATGCGGATGTCGTAGCGCCCTCCTGGCTGCAGATCTTCAATGACATACGTGTTAATATTGGCTGGCAATAGCTGACTCCTCTCAGGCCCACCTGTACCATGTAAGAGAACTAGTTAATTTTTTGGATATATGAAAGTATATATAGGAAGGTATATATAGGAAGTGTTGATCACCTGCAGGGCGCCAGGTGAGCCGATAGCCTGTGCTCCCACGTGCTGGGCTCCATTCTAGTCGAATACGGGTTTGTGAGGAGTCAGTCACACGCAGGTTTCCAACTGGTTGAATTGGGATTGCCGCTAAAAGGAAACATATGAGGATTAACAGTGGAAAAGAAGCCAGGAAGTCTGATCTTTAACAAAGAGAAAAAGATACTCTAGAAAGAACTAATCCTCTTATGAAACATAGATAAGATTTATGTCTTTGGTATGAGATAAAAATAAACTTTCAATTTTCCTTTCACTTTAGGTATGAGGTAAAAAATTTTTTTTCACTTTTACTTCAGGTAATACATAGCTGTATCCTTATCCTTCATGAATAATCACCGAAATATTGCCTTCTTAAATAGCATCAGTAATAACATTTGAATAACTAATTATGTGATGGGATCATGTATCTTCAAATATCTGGAAAATATTTTCAGAAAATAAACTCTTTCTTTAGAAAAATTTCTATGAAGTTCTTTGATTCTGAGGATATCTTTACAGAAAATACAATGATCGATTAATGAGGGAGGATTCAGTTTTCTGAATCTGGAGCTGTATGTTGTCAAATATTAAATACTGGAAGCCAAACAATTGGTGTAAATTTTCCAATTTGGGCAAGTTTGGAATGTCTGTCTGTCTGTCTGTCTGTCTGTCTGTCTGTCTGTCTTCTGTCTGTCTAACTATCGCAACGTTGGTTAAATGGATAGTGTTAGGATCTAAGCACATTAAAACTCTAGTATGCCTGGAAAGAATTATGTCAGTTGAAAAGTTATGAAAGGGAATGTCCAGTAAAAAAGATTTGACCCCTTTCCCATGCTAAATTGACATTATGGTGAAACTGAACTTTAAAAAGTGGGGGAAAGCTGGAGATATGAAAAAAAATGGACAAAAGCTAAGATACTTGCTTTGAAGCAACTGATAGCGGAAAATGAAATTTTAATATATGCTGTGTTAAGAGATAAATAAATTAAAACATTCCCCCTTTATTATAGTGCACTCAGAGAACTTCTCTAAGGATGACAAGTGCAGGAACAATACAATGCCAAGTGTTAAATACTAGTAGAAAGTGCCACATAATTTCCCTCCAACTCTTAGCAAAGAAACCAAAGCATACTACGCAGTGGTGGGATTGAAATAATTTAACAACTGGTTCTCTGCCCTAATGACCAGCTGGGTAGGCGTGACTGGGTGATCATGTGACTGGGTGGAGCTCAGGCGACA
>JAOYMU010000098.1:103273913-103294037 GCA_025802295.1 Psammodynastes pulverulentus | reverse complement strand
AAAATTTGTTTAAAACTGTACCAATAAAACTTTTTTAATAAAAAAAAGAAAGCAATAGCAAAGAAACAGGATGCCCTCATCAGTTATGGTTTCTCAATGCTGTTTTTCTTTAATGAATATCCAGAGGCAAAATACAATATTTAACCACCACCCATGTATCCTGGCATTTTATTTGGCTTTGTCCTATTCCATATAGATTAACTATAGATGAATAGATCATCATGTGGATTCCAACTCTCAGCCCCACCTGAAACAAGTTTGTATTACCAGAAAACATAAATATTCTGTGATGGCAACTGCTGGTTGAACTGCCCCCAAATTTTATCTGGGTTTTGCTTACCTTGTTTGTTACCTGAAATTTGTTATCATTAACATTAATGTTAAGGCATATTTATCTTCCTTTTGTGGCACAGGAAAACCTGAACTGTCTCAGCAGAAGACTGGAATGAGGCAATTTGATTTTTTTGAAATGTTTGACTTAAAAAAAAACCCACACAGCTACCTAGCCACTAGTCGAAACTGATAGAATGGAGGTATCTAATTTTTTCAAGAGGCAAAATGTCTCTCCTTCTGAGTCCACTTTAAAAGTCAAAGTCGACAGGAAGAACTTGCCATCATACCAAGCTATGTTGTCTGCGATGAAGGCAAAAATACCTTGTATGTACCAGAGAGATGTTAGCCATGCTGAGTGGCATTATGCGCATTATCAGAAACAATGTCTTAAGAATGTATCCAAGAGCATTCATTTTTCCAAAGAAACCATTAAGTCATCAAGTTTATCTTATAAAGATTATGACCCTAAAGGTCTATATGATTTTTCCACTATTATTCGTCAATGTAAAGGGGAAGATATTATTCCTAAAAGAAAAATGAAACCATCAAAAAGATTACCTCGGTTGAGGGAACCAGAAATTCCTCGTTTCCAAGAAACCACTGGGAATCTCCCTGTGTTCTTAGAAGACTGTATCTGGGAAGCCAAAGTAGTGAGTACCCAAGCAGAGCCTACATTGCTGGTACCCATTCCTCCTCCACCACCACCTCCTCCTCCTCCTCCTCCTCCTCCTTCTTATGACCTTCCGAATATCCAGGAATTCCTAACCAAACCCCTTGAGAAGTTAGAAGACTCAAGTAAGAAAAGACGGTCCAAATTTACAATCTGGGATGAAGCAGAACAAGAAAAACTGGGATGGGAAGAAAGCCTGTTAACAAAGATAAGCAAAACAACAGCTCAATGGATTGTGAACAATCAAACCTCTTGGGGAGGCTGGGTTCAGGGTAAGCTAAAGCATTTCAAGAAGCAAAAGTACGACTGGAACAGCATCAGATACGTCCTCTCTTGCGAAAATGATGTGGAATTACTGGATGGAATTCTAGCAGAGGAAACAATGGAAGGAGGTCCTATTCACAGAGATGAACAAAAGAAGCTAGAGACGCCTCTCTCTGCTTACTATAGGTAGGACACAATAGTTATTATTACAATAGAAGAAAATATGTAACTTGGGATTGAGTTCTGGAGTCCTTGGGGCTCTCTAAGTTTGGCTGTTTGCTTACAGATGCTTCATTATACAACTATATAACATCATCAGTGTTAGTGAATGTGGGCTTTGCTCCCTGTTAATATGCAGTAGTTTGCCTTGCCTGTCTTGGTGGGGCATGTGGTTTTCTCCTTGGCAGTTCCTTGATCAATAGACACATGGAGATAAACCACATTGACATACCATTCAAAAGAGACAATACAAAGTTAAGTCCCAGATAACCAATACCCAGATAAGGATAATGCAAACAAACAATCAAAAAGAAAACAAAAACTTAATCAAGGAACTTCCAAGGAGATAAACCATATCTTCACCAACTCTGGCAGGGCAAGCTGTTAGATATAAACAGAGAGCAAATACAACACTCAGTAGCACTGATGATGTTACCTAGTTGGGTAATGAAACATCTGCAAGCAAACAACCAAGCTCAGAGGGCACCAAAGACTCCATGGATATTATTACATTTCCTCCTGATATAAATGTTTCAATAAGGAGTGAATCTCAGTAAGTTCTATAGAATTTACTTCCAATTAAGGATGCATGGAATATACTATACTGGTAGTCCTCGAGTTACGACTACAAGTGAGCCCAAAATTTATTTTGCCAAGTGAAACATTTAAGTGAGTTTGCCTTATTTTATGACTTTTCTTGCCACAGTTGTTAAGTGAGTCATTGCATTTGTTAAGTTGATAACGTGGTCGTTAAATGAATCTGGATTCCCCATTGACTTTGCTAGTCAGAAGACCACAAAGCTGATCACATGACCCCAGGACACTGCAATCGTCATAAATATGAACCAGTTGCCAAGAACCTGAATTTTGATCATGTGATCATGGGGCTGCCGTAACTGTGAAAAATGATCATAAGTCACTTTTTCAGTGCTGTTATAAATTTGAATGGTCTCTAAATGAACTGTTATAAGTCAAGGACTGGCTATGCTGCTTTTATGATTAAATGGGTTATTTTTCTGACCCATCCTTTATATTTGAAAAATGAAGGAACAAAATCAAGGCAGTTTTATGAAAGATAATTAGAGTAGTAAAAAAGGCAAAGACAACACTAGTAAGATGGTGAATCTGTAGCAAAACAAAAAACGTGAAAAGATTTTGAAAAGAACAAGTCCGGTGTCTTTTATTAAACTTTATCAAACAATCAAAATACCACCTCCCCACACCCTTCCCATGACTGAACTGGTACCCCCAAAATCCTCTTCTTTATCTGCCCCACTACTCTTCCACCCACATCAGACTGGAGAACTGACAGGAGTAGGCCCCTTCTCCTTTCTGTGGAAAATGTCAGGAGAGCTGGCACAGTAAAAATTCACTTTCCATCCTCTTCTCCCACCCTCCGTCTTTTACCACTTGTACGCTGGCAAGAAAAGTGGGAAAGATTTTTGGCACAGGGAAAATCGATATGTATTAGATCATTTTAATTGTCTGTGGAACAACTATGAAATATTGGGCATGAGCCATTGCTGTTCACAAAGACTGAGCCGAAGAATGTGTTAAAGAGTTTGGCTTTGATGGTTTCATCATTACAGTCTTTACCATTAGGTCTTTTTAAGGGTGGGATGGATCTCGAGTCTTTAAGTTTGTTGTTTACAAAATTATAGAAGACACGGGTAGATTTCGTGCACAGAAGGTTTTCCTCTTGTTTGATGTAATAATTGGTGCTTTCAGTCTTTATCTGTTGACATCAGTTTTTGTAGCAGATTTTAAAGTTAGCTACATAGTCAGAGAGATTTTTTTGGGGATTGGAGCTTCCTTATTGTTATGGGTAATTTGTTTTTCCTGGTTTTAGGGGTTATTAGTGGTATGTATAGTTTAATAACTCTTTTAACTTCAAGTAAAAAAATGTTGTAATGGTCTTCGGCAGTATTGCAGCCACTGAATAGAATTTGCCAATCAAGAGATGAGAGGTCAGTGTCTATGAGATCATAGTTGGCTTTTTTAAAGTTATAATTCATGATCCTATCACTATGATGATTTCTGTGAGGACGTATGTTGAGGCAAAAGTCAATTATGCTGTGGTCACTGTTGGAAAAGGGTTCTTTTATTTGTAGTCCATAAATTTGAGTTTGAACTGTTGCAGAAAATGAGTTGTTGAGTCTAGTGTTGTTGGTTACTAGTTGATCCAGTCCCAGATTTATTATGCCGTTGAACAGGGTTGCATGTATGAGTTCAGTTGTACACTTATTTAGGGTCCAATTAATAAGAGGTAGTTTGAGGTCACCAAGAAAGATGAGAGTGTGTAGGCAGGAGGCTGCCCACATTAGTAGTGAAGTTAACTTGTTCGCATGTACAATGTAATAATCAGGGGCTCTGTAGCATAGTAAGAAGTGTAATGTGATATTTAAGGACAGCTCGCAGACGATGGTCTCAGGAAGAGCAAGCTCCTATGTAACTTGAATATTTTTAGATGTAGGGAATTTTTATAGAAGATAGCAACACCACCTCCTCTACGGATTTCACGATCGCACCAATAAAAATGATAGTGTCTTACTGTGGTAATGGAGCCAGGGAGGGATGCATTCAACCATGTTTCACAGACAAACTTAACTTAACACAGCTTAACTTCTCAATATCCATTAAATGGGGTTCCCAGAGGTACCCGATTGCTAGGATGGCTTTTAAAAACCACGATAAACAGATGTCTAGTTATCCATTAGACATGGAATAAAAACAAAACAAAGAAAGAAACCCCCTCCAAACCATGGAAGAACCATACAAAAAAAATCCAGGTCTACCTGTAATCTATGGTTCTTCTTAATTAGGATTTTTCTTTTTGTATGAACTTGGCTACCACTAAATTAATGACTGTTTAAAGGGTTGCCACCTCTCTCTTTCCTCCTGACACTACATTGTCTAATTTTTCTCTTAGTAGCTGTTTTTCCTCCTTCAGTTCTTTTCACTGCTTGTCCTCCCACAGCCTTACCTTTTGTTATGATAGCATCTATCAGAGCATCTCTGAGGGGGGGAGATATGAAGCCAGAAACTACTGAATGAATTGAGATTCTGTTCTATCTATTGTGGAGGTTTTAATTTAAATTCTTGCACATATTAAGTGCTTTTTGGCTTCAGTTCTAGTACTGACCTGAACTCTTCCCTAAGAACTATTCAAATATTATGATTTATTACTTTATTTTATTTATAGATCTACTTAAACATGAGTGATTCAAGGCACTGTATGAAGTGGATTAAAAGGCATAATAAAATTAGAGTATTTCGTGAGCATAAAACCTACTATAGTAAATAAGCTCCATTTGTGATTGATGGGTCCCATTTGTTTGGATAAATCACAAGTTGCATTATTTTCTCCCACATGGCAATCTATGATGGTCTATTATAATATATACTATAATTTCTATCCAGCTAACCGGCTTGGTGAATTGGTTATTTTTATTGATTTATTTCCATATAAATCATGTTAACTGAAAACTTCCAGGTTACCATCTTTTCATGCAAAGGTGGTATGCGAGGATGATCTACTCTTTCACAATCAAACGGCAGAAAAAATATCAGCAAAACGTCTCACAACAGCAACTCCTGTTAAACGTCGTGAAAGGCTGCACCCCAGGACTGGGGAAAAATCATATGTGACTCAGAATGTCTTTGAACAAGAGCTTTATTTTGGTAAGTATCAGGGGAATGGCTTTAACTTTAATAGAGTGAAAGACTGGTTCCAAAATTGGTTCCATTATAAGCTTGCAGAAAAGTGTACTTTGCCAAATTAAATCTTGTGTACTGAAAGATATGAAAAATATTACTAGAACAATAGATGTTAAAAACAAGGATGTCTTTATTTCGAGAGTTGTGTAACAGTCTGTCCTATCTGGAACTTTTAAATATTGCAGGTAGCAATGGTGACAGAAGACTGAGAAGCTCTAGTGGTGCAATGGTTAGAATGCAGTATTGCAGGCTAACTCTGCCCATAGCCAGGAATTCGATCCTGACAGGTCTCAGGTTGAGTTTACCTTCCATCTTTCCGAGGTCGGTAAAATAAGGAGCCAGATTGCTGGGGGAAATAGGCTGACATTTCAAACCATACAGAGAGTTCTGTAAACACCATGGAGCGGTATATAAGTCTAAGTGCCATTGCTATTTTCCCAACCCATGTTTGTGAATTTCTCCAACACATCTGGTTGGCTGTTGAATGACATAAAACACTTTGGCCTGATTCATTTGTCAGATTGCCAGATTCTCATTTTCCTCAAAGGACTCCAGAAATGTTATAGACTCAAGAGATGCTCAACCAATAAAATTAGTGCCTGACCTTTGATTTGCACATACTGTAGGACCTTGTCTAAATAGTATAAGCTACTGTACCATGCTTATGGGTTACAGAAAAGCATTCATCATTTAGAAATAGTTGCTAAGTTCAATGGTGGGATTCAACAGGTTCGCACCTATTCACAAGAACCGATTGTTAACTTTCTAGGCAGTTCGGAGAACCAGTTGTTGGAAGAAATCTCCTTGTGTTTTTTTTCCACTTTACAGGGCTAATCCTGTAAGGAAGGCAGGAAGGAAACATACTGGGGTTGTTTCTAGCCGAATCTTGATTGTCCTGCTTACAGAAACTGCCTCTTGGTTAACCCATAGAACAGCGAAAGGTTCTTGGCAGGACGCCCAGACTTACCATCGCCTGAGCTCCACCCAGTCACATGATCTCCCAGCCACGCCTACCCAGCTGCTCATTAGGGCAGAGAACCGATGGTTCAATTATTTGAATCCCACCACTGCCTTTAATTATCCCTAGTAAAAATGTTTCAGGTTTGAGTTCTATTCTACCCTACAAGAGGATTATGGAGTCGTTAAATGCTGAGGATGCAAAGACAAAAGAAGGAGTTTTGGAAAAAAAATGTAGCCCTGCAGAAGGACCTTGTTTTAAAGTTTATATTTTGAAAAGCACCAAACCTTTATTAAACCAGCATTGGTCACCACTTGCTTTGGGTCAACGATGTCCACCAAAGGCTCCTTCATGGCCACATCCCGGATGCAGGTCATGTCGAAGCCGTAGACATTCTCCCACCCTGTCAAGGCAAAGAAGGGCAATGTTTTCATTTGGGTCAGTAAGCGCCTACAGCAGCGTTTCTCCACCGTAACAACCTTCAAATGCAGGGACTTTAACTCCCAGAATTCCCCAGTCAGCAAGGAATTCTGGGAGTTGAAGCCCACGTATTGAATGTACGTGCATATTTAAAAGTTGCCAAGGTTGAGAAATTAAATTGAATAAATTAAATTTAAGAGTGACCTGATTTCAATTAGTAACCATAATAATAATTTTATTTTTATTTATTTATTTATTTGTGTCCAAGTTACGACCAACTGAGCCAGGCAATTAAGGTCTTCAGTCATAGCAGCAGAGGTGGTATTCAGTCAGCTCAGACTGGTTTTAGCCAGTGGTGGGTTACTACCAGTATTGCCACTGGTTTGCTGAGTCCTCACGCGCAAGCATGTGCATGCTCCCCCCTTCTGCGCATGCACACGCCTACTGACGCACACCTACTGTGCGTGTGCGAGCTGATCAGCTGAGAGGACTCTTTGATCCTCTCAGCTGATCGTCGGAGTTTTTTTCAGCTACCAGTTCAGCCAAACCGATAGCTTTTTTAGCTACTGGTTCAACCAAACCAGTAGCCATTTTTTTTGCTACCGGTTTGCCCAAATGGCAGCTTTTTTTGCCACCAGTTTGCCTGAACTGGTGCGAACCGGTAGAATACTACCTCTGACACACATACACACACACAAATTTCAAAGGAAGAAAACCCAGGAGAAAGTCTATTTCTAGATTTAAGTTTTGATAAAACAAATTGGCCAAATGTGCTAATACGTCTCTGATTTCTCCTCATAATGATAAGGCAAAGTTGCTTGCAGTTTTGTTTTGTCACACTTACATACATCTTCCTTAAAATTATTATTTTTAACTGTCATGTAATTAGTTCCTTTTTTCAGCTCTGTTCTTTTAGGACCAAATGAGATACAACATAACAGTTATATATATGTGTGTGTATAGTGGATACACAAAGTTCTGATTTTATAACCAAAAGTGAAAATTGGGAACAGAAGTGAATTCTGTTTTGCCCAATGATCTTAAACAGCAAATTCTGTTAACAGGTCTTTTCTCCCCATCCTGTAATCCTGTAATATGAGATGTAAACAAGGTTGTGGGGTGAAAAAAAATGGTTCAATATTACATGGTAAGAAGAAGACATTACACATTCTCTCATTCTTTGCAGTAAATTTAGTTCAACGTCCAATCAGCAAGCACACGAAGGACCAAATATGATTACAGGTAGACCTTGACTTATGACCACAATTGGGACCAGAATTGTTGTTGTTAAGCAAGACAGTTGCTTAAGTGAATCATTGCAATGGTTAAATGAATCTTGCAATCATTAAGAGAATCAGACTTCTATTGGCTGCTTGTTGTGAGCCAATTGGAAAAGTCACAAATTGTAACCACATGACTCTGGGATGCTGCAGCCATCGTAAATACATGCCAAGTGCAATTTTGATCATGTGACAGTGGGGTGCTGCAACAGGTGTAAGTTTGAGGTCTGCTTGTAGTCATTCTTTTCAGTACCATTGTAACTTTGAATGGCTGCTCAATGAATGGTTGTAAATCAATCTACTCTACTGGGACATTTCACTGGCATCTTCACTCCTATAAAAGACATTTTCATGCACTACTAAAAAGCAGGTACTCTTTGCTTGAAGAAACCCAGTTACCTCTCGGTGGGAGCTGTCCATCAGCACCCCAAAAGTACCGAATTGGGAGCAATGGCAGCGGACATGAGTGGTATTTCGGTGCACAAGTTCACAATCCCGTGCTGTCCAGAAGCCAGTGGGCTCAATCCTGCAGTTACAAAGAAATCCATAAAAACATATGATTCAAAGGAAAGATCATTAATGTGTGTGTGTGTGTGTGTGTGTGTGTGTGTGTGTGTGTTTAGAGACAAGCACACATCACACTACAGATACTGTGATGAATGTAAGACAATGACTGTATTTATGCCAGATGTGGTTTCCATTGTCATAGATTAAGTCAGTGTTTCTCAACCTTAGTAACCTCAATTGGCTGGGGAATGTTGGGAGCTGAGGCCTCTAGCAGCAGATGCCTGAATTTGATTAATTTCATTCTCAACAGAGTGGATTCCACAGGTGAGACCAAAGAGAACCAATAATTTTGCTACTATGCTATCTTAACTCACTCCACACCTATAGTCCATAGGAGACAAAATTCCCGAACACACCTTAAAAAGACATAGGTCTTTCCAGAAGATACATGGATACATGGCTCCATTGAAGAGGGACTTGACCCACAGTCAACTTACTGGCTAGAATGATTCCACTGAACGCAGAGGGGCTTGCTGCGATTGGCTGTCTCAAGCAGGCGGAATTCTAGCATGATTGGCTCCTCCAAATTGTTCTGCAGAAAAGTGTGGTTGCTGAACAGAGATACAGTCACAATGGGGGAGTTCATCACAGGGTTTTTGGGCAACCTGTATGGAACCAAGAAGTTTTGTTACTTGGCAACACCATCAAGGCTGGATTGTTTCAGACAGCGATACTGATATTCAGTGTCACTACAATCCAATTGTGATATGGTTGACCACAAACAAGTTGCCTTTATCCATAAAACAAATCACAGGCATTTAAAGTTAGTAGGAACATGCCAGGCTGCAAAGAACTCAGTAGAGAAGGAAGACTAATACCTAAGGTTGCGCCGATCCACCTGGTAGCGGGCAGGCAAAAGTCCACCAAGAGTGCGATAAATGATGAGAATGAGGATGGTTACAGCAGGCTCAGGTTCTTGCATGGAATGCTTTGGGGGAGGACTTTCCATGGTGACATTGGTCTCAGTATTAATTGATGCAGCTATTGTCAGGGTGGGAGCTGGAATCGAGACAGCAAAACAAGAAGGAATCAATAGCACAGTTGCCCTTGAAGAAAGACAAAGGCCAAGGAAGGAAAGACCCGAGACTGTCAGTTTGTCATTTCCCAAGAACCTTAAATCAACCTTCCCAGTCTGCCCACTTCTGATGTGTTGGACTGGAGAAGATGGGAGATCTAGTCTAACATATCTGGAAGGTAATTCCAGATAGGCTAAGTTAGTTCAGGGGTCTTCAAACTTGACAGTAAGACTTGTGGACTTCAACTCCCAGAATTTCTCATCCAGTCATGTTAGCTCAGGAATTCTGGGAATTGAAGTCCACAAATCTTAAACTTCCCAAGTTTGAAGACCCTTGAGTTAATTGTATATTCAGAACTCAGCTGTATCCTGTATCCCTCAGCCATTCTGAAGTAAAATGATTCCCCTCCCCAGAACTATAGAAAGCCATCTTGCCAAAAAAATGCTATAAGGCTGAGTAGATGGTACTTTCCAACCAGGGACCAGCAGTTCAGTTAGGTCCTTCTCTAATGGCAGACAAAACCTCTGGCTCATGAGCTATTAATCACCTGTGTAAGAAGCTAAGTCACAGCTCATTCTTAGTGTCCAAAAGAGACATGAAAACCTTCTTCTATGGCATATCCCAAAGAACAGCAAAAGAAAAAAGAAAAAAAGAAAAAAGAAAGAAAAAAAAAGAAAAGAAAGAAAGAAAAAAAAGAATTTCCAAAGCACATTTTTGGGAAGGATGAGGAAAAGGAGCCTATTTCTTTCAGGGTTTTTTTTCAACCAGGCCTGGGGGAGTTGAGAAAAAATGGTCACTTACCTTCTATTTTGTGGGGGGTAAGAATGGAGTGAGGGAGGACTATGTGTGTGTGGGGATCCCACATGGCCTGGCCCCGGAAGAGGGTACTGTGATAACGTGGATAGCGTCTTCTGAGATGAGTGTGATTCTCCATGCGATCAATGCTGAGCACTGTGAGGAGGGAAAAGGAAAAAAGAAGGCCTCAGGCATTAGGTCTGAGAGACAATGCCATCTTCTGATTGAAACAGAAGTTAAATGTATCTAAAGCTGGGGGTAGAAACGGCTGGCTTCTTTCCTTTATGAAGAACAGGTAGTCCTTGCTTACAGTCTGCTTTGTTTAATGTTCAAAATTATGATGGTATAAAAGAATAGCTTTGCAACTAATTCTCCCATGTGATTTCCATTCAGCCACTTTGCAACTGGTATGCAATTTACAACCATTGCAGCATCCCATAGTCACTTGATCCCCATTTGTGTGCTTTGCAACTGGCCTGCCACAATCAGAGTTAATAGAGAAGGCGGAAGTAAAGTTTAAAACGTTGGGCACGCTTAGCCACTAAAGGGGAAGTGAGACAGTAAGCCTATCACAGCCATGTGATGCTTTGTTTAGCAAATGTAGCGCTTATCAGCAGAGTTGCTGGTCTCAGTACTGGGCACTAAGTGAGGATTACTTATATATTTCATGCTCTCGGGCTGTATTTTCAACGTGTTTTTTAATCGTAGAGAGCCACACAAAGAGAAAATTCACTGCATTAGGATTGTTATACCTATACATACCTATAATGTTCATGGGAACACTGAACTGAGCACTGAAAACAGAACTGAAGATGAAGATGTTCATTTCAAAGCTTAGCTACTATTCAGTTCACAGCTCCAAAAATAGGAGAAAAATGTCATAAAAAAGTACCTAGAACAAGAACTTCCAAAAAGTGTGTAGATTTGAAAAAATGAAAAAAAATAGTTATATTCCAGACATTTACATAAGCAGGTGTATGGATATTTGTGTTGATGTTTTTAAATGGGCCAAACAGACCTCCTGTAGTCAAACATGTATTTTGATAAAAATAGAAATGAAAGAATTTCCAGCCTGTCTAATCCTCTTTTAGGCATTCATCCAAGCGTGTGGTGAAAGAGCAGGGCCGCGCACCAAGCCTGTGTACTCTAATAATCTCGATCTCCATATGCTCGACCAGAAGTCTAATGGATAACAATATTTGTATTGCTTGATCCCGAGAATAGCTTTCTGCTCAGATTGCAGAGTAGAGTGGTGGTATTCGGATTCGTACAAATTGCACATTTGCACAAGGCCAGGGAGGTCGGTCAGAGACAAAGGGATAACATTTTTGTATAAGACATGAGAAATGTGTGAGACTGTATGTTTGCTTAGGAACACTTTACATATGATTACTGAAGTTATCCCTGTGGGGTATGAATATGTACACGTCTATATTTAAAAATAACTCTGGAATTGAATGTCACTTTGCAGAAGCTTGCCCACAACACTAAGAAGAAATATGATTTTGTGCAGCTTGAAAGATATGTCCAAGTCCAATCTCCACTGACTGAGCTTCATATGCAATGACAGAAGTGTGTATAGGATTGGAAGCATTCATCAAAACCTTGCATCACTCTAATGCAATCTCTGCCCCTTTGATACATGTGTGCAATTCCTCAATGCCAACACGAAAGGAGTGGAGTTTGCATTACAATGGCACAGTGCTGCATTTGTCATTTGGCTTCCTTCCCTCCTCCAAGGCTGATTCCTCATGAAGTCAGGAACGGATCATCCATCCGTTCTAAATGAGGGATGCCTCTGCCTTGCAGCTTCTGAAATCAAGCATTCTTGTGGCTGCAGTGCAAGTGTGGGGAGCAATTCCCTAAAGCAAAGGACAAGCAATGCCCTGTGGGATCTATTTATACAACATCACTTAACTTTGCAAATAATCAGGCTGGCTCAGCATAGCCGCAAACTGTAAGATCTTTGATCTGTGCCAGCTGACTGGACCCATCACCATTTTGCTGGTTATTGTATAGAAAGGGTGGTTGTCATTTTCCCTTTCTGTCCAAGCCCTACTTCCTCCTGAACATCTTCATCCCATGTGCTAGAAACAGGTTGAGATGCTTCTTCTTTCCAGTTCTATTCAAATAATAACCCTGTCTGCTCGCTTTTGATAAAACTGCAAGACAGCAGAGAATTCTTAATAATACTTTATAAAGTCCTGTTGTATCCTAGCACTGAACTGTTTATCAAATCCTTAGCTGCAGTCATGGATTGCTGGAGAAGCACCATCAGTTCATACTGACCTCAAGAGGGATCCATGAGCTATTCTTTCAAAGTTAGTATGAGATGAAGATTTCCTCCCCTGACCTGGCTTCTACTTACCAATATTGGGGGTCACCACACCAACAGGATTGAGGTAGGTGAGCTTCATGTTGCTGGCCAAAGTGCCTGAGTAGTCCTTCAGTTGTTCCATCAGAGCTGCAGTTCCCCGATCATTTTGCAACAAGGTGTCCCAGTGCTCCTGGTTTTCCAATGCCAGCACTGAGCTGCCAGCTTGCAGGAGGTTCTAAAGAGAAGAGCAACGTTTAGGTGGATTTCAACCAATATAACCACCCTCTCCACTACCTTTAATCACACATAAAAACACAGAGACAATACGGACCAGAGTTTCTCAACCTTGGCAACATTAAGATGTGTGAACTTCAACTCCCAGAATTCCCCAACCACTCTTAAGAAGCCCACACATCTTAAACACTGACATAGGCACATCATCTTTAAAAAAATAAATTATAATGTCTTTCTTTTATGAGGGTGCTCTGGAAGGCTTCACAGGCTCTGACCAGATTCAATATGTCTTTTGCCCTAGTCCCACAATGAGACCTTTCTATGAAAAGCTTCTAAATTTCAAACATTAATGGCACATAGGCCAATAACACAAAGTATTCCACTGCTCTCGGATAGTATATAACTGAAATAAATTTAGTTTAACTCCTGGAACTTACATCATAAGATTATCATAAGATTGCATGTACACATTTCTCTTTTCAGTTAATTTGTAAAATGGGGTCCCTAGAAATTATTTTTTTGGAAGAATAATAACTGGTGAGCTTTTTAAAATGATGTTTTAATCATACTACTCCAAGATTTTATAAGAATCTAGATCAGGCATGCTTGTTCTTTTCTATTAAATTATCTTTTGCCTTTAGGACAGCATTATTTTTGAGGGGGAGGTATAGCATTGCATCTCAGAGCTTTCTATGCATTTCACTAGAAACCCCTGGATACTTTTTTAAAACTAACCCCCCCTCCCCACCCTTAACAAGTTTTATGGCACAAAATAAAAGCTTGTTGGCTTTCTAAACATTTTGGCCAAACAAAAGAAAAGTGTTGCTCCCAAAAGATTCCTTTTGGTCTTAGCATGTAATCATTTTGTATGTAAAAGAAAAATAGTATATCAATTAGTTGACATAATCTTAAACTAGAAAGAACAGGCTAATTGCTTTTAAAAAGACCCCACAGATAAGCAAACCAACAATTCAAGCTATCAGGTTATAGTGTTTTTAAATAATCATTTCTAATTGCCTAGCCATCCTTCTCCACACTGAGGCTTTGAAAATTATGGAAACCTAAAGCTACCAGATCTGGTCTGTAAAAAGCCAGCTAGCCACTGCTAGATGAAAGCAAATAAGTAATGAAAAATCAAACTATTCTTAAAAGGATTTAAACTTGCGGTCAGGGTGCCTATTCTAATCAATATTTTCTTGGGTTTCATTACAAGTGAAGCGTAGAATGAAGCTATCAGATAAAGAGTGTGAAATGCCTTTTCCAAATTAATTTGTGGCACCTACAATGTGCTTGGGATGGGGCAACAAAAAATCCTTTCCCCAGGTATTCTTAGCTTAAAAAAATTCTGTTCTTTTTAGATCTCCTATATATATATTGCTATTTGCATTTTCCCTTGGTTTTACACTGTTTGAATTTTAATTGCATTTTATATCTTTATATGATGACTTGTACTATATTGTAAACTACTCCCAAACTATAAAAATTATATTCAGCAGCACAGAAATATTGTTTACAGGAGAAAAAGCAAGATGTTGGGGAAATTGTAGGGCAGCAATTACTGTAGCTAACAGCCACTAATTTAATATCATACAGCAGGGGTATCACACTCATGTTGTCACATCGTGATGTATCTCAACTTTCCCCCCCTTTGCTAAAACGGGGTGGGCTTGGCCAGCATGTGATGCATCCATCCCATGGGCTGTGAGTTTGACACCCCTGTCATATAGGATTCATATACTGTATATATATAAATGTTATCATAAGTATTTCAATACAAACCAAAAAAGGTAATGTTTTTTCCTCAAAGATTCTTAAGGCAGTAGAAATAACTGCATAGCACATCTGATGGGACACATTATTCTGAATTCCTAAAGGACTTCTGTCAGTAGCATATCCTGGGCTCACTTTATTAAAATTCTGCATAACTATTCTCACTGTTCTTCAAGAGAAAAGCCTACTTAATAGATTCTGTGCCACTTTTTACAATATCACAACTGAACAGGGGTTCTTACCTCATTGAAGTGAGCATCCTGGGTAGCAGTCAGCCCAAAACCATGCTGTCTGCTCTCAAAGGCCATCAAGTGGGAAAGCAGGCGGTAGGTAATATGGATATCATTCCCAAAGTAGGACTCCATCTGTTCTGTCACTGCCCGTAGTTGATGGGCCAGCTTCTTTGCTTCTATGGTGTTCAGTTCAGTTTCGTTCTTCTCCAGGCTTTCCAGCTATCAGAACAGAAAACAAGAAGAGGGTATTCTCTCTTACTCTTTATTCTTCAGAAGTGAATTTTTCTCTCCATCTCCTCTGCTAAACAGAGGGAAAGAGAGTATCTAAAGTTACTGATGCAATAGCTAGGAAAATAGCATAGGAAATCTGGACTTTGATATACATCATTGGCAGAAAGTACCATGGGAACTGCACTTATTGTCAGTTTTTTATTTTTATTTATTTATTTTATTTATTTGTCAAGCATGTATTAGAGAACAAGCATAATTAGAAACATGATTGTGAGTACATGAAATGGGTATGAATAAAAGGGGACATTAGGACAGGGACGGTAATTTTTTGGCAGTGTTGTTACAGGGGGCTCTGGCATTTAGATCATTAGAGATGAGTACTCCAAGGTTCTTTACAGAGTGGGCATCGTCTACAAGGTTATTTCCATCCAGCTTGTATTTTATGTTCTGATTTTTTCGCCAATGTGTAAGTCAGAGCATTTGTTGGTTGAGATTTGAAGTTGCCACTTGTTTGATCATTCTGATACATAGTCAAGGTCTTTTTGAAAGGTAGCAGTATTGTCGGTGGTGTTGAATAGTTTTACATCATCAGCAAAGAGGAAGCAGTTGCTTTTAATATGATTGCAAAAGTCATTTATGTAAGTTGGCTTCTGAGATGCTGGTCATCACTTTTCAAGCCTTCTATCATTCAGTGCCTGAATATCTTTGAGACCTCATTATCTGAGCTGAATTCCTCTGTCCAGTAAGAGAGATCGCTTGATGATGGTCCCACTGTCAAGGAATCCAACCAACAAGGACACTGTGGTTGAACCTTCTTGGTAATAGACATCTCTGTTGAAACCATCTAACTTTAGATAGGTGGGCCATGCCTTCCTGCTACCTTTTTGGAAAACCATAAAAAATAATTCTTCAAAATGGCATTTAGGAGGAGTTCCAGCATCCCCATGGTCACATGTTCAAAATTAAGATGCTTGACAACTGACTCATATTTATGACGGTTGGAGTATCCTGGGGTGATATGATCACCTTTTGCGACCTTCTGAAAAGCAAAGCCAATGGGGAAGCTAGGTTCACTTAACAACTGGGTTATCAACCTAGCAACTGCAGGGATTCACTAAACTGTGGTAAGAAAGGTCGTAAAATAGGGCAAATGTTTCACATAGCAACAGAAATGTTGAGCTCAATTGTGGCCATAAGTTGACCTGTGTTGCCATTGAATACATTTATTTTTGTTACCCTGCCCTTCCTCTCGCTAATACAGTAAGTGTTAATAAGCTGACAAATGATATGTATGTTGTTAATATAAATATTAGACTTCCAAGGGGTATCCACAGACAATCATTTCATTGTGGGAGCTAAATTCCCCCTTATTACTCAAACGCCCTCATCCAACATAAATATCTGGCTAATTATACAAACGAAATAAAAGAGCCACTCTGCAAGGAGACAGTTTTCCGCTTTCCTAATTTCAGATTAACTGCCTTTTGGGAGTCAATTGAGTGGTGAATTTGTTTTCCCAAGAAGGCACAGTTTATAGCCTCATTCATTTTAATCTCAAAGACAAGCTTTGTACTTTGAATGCTCTCTTTGTACTGACAACCACCGCTTGGACTGCTAATAGAACCGATTTGCCCAAGTTCCCCAACCCTGGCTTTACAGAAAGAATTTTCACGTTTCCTACCTAAATGAGGGTGTTTTTGTATTGAATTTTCAGTAGATCATCTCATATAACTATCACATTTCTGGAAAAGCACGGTATGTGGGAAAACAGGTGAATGGAGAGAAGAGAGGAGAGAGGAGAAAAGAGGGGGAGAGAGAGACAGAGAGAGAGAGACAGAGAGACAGAGAGAGACAGAGAGATAGAGAGAGAGAGATGTACCAATGTTGAGAGCTCCTTGAAAGCAGGTGAAGTGCAATTGAACAGATCCGGTTCCAGCCAGCCTCTCTCCTGGTCACAATATCGAACTGCTGCACCTGAGTCAAGACAAAAATGTCAACTTAAAAGTGGAAACTTACAGGTGGCAATTGGAAAGACTCTTTTCCTGTGGTTGCTGCCCAGGAAAAGATTGTCAGGGTTCAAACCACAGCACTAGACCAACAGCGTGGTTTTGGCAATGGCATTTTTGCAATTTCACTAATCCTAAAGACCAACCAATGAAGGGAACAGATCCAGAGGAGGATCAACAGACCACATATTTCAGCAGGAACTGTACGTTGCTCTCTATGATGGCGGCTTTGATTTCATTTCCACTAATTTAAGTTTTATGAAGTTCTCCCAAATGCTGGGTTTAATTATTATCATGCTGGGAGAATTATTGAGAAATGAAATCATTCATCATGTTACCAATATCTAAGATACGATATGGCACAATACCTTCTAAGTATTTGGTGGTTAAAAAGATAAAGAACAAATATCACGTTATATGAACCTGCTATTTTCCAATAATTTCTTTCAAAACTACTGGAAGCTTTACTGAGTAAATGCACCTATATTTACTTGCTATTTTTTTATCAGTCTCTGAATGCTACCTTTCTTTTTCCAATTTGTGTACGCTTGAGAATGAACTGTATCTTACTGAAATTGGAGTTGCCAAAAGAAAATCTGCGTTCCCTACATTTAGATCAATGTCAAGTGTTACTGAAATTCAAAAACACATCGTTCACTGATAGCAAAAGTGAACATTTGTCAACTATTTGACTGGAATGTTTTGCTAAAATAGCGTTAGCGATATTTCATTGCTAATGTAGCTCATTGTATTGGATAAATATGGTGAACACTTTCTTGATTGAAACTTAATCTTTGTCTAAGAATGAGAAATTATGTAGTACACTCAAAAGGGACTATGCAAGCAAGTGCTAGAAATCTGTCTCTAGATGTACATAGCTGTGAGATTTGTTTTAAAAAGAGGGAAGTGTTTTCATGCATTCTAGACAAACTCACAACATCTCCTCCTATGTGTGACTATATCCCCCTCCCGTACTATTGCTGCCATGGATGTCATGTTGTACCAGGTGGCAAGATCTAAAGAGGATTATATTCACTTTAACATGAACAGAATGCCAACATCACTAGAGTTCTGGAGAAAATGACTCCAGATTCTAAAAACAATTCTTTTTTAAAATTAATTTATAATAATAATACGACATACAAAGAGAACACAAAAGTAAATATTAGGGAAAGTAGGGAAGGGAAAAGGGAAGTGGATAATGGGGGGGAAAGCAAGGGGAAAAGAAAAAAAAGGCATTGATTTCTGACTCCTTTGGTGAAGTAAAATAAGGCATAAATATCTACCCTCAACTTTTTACTTTTTCATAATAATAGAAACTAGCTTGGAAAATGATTCCAGATTCTAGATTTTGCCACCCAACATAGCAAGTCCAATGACTGAACAGATGAGACAGGTGCACATGACATGTTAGCATCCATACTGTGAATGTAGCCTTACATTTCCATCCATAAGTATAAATGACTCAATAGAACTGGACAATTTGAAGCACAGAAAGGTTCAGCATGATTTTTTTCCCCCAGTTACTCTTGCCAGATACCTGGAAGTTTCTTTTTACCCAACATTACAACAATGAAAATAGAGTGGCATATTTATGAAAGATTTAGCCAGACCAGTGCCTGCATTCTTCTTTTTCTTTTTTGAAAGGGCTTAACCATTCTACAGATTGAGTATTTATGAGTCTAAAACAAAGAAAAGTGACAGTCCCAAAGGTTAAGATATAGGACGCAAGGGTGCAATTGTCCATATCTGTGACATGGGCCATGCAGCTTTCTAGAATATTTAAACACCACCAAGATCACAAAAATAGAAGATGCCCCTCTTCTATATCTATCTATAACTACACAAATGTAACGGGAGCACTGTGGCATCCGTTATGCTAAACTCAGTATCAGAAACAGCCACATTTTGTGCATGATCTGCACCATCTGCTATCCCATCAGGGGTGCTAGAAGAGTGTTCGGCAATGATCTGGATGGGAAAGATATTTATATGAGAACAGTTGAATCCTTGTTAATTTCAAATGTGGTAGGTCACTTCGCTGCTTTACAAGTTGAAATGTGTACGTTCTGCTAGGGTCAAGTATGATAGATCCAAACATACACTTAATATGATAAATTTCTGCTCTCACATTTAAACTCTGTTCAGTAGACTATTCAGCAGACTATTCACAAACCAAATCAGGCACATTGATTTATGGCCACTATTGCATTGATTTATCTTCAGGAGTCCTTAAAATTTTCATGTGGCAGCAACCTCATTTTGAATGGTCAGGATCTTACGTTCAGTCTTTAATACATCTTGCTAAAGGATCTCAGGCAAACAAACTGAGAATGCTCTTTTTTCAAAGAAATAGGAAATATATTTTCCCCCTAAGTGCTGAAAATTTTAACATGCAGTACTGAATGAAATAAGCCAATACTATAAGAACCAGATTTCTCCAGTCTGGTTTCTAAATTGACATGGAAGTCTAAAATGCTGATCATCCTCAGCTACCAAAGTACTGGATTCCACATACTTGAGGAGACCATGGCATATTATGTTTACATAATATCAAGATACAGTAACTCGTTATACTTAAATTTATTTAATTGTGCCTAGGATGCAATTATTTTCAGCAGCAGACCACTATCTGCTGCATTTTAATGAGATGTAGAACCACCTTCATAGAACTGAGGAGACTTATTCTGGGATTTTACAGAATCAAAACTTGCACTGCACATTTTGGTCGCAAAACAACTCCAAACAGTTTTTAAAGGGTCAAGAAGAAAAAACGCTTTGAGTAGAAAGGCATCATCCATCAATAAGCCAGCCTGATTATCTGAAGAAAATATCGTTGTTAAAATATAAAGGACATAAAAGTAAAGGTAAAGGTTCCCCTCGCACATATATGCTAGTCGTTCCTGACTCTAGGGGGCAGTGCTCATCTCCATTTCTAAGCCAAAGAGCCAGTGCTGTCTGAAGACGTCTCCGTGGTCATGTGGCCGGCATGACTAAACACCAAAGGCACATGGGATGCTGTTACCTTCCCATCAAAGGTGGTCCCTATTTTTCTACTTGCATTTTTTACGTGCTTTCGAACTGCTAGGTTGGC
>JAOYMU010000098.1:103256483-103268719 GCA_025802295.1 Psammodynastes pulverulentus | reverse complement strand
ATTATCACAAATGTTGCATTGTCGGCCGATCACACCTGGCCGACAGTGACATTGGCCCATTTCCTGATCACAGGTCCGTGAGGAAGAGCCAACGGGATAGCAGTCACAAGGCAGGCAGGTGTCACTCCCTTTAGGGTGATAATGGAATTCCTATTGGAAGAAGGGAGAGGGGCGGGGAAGGTGGTTAGAGAGCTGGGTCATAGGAGGAGGAGCAGTAGGGGAGAAGGATTGACAAGACTGCAGGCAGGGGGAAAGGGCCAAAACAAGGAGCCTAATGAAACAGCAGGAGAAATGGGGAGGCCTGGTGGGATAAAAAGAGGGCCATTATTAGGAAGGTACTGATAGCCAATCCAACCAGTAAGATTAGGAAGATATAAAAAGCAGCACAGACAGATACTTCTTACATTACAAAAATAAAGTCAGTCCCTCCTACAATACTTTCAGATATCGTCTGCTATGGCTCTTCCCCACCCATCACTATCTTGAGGCATCAGAATGAAAAGCCATTTCCCGAAGGATTCATTCCCACAGGACCCTCAACCAGTTTAGACCTCTTTTCTGAGTCCTGCGACATTGGACTGAGGACAAGGAGTAGTGTGCTGACATGGCAGAAAGACAGGCTGGGAGAAGAAGGAAGAAAGGAAGATGGACGAGAACCCAGTGAGCAGAGCCCATATGGGTTCTGAAAGGAGGGTAGAGAAGAGACAGAAAGTAGACATCAGGGAAAGATGTAGACCCCAACCCCCAAAGCCAGGAATGGATGGAAGGTGAACGAAGAGCCAAGAATGGAGATGAAAGGCAATACTGCAGGTGACGGGCAAGTGAATTGCATGTTGCATCAGAATCTATCGATGGCAGAGAGTTCCAGAACAGGCATATCTCTCCCCTCACCTTACAATGACATTGCCCGTTGGTTTTATTACAGTCCGGGTCAAATCCCTTGGCCGCATCGCAGTTGCAGGGCCCACATGTTGGATTCCCCCACCAGCCCTTGGGACACTGTTGATCCATCCTGCAGGGAAAAAAGTCAGGTGGATGGATGTTCGCATCCAGGCCACTAGTTCATTGTTGCTCTTGCAGCAAGTGGAAATATACCGTATTACGATAGGTTTGCGATGGGATGTTGGATAAATTTCAAAATTTTAAATGGTTATGGGCATTGTACTTTGGCAAACTTCTGGAATGCAAGGGTGTATGGAAAAATCATCCCTTTCTGTGTTTGTCTGAGGGGAGGGAAGCAATCACAAAAAATGCTCTCTTTTAGGCCAGGAGTTCTCAAACAGCGCGGTTCTATGATCATGTAACATTTGTGTGACACCTCCGACCACTTGAATAAAACTAGTGATGTGGGGGGGGGGAGGCTAGGATTGGACAAGAAAGGAATGCAGGTAGTCCTCATTTAGCAACTACAGCTGGCACCAGCAACTTGGTTGTTAAACGAAGGAGTTGCCAAGTGAAACTGTGTTTATGGTCTTACTTCAGGCTTTTGCTTGCTTTTTACAGACCTGTGAAGATTATAAATGTGAAGACTGGTTACATAGTTTAATTTTTCAACACCGTTATAAAACTGTGAAAGGTCGCTAAACAAATCCCAGCTAAACAAGGATCACCTGTATACTTTTCTAACAACTGAGTCTGATATATCAGATAAACCAAGGATAGACGGTCATAATTTCATAAAATATTTCTTTCATTAAAAATTAACAAAGCCATTAAAATTCAAACCATATTTGAAGAGTGAGCTTGCTTACTTTTTCATAATTCCTAAAATATGGATTTTTGAGACACCCCTGTACCCATTCCATATTTATTTTGGACTGATATATGCTTTTTTACAGAAGCAACTATAAAAAAAAATGTGATTTTACTTCGAGCTTCTCCAGGAAAATTGGGAGCCACTTCTGTTAAAATGATGCAGCACTGTATGTGCAAGCACAAAAGTATCTGCAATGTCTACTAACATTTGATCATGGCCTCCGTGGGTTGCAACCTACAGTTTGAGAACCCCTGCCTTGGGCATTTTTAAGAGTTTATGTGAACAGAACAAAAATATCTGCCCAATCCAGAATTAATTAGTTTCATCTCTATCTTTGTGATGTCATAATGAAATTAATTCTTATTAGTTGCATGTTTGTCAGTACTGATAGGATCACTGTGGAACCCACAATCAATGGATGCAACTATGCTTGATTTTTTATTTCTTGATTTTGTTTTTGAATGGTGCAGAAGCAACAGAACACTGGACAAATAATAGCACTAAGCAAGCATTCTTAGGGAAAAATGCTTCAGTCTTGCTCAAAGCATTGTTTTTGTTCCCAACACAAAATGCAGACATTTGACAAAGCAGCAAATAACAGCAACCATGTACTCCTTGCTCTGTCTCTGGGTCAACAGAAATTGGGGGATATGGTCTATTCAGTGACTGGAAATGGCATGGAGGGCAACTCCAAGAGATGGCTCCCTGAACACAAAATTTCTTTTTCAGATAACTGAGTATATTCAGCATGAATAAAGACATAAGTCATTGGTTGTCATTATTTTTCATTAGTATTCCCAGCTTTCTCCCCATCCTTCCATTAGATGAAACAATCACCCAAAAAAGGCAAGTATTCTCAAAACAATCGCTTAATTTTGCTTGTGACAATTGGGCAAGAAGGCAATGAAGGATGATAAAATGCAGAGACCGGTTTGCCTGTTGCCTTCCTTATAGCCTGTCATCATGTCTTTTATTACCAATTATGCACATTGAAAATACTGGCTACTATCAAATGCAGGAAACATTTTTTTAAAAAATCAAAGGTTTATAGAAGCTTAAGGCCTTCTTTTCACGTGACAACTATTACCATCTTCTTTTATTTAGTTATTTGCTTGATTTATATAGCTGCCCATCTCACTTTTATGCAACTTCTACATCATGTCATAATATCCAACCTTTACTCTACCGCAGAATCTGTTAAGCTGACTATGAATAGCTGGAGACTCTTCTGTTTTTGCTATTTTCTGGACACAGCTACAATGTGCAAATTTATCATGTCAAGTGTTATCTAAGTCAGGTGTTAGATGAGAAGCAAAAAGGTACCCAGAGAGAACATTTTATAATCAGAGGCTAATTTCCCCATCATTCTGCCCCTAACCGCTACTGACACAGAGTCCCCAGAGCAGAAAATTCTATCTCAACCTGAGAATAGCATTTCTTAGATCCACACGAGGCTAAAATCCACAAACTGTCCTTGATCTCACCTGTGCTCACAGTACTGTCCAAAGTGATTTTCTCCACACTCACAGATATAACCATGGGGAGCACCTGGCTTTCGCTTACACATTGCCTTGTTCTTGCAGGGGTTCAGCTGACAGGCATCCAGACAACTCCCACCATAATATCCTAGAATAAAATACGGAGAGAGTCACATCTCAACATTAAAACCTCACATCTCCATCATAAAAGGTTTTTAAAGAGGGACAACATGAACAAAGCCTGATATTTTTTTTTTATTAAAATGGGTCATAACGGGGCATTACGAAACCTACATCCATTCTCTTTCCTCTTTCTTTTCCCAGCCTCAAATTACACTTTCCCAAAAAAAAAAAAAGCCAAAGGCACAATAGGTATATTATCCAAACCTGTTTAATTTGCATATTTTGGCTTATTTAATCACCGATCTGGATATTCATTCTAATTTTAGAATGGCTAGGGGTCACATAAAAACCTTGGGGAAATGAAATTATTGGGAGATGATGACCAAAAGGAAGGACCTGATTACACATTCAAAACTTAGTGGATATTTCTCTCATGCTGCCTACCCCACCCCTCATCCTTGATTCTCTGTAATTCCTGGTGGATTTTTGCCAAAAGCCAACATTCTGAAACCATTGTATGTTCACTGGATGTGAGGGCGATCTGGCTGCGACATCTGTCAATGCACTGATCGCCACGATTGATTTGACTGATCTGGCTGGCTAGACAGGTGTCCCCTTCCTCCCTCACTGCTCATTTGCATCCCTCCTGAAGCTGCGTGCTCAGTGGAAGAGGATGACTATCCCAGATAGAAAGAGTGTACCAATCTTCGGTCAAGGGTATGTTCACATTTAGAAGAAAACACCATTGTGGAATAATATCTTTATGTCTACTCTTTTGGGGAGAGATGGGTGGCTTTCATTGGGGCACAGGGAGAATCTTCCGGAACAGCAATAAAAGGAAAGACAATGTGGAGGGTACAAAAATACATAATACAGAATATACAGAAAAGGACCACAACATGAAACAAAATGGAACAAGAAAAATGGGGAAATAAAGACCAAAACAAGATTTGTAGTCTGGACTGTTTATGCATCTCCTACCTGGCTTGCATACACAGGAGAAGCTTTGCCACTGATCCTGACATATACTGTTGGCAGGGCAAGGATTGGATTCACAAGGGTTGGGCACCGTACATCCTGCCTCTACGTTTACAGTGCTGCCAGGCTTGGGCAGCGCATTTCCCATGGCTGTGTCACCTAGGTGAATACCCTGTAATGCAAATAAAAAAGGAAAATAAAGCTCAGGTTTGCACCAAAAGGTTTGGATTCAAATGGAAAGAATGTCAGAACATTGGATTATTTAGGCTAGCATAGCCTATCAAGAACACTTTCGACTGACTTTTAGCTCTCTATTGTAATGGATGATTTAATCAACCTCTCCAAGTGCGGGCATCGGTGTGGAAAAACTACTGAGTAACTTTTGTAAAATGTTCTCATGGTTTTCTGATTCTTCAGAGATCTTAATTATCATGAAGCAGAAAGGTCTACTGAGATTTATTGCCATTTTAAAAGGAAGGAAGGAAGGAAGGAAGGAAGGAAGGAAAAGAAAAAGAAAAAGGAAAGAAAAAAAAAGAAAAAGAAAAGAAAAAGAAAAGAAAAGAAAAGAAAAGAGAAAAGAAAAGAAAAGAAAAGAAAAGAAAAGAAAAGAAAAGAAAAAAGAATCAATGACAATTGTTGCCTTTGGCTTCTGAACGGATTTTAATTTCCTTAAGTGATTGCTGCTCATCTCTGAATAAAGAGATAGAAAACCGGAGAAACCTTGGCATTTGGAAATTTGCTGGAACTCACCTGGATGCAGCCTTTGAAACCATGATGCACTTTACCAGACTCTAGGATTCCCCCAACATGGAGATGTTTCACCTTCAGGCCTTGAAGCTCATTGCCAATGACCACAGTATCCTTTAGAAAAGAAATACAAGGAATCGGAATGTTACATGTTCACCACTGTTTACTGGGACCCTAGGAGTTAACCTTTTAGTTCCCTATCATCCATACTCTGTGAAACTATGGACACAAAATTTCCTCAAATGCCACCAAGAAAAATGCAGACTAAAACAGGGATATTCACTTTGATCCTAAATGATAGACAGAAAGAGAGATAATTGTCAAATGGAGGGTCCTGAATTTGTCAAAAACATTGTTGGAGGAGTGGAAAATATAGAACTACAGGGAAGAATGCAAGCCCTAATCTAGTCATAGAATAACAGAGTTGGAAGGGACCTTGGAGGCATCTAGTCCAACCCACTGCTTCAGCAGGAGAGTCTATTCCAAATATTAGCCTCATACCCAGGATCAAACTCAGAGCCTCCTGATTGTGAGGAGAGAGTTCCCCCTCTAGGCCACAGTTTTTCTCCCAGTGTGGGTATTTTCCCCTTCAGCCTCAAAGCTTACCTGGTAGAATCCAAAATCCAGACTAAGGGTGATAATGTAACGTGCCTCATGGCCACTTCGAGCATCTTGTAGATGAAATTGGAGGTCATGCCATACTCCATCATTCAACGGCATTTGATCCAGAACAATCTTGGCAGTGCGTCCAGGTCCCCTGTTCACCATGAAGGAGAGCAGGCCGGACTCCAACTAAAGATATGGCATAGTCAGAACAGAGCAAATTCTGTTTTATGAGTAAGGCTATGACAGTTCGGGCACTTCACATAATTCTTCACAAATGCTCTACAAACAGATGGGGAGTTATTCCAGTTAAGAATAAGTCTTTCTACTCTAACATTAAATAGAACAGTGCCATTAAATAGGACATCATAAATCTGTGGGGGTCTCAGTATTACAAAAGAGAACTACTGCTGCTATATTTGTTCCAAATCTGATACATCAAAACAGCTCCGTTTAAAAACAAACAGATATGATTGCCTCGCACAACATCCTGATGCAAGGTTTTATAACGGCACAGATCCAGACCATCTACATTGTAGGTACCTGACAGAGTATGGTGGTGTACTGGCCAGCATTTGCCTGAAGTAACACTCCATTTGCCTGGCGTGTCCGGAATGCTAGGCCCATATACCAAGGTGTGGAAATCTTAACTTCATTCCTGAAGTCCCAGAAAAGGATGCTGTTGCCATGGAAATGGTGAGGATGATGCATAGCTAGAGAAAAAGACGATAGAAGATGCTGGAATTCAGTGAAGCAGAAAGAAGCTCAAGGTGGGGGAAGCTTGAAGTCTCTACTTTTACTGCTAGAATCTCTTTACCTTTACTTCAGAGACATTTATATCATAATAATCTGCATGGGGTCGGAAATATAATCTCGCTTAAAATGCCCAGGCTCCCGTAGAAGAAACTGAAGAGTATGAAATACAAATGCCCAAGGTTTTGTTCAATTTGCATTTTAAAACAACCAACAGATTGGCACATTTCCAATTAACATGCAAACAGATTGGAACACTGTTAACCCCTCAGATTTCACACCTCTGCATTTTGCGATGTAGTTCTTAGCTCAAAATGCATACCAAATTGCATATAAAAATGCATATTTTAAGACGAAATATGTTCAGAAATCTTGAGAGAAAATACATTCAGACTATGTGTTTTGGGAGAAAATACTTTTCTTAAAAATGCATGTGTTTAAATAGTATTTTTTTCAAATGGGAAATTACTGTAAGAAATGATAGAATTATATTATTGCTTAGAATTATAGATGTGATAGGCAAAATATGAATGTTTAAATAAATAAAAAGAATAGGTGTATGAAACAGGTAAGAAATAAACTGATCTGTCCATTCCTTTTAGAGAGGCAACATCCTAGGGAATATATTTGAAAACCTACAAAAAAGCTTTTAGAACTTCAAACTACACAGTTTCAAATGACTGAGATTTTATTTATTCTAGATTTTGTACATGCTTATGAATACCTAAGTAAACTATGCTACCATGTACCTATTTGGTCTACAGGAAAAAGCACATAAACAGGTTGAATTGTGCTTTCTTCCAGCTTCGAAATGAAATCCTTTATGAGTGTCTAATGTTATAGCAGGCTGCCAATGACCAATTGTAAGCCTTCAATGTTGGACTGAGGTGATGGGAAGGTAGAACTCTTTTCTATCCAAAGTTTTCACTAGTTCAAAGAATGAGTACAGATAGAGTAGGAATTCCAACTTTCACAAAACTAGCTGGAAATTCAGTAGATAAGGTTTTCTAGGTAGATAGACTCTGTTGATGAAACATGTAGCAATTTATAGAAGACTAAATGTGATCATGAAATATCTCTTGGAACTTCAGAAAATACTCAACAAAGCCATATCTATTTATGTTTCTTTTTGGCCAATTTCAAGAACACTATCAGCTATCTTTCTCTGAAACTAAGCTGTTGGTCACCCAGCCACTTCCTTCCTTTCTTGGGGGCCTATTTTCTAGTTTATATTCCCATTACAATGTCAAACCATCTTCTCCTATGCTCAATTGTCCATTCAGCCTGCTCTGTATTATAGCAATAGCAATAGCAATAGCACGTAGACTTATATATCACTTCACAGTGCTTTCCAGCCCTCTCTATTATACTCACCATGTCTGCAGTCCTTGCCTCCAAAGCCTATGGGACACTCACATATAAAGGAAGACCAACCCACAATACAGGTGCCACTGTTCTTGCAAGGATTTGAATCACAGAAGGAGTGCTTGGCATGACAACCTGCAGACATGACAGAGGAACAGCACAAGTGGATACAAAGGACCAAACAATTAACAAGGAATAATTTCTCCTTTAGCCTTCAATCTCAACTTTTCTAGGTTATGAAAATATGCTTTGGAACCTTCAGCTTGTAATCCTGTTATCAGAAATCCCCGCTGTGAGATAATACTTTTCTTTCCAATTGGAAGGATTTAGACTTAGTTATACTTAGGGTAGACATACTGCAAACAAGCAGCAGAGACCTCTAAGGCAGAAACCTAAGGATTGGGCTGGCCATAGATTCCTGACTTGGCATATGAAGTATGTGATTCCCAAGACATTCATAATGGAGATGGAGAAGGTATAATTCACACTAGATGTCTGGATAAGATACAGTGATCTTTTGCCATTTGGTCAACTTTTCTTGTGCCAGAATTCTTAGTGAAAGAAGTCAGCAAACACTGCTTTGGTCTAAGATAATGACTTGGGAAATCACAGTTGTTTTTTCTTTATTCCAAGAATTTTTAATCCGGGTATTTGTGATACTGGACTGGAAAAAAGAGAAGATGTGGAAGAGGAAAGATCATGTATTAAGGATGATTAAACAGTTGACCTTACCTATGGAGGTTCCATTATTTGCGATATAGGAAGCCAGGTCAATGTGTTTACTATCAATGTACAAGTCTCTCATACATCCCACAAACTCTCTGTGCTCCACTGGAAAATTTTCAGGCAGATTGGGGACCCCTCCAAGCAGCAAAGGCCCTGTAAGGTCCAGAGATCTGGAGGAAAAAAAGACCCGAGAGTAGAATTTGTAACAGTTGCTCTACACACACACACAAACTGAAACTGAAACTGAAACAGGCTATTTGCTGCTTGCTGCAAGGAGGCAAATTGCTGGGAGGCAGAGGCAGATTTTTTTTCTTGTTTCCCCCCCAAAAAAACTAAGGTGGGTCTTATACTCTGGAGGGTCTTATACTCCAAAAAATACGGTAAGTCCAAAATAAAAAAAATGTGGTCAATCAGCAGTTTTTGTTCTGTTTTGTTTGCTAATGCTTATGGAAAGACAGAATCCACATAGCCAAAAACTGAGGTATATGAAGAGGCTACTTTATTGAGTATACACAACCAACCAGCTGCTTCTGGAGTGCTTATAAACCAGAGATGCAGATCTTTCCTGCCACTAACAATTGTTGATAATCGGGTGGCCTAAAAATTTGATGAATAAGTTCCAACTTCCATTTGGGGTATGCTAATTCTGACATGATGATAATGCTGAACTCCTCAGGATACATAACCCTTGACAGACCTCTTCTTTTATCTCATGCCTCTTGTCAAATCATCCACATTAGTGGCTATCATTTCAACAAGCTTAAGGGTTTGAGCCCAAGCAATTCCATTGCGCCACCAAGCAGGAAATTTCAAGATTATCTGCCTGACAGAATAGCATTATTTTTCCCCCTTGGCAGGTATGGAAAAGCAATTAAAGACAAGGTCACCAAAACTCAACTGCAGTTGCTTTGCAAGCTTTCTTAATTAGGCAAGGGCTGAATAACTGCTTGCAGAGAGCAGGCATCACATGAGTAGTGGTGAAAACATGGCTCATCCTGCAGAGGTTACAGTGTATTATAAACCATATTATGGAGCTTTCTCTTTCCCTTTTCCGGGGCTCAAATTGAGCATGAACTAGAGTGAAGCTGTGAAAAAAAGACGTGAAGGAAAAAAGACAGGACGAGACAGGACAGGGAAATGGACTTAGCACTTTTTTTTAACTTTAAATGAAAATACAAAAGACTCACTTTTTGGAACTGGACTGTACTCCCTCTGCTGCACAGGAATAGTTCCCAATCTCATTGCCAAACTGTAGTGCCAGAGAGGTATCACACTTGTCCACTGTTAGAATGGCCACTTTGTCTGTGGAAGGTCCTTGCACTGAACCCAGGGAGTTTATTTTGGGCTGAAATGATAAAGCAAGGTTGAACAGGTATTTCTTTAATACCTATGTTATATTTCATCTGGCTTAAGGTACACGCCACTAACACTATTCTAATTCAGAATTCAGCTAGATTATACCTTTCTACTTTTAAAAAAATAACTCTACACTTAAGAGAACTAGCATACAAGCACACACCGGTGTTTCCTGATACTCCATAGGAAGAGATGTCGCCATATTTGTTTAATCATTCAATAGATACTCAGTGTGGAGTCAAGTTTCCCCAAAAAGTAGAAAGCTTTATACATGGTTGCCATTCTCATGGGAATGAAAAGTCTTTATTCTCTCTTTCTTGCTTTAATACACAAAAAAGAAAAAAAAACACGAAAAAGAAAACAGAAACAATAAAAACATTCAGGAACTCATTCAGCTCATTTTAAAGTAAATCATAAATAAAATAAATCATTAAATCTTGATTTAACCATTTCATTGGTTATTTAAAAAAAACCCCTCATGTATCTGTGAATTTGGGTCGCGCTATTTTTCCAACACAGAATGTACCTTCCTTTTTGTTCCTCACCTGCTGCTTGAAAATCTATAATTCTTTTCAGATAGCGATATAAATGTAATCATATAACCGAAAATGCATTTACATCTTTAAACTCTGTTGATCTTTGGAATGCCATACTAACAAACTTAAAAACATTGCACCTAAATAGGGCAACAGGAGGACAAGCCCAAGGTGAGATCATTTAATAGTGTGAGATAACTACAACGTACTTTCTCTCACTCCCAGCCTTGGAGTCCAATTGGCCAGTGACAGCAGAACCTGGAGCAGGCAAACCTATGACACACATTTCAAAGGTGACGCACTACCATTTTTTGGATGATACATCAGTGTTCATCAGCACCCAACTGTCATTGAAAGCATGTCTCATTCTCACATGGTTTTCACGGGCTACAGAAAATATCCAAGAATGGGGTATATTCTCAGCTGGCTTTTGGACTCAGTGGAAATTATGTGAGAGACTGTGCTTCCATGGGCTTCTAGACCCTCTGAAAATCACACAAGAGCATACAGGTTTCGGAGGTTGCAGAGGCCAAAAAGGAGCATTCTCCAAAGCTGCTTCAAGAAGGAAGGCCTTGTATAATCTGGAGCAGCCTCAGGTAGGCTGCAAGGGCCTGTCACCAGAAAGAGAATATTGCCTGAAAGTAAGCAGCATATGGCAGATCCCAAGGAATGCTGGGCCACAAGGGGAATTGTGCCATTCCCCAAGGTTCACATGCCTTGGGGAATGGCGCAAGGCAGGCTTTTGGGGTGTCAGCAGTGGTGCTAGGGTTGAAGTTGAGGTGCTAGGGCTGCTAGGCCTTTACTTCAGGCCTTTCCTTGGAGTTGCTGCCAAGTTCCACTGTTCGGCATAGCCCAGAGGAAAGAAAGACAATTCCCGCTCCTTTGTTCGGGATGTCTGTGTGTGTGTGTGTGTGTGTGTGTGTGTGTGTGTATGAGAGACAAGCTAGCAGAGTTAAGTTGGGTATTTTCTGATTTTTAGATATACCGAGCCCAAAAGGTTCACTATCATTGACCTGGAATAAATGCAAAAAGTGCCAGTGGGGAAGAATTTGATGGAATACTGTGGTTTTCTTTGTAGCGTTGTACCATTTGTAATTTGTATGTTTACCAACTATTTACTATATTTACTTATCGCATTTACATCTCACTGCCTCCTGTGAAAATCATAGTGCCAAAAGGACATACAAGCATTTTTCCATGCTAGCATTGGCCAAAACCAATCTGACTTATTTTTATCAATGTTTTTACACCGAATCTCCTAGGCTATGCTTGGGAGAAGGCAGACCTTATTGACCTGACTTAGGTTCACCCATCTGCTAAGTCATATCCAGGTTTACATCATTTTGCTTTTGTGTGTTATGTGGACTTGGCCTTTTTCATTTGTACCCAAATGAAAATGTACTCAAATGAGGTCTTCTCATTATGTGTTAATGGTTTGTCTGACAAAACATAGTTTAGTACAATGTTGAAAGCTAGTTACTTTCTATGTCACAAAAGAATTTGGGAAGGGGAAAAAAAGAAGACTGAATACATGGAAGACAACTTGTGCTCCAAATGCACAAGTGAAGAAGAAAACCACCACAAGAGAAAAATGTTTGTGCCTACCTTGTTGTAATAATGAAGTTGCACCGTATGCCATTGACCGTCACTAACCCCTCCTGGTACAGATGGAGAAACAACAGTGCTTGATTCCCCTGCAAGGCAGAGGGATATTAGACCCACAGTAAGTAGATTGAGATGACATTTGTGTCTATGGAGATTCTCAGTCATCCAGGACATGGTTGTCCCAAAGGTGCATTTTCAAGAACCAACTGG
>JAOYMU010000098.1:103195905-103213881 GCA_025802295.1 Psammodynastes pulverulentus | reverse complement strand
AGCCTTCCATCCTTCCGAGGTGGGTAAAATGAGGACCCAGATTGTGGGGGCAATATGCTGACACTGACTCTGTGAACAGCTTAGAGAGGGCTGTAAAAAGCACTGATAAGCGCTGAATAGCACTAAAGTGCTATTGCTAAGTGCTATTCCCGGACCTCAGCTGGGGCTTGCTGTAACAAGCAGCATCAGGAGATAAAGGACAGGTAAGAATCAGGGCAGGTGGGAGGGCCAAACACCAGTTTTTGCTTCTTGTTCCTCTCCATGGAACAGAGGCTTCAGGTAACAACTGGATCACACAATCCGGGCAGACCCAGCTAGATCCCACCCCTGATCAGGACCCAGTATAAGTACCACCTGTAACCAGAAACCTACAACTATTTGCTTCTGGTTTCTATTCAGAATATACCACAATATATCACCATCTGCTTAGTCAGAGCCTGTGATACAATTGCATCTCTTCTGACTCATCAGAGATGTAAAAATGGAGAATTTCACATCCAAGGCCTACAATGTCCAAGGATGGGTCAACAAGATATATCATATGAGTACTCTTTTATAGAACGGTTATAAGAAAAAGGGACAAAACACCATTTCTTCTCATCTAAAATCCCCAGGGGAAATAACACATTCCTACATGTCATCCCTGATCTTAGTAAGAGTTACTTCCCTGTCACAAGCCTTGGTTGGGCTGCCTGTTCTATTTGTCAGACAACTCCCCAATCTGAACATGCTGCTCAGAATTGACAACAAGGGATGACACTGAAGTATCAATAGAGGGCACAGACTTTGTAACAGACCCAGAAATCAGCTCTTTCCCAACCTCTTCTCATCCTAAGCCAGAGGTCTCCAAACTTGGCAACCTTAAGGCTGGCTAAGGAATTCTGGAAGTTGAAGTTCACAAGTCTTAAAGTTGCCAAGTTTGGGGACCTCTGTCCTAAGCCATTAAAGGATTGAATAAGGTCAGTCACAATATCAAGTATTCATCTTTCAATATCATCAATTTATTCATTTATTTCTTAATTATATGTCCTGCCTATCATTCAGGAGCTCAAGGTAGCACATACAACATTTTCTCCCCTGGGAGTAGGTTGGGCTGAGAGAGAGAAAGTGCTCCAAAGTCACCTGATGGTTTCCTTGGCTGAGAGTAAATTTGAACCCAGATCTCTTTCTAGTATCAGTTCAACTACTATACTACAGAATTGCTATTTGTGCCTTTCATCATTCCACATAGGAGAAATAAACAGCATTCTCAATGAAAAACAATAATTGTACATAATACTGACATCAGAATTCGCAACATTCAAGGCATTCGATCAATGAACTTAAAGTGGCTATCCCTTTCGAAGGAATTTTGAAGGTGAATCCAGCAAAAACCTGCCGAATTTATACCTATTAAAATGTTCCATTCCATCATTTGCATGGAATAAAAAATAATTGTCATTCCAGCATATATATTAACTGTCAGTGCCTGGAAATTTATTCATGTTGAATGATCACTATAATTTAAAACATATATTTACTTTTATTTTAATTGTTCCTGTTGATGTTTTCTCCATGATAGTTATTTCCCCTCACTTTTAACACTTACGTGAAACTTCCCTTTACGTAGAAGTTTGTATGTATATGTGAATATAAATTTTGCATTGCAAAATATTCAATAGTTTTTAAGACACCAAAATCTCTGCTGGGAAGGTTTATCTGGGGCTACAAATCTGAGCCTTAGGCCATAGGCTCCTCAAGCAATTTTCTTAATCACTAGAGATACCTGACAAAGCCAGATGGATGCAGAGGAAACAGAGTTTCTTCACATCTTACATAGTAGCTGTATTAGTTAAACAGGAACATTATTTGGCCCAAGAGGCAGAACCAGCCTTCCAGCTTTACTTGACTGGGCTAGATAGATGACATCAGAAGCAGAATGGAGCTTAATTGATACCACCCTTGTGAAATAGATCGATATCCATATTAGCTGCTAACCACAGTAATTCTAGCTGGGCACTAGGATGAAATTGATGCCACGTGTCCAAAGCATGCCCAGAGGCTAGAATTAATTAAGGGTTAAAAAAAAATCCCTTCGCTGGAATGAAACCTACCTACATTTGAATATCAGTATTGCCTTTTAAAATAAAAATTTGACTGCATCCTGTTTTGCAAGCAAATGAATGTATTTCTGTTTCGGTCTAAGACTGTCATGCATAATTGAATAATACAGCAAAGCTAAGATTTCCATCCATTAAGATCCATTTCACCAGCTAACCCTTTCCTTTCTCTCTAAGACCTGACTAATTGCTCATTGATTAGGTTGATCCTTGGTTCCACCATATCAAATTGGAACAGAAGCTTCTTCCGCAGATGACTGAATTTAAAAAATAGCAATAATAAGATATAAAATCTGCAAGAAATCAGTTGTTCTGCAACGGAAGGTCCGAAACATCCTGAATAACTACCAAATCTAACCAGAGGCAAAGGCTGCCCCTCCCCTCCCTGCCCTTCCCCTCTTCATAGCCCGAGGAGTGGTTTCTTTGCCTAATTCTCTTTCCATGCTTTTTGCCTTCCCGAGCTTAAGCTTTTCTTTCCTCGTTTTCACAGTGGAAAAATAATAACGTCCTCATTCCTTGAGCTGTGTTGTTCTGAGTGAATTTAATGCAAAGCCTGGAAATGTGATTTCTTCCCGCCTTTGTGCAAGCCTTAAGTGCATTCGGAGGTTGAGTTTACTCAAGTGCACCCTGGCAGGCTCCTGGAAAGGTCAATGTGGCTCTCCAATCATCAGCCTGCATGCCTCTCCCTCCTCCCCCCTCCCTCTGGGGGCATGAATATAATATTGGACTACCCTGCAGTTACAATTAACCCCTGAGGAGCCCTAATCGAGCATTGAGCCTGAGTTGACTGCCCTGAACATGTCCGCCTGGCCTGTCCCTATCTTCAGAAGGAAACAGGGGTTGCCTTTCCCCAACCTTTTCCCAGACATTTCCCCCTAATCATCTCATGGCAGGAAGAAAAAGGAGGCAGTTAACTAGGATGTGGAGACGGCCATGAATAATGCAAGTCTCCCCAGACGCAGCTGAGTAACGAAGGCTGTGAGATACAGATGCAACCTTCTCTCCTCTTTCTCTTTCTAGAGCAGGGGTCTCCAACCTTGACAACTTTAAGCCTGTCGGACTTCAACTCCCAGCAAAGCTGGCTGGGGAATTCTGGGAGTTGAAGTCCGCCAGGCTTAAAGTTGCCAAGGTTGGAGACCCCTGTTCTAGAGGACCTCCCTGCACGTGCTTTCTACAAGTCACCCAAGGATTTTTTTTTAAAAAAAAACACATTAGGGATCAGTTGTAAAACATGCCACTTATTTATTGTCAAAGTGACATTTCCACCCACATTCTAAAAAACATCTCAACGTGGCTAACAACCGAATGTGCAAATTAAAAATGCAACAACATTTAAACTTTTATGTGCCACGAGGTACCACAGCACTACCTGAAGAATGCCAATGCTGGACTCATCCTCCATCTTTGCCTGGGATGGGATCTAGCCGGGTCTGCCTGGATCGGGCGAACCAGTAGCTACGTGCAGCCTCCGTTCCATGGAGAGGAACAGGAAGCAAGAAATCGGTGTTGGGACCTCCCACCTGCCCTGGTTCTTACCTGCTCTTTATCAGTTCAAGCTGATAAGTGCTGCAAGCCCCAGCTGGGGGCTGGGAAGTGGCATGCGTGAGTTTTTCCAGTATGCATGTGTGCTCCTGAACCAGTAGCTGCGCCAGTTACATCCCACCCCTGATCCTAGCCCAATGCTTAGAAAAAAGCCTGGGTCTTAATAGCCCTCCAGAAAGTAAGCAGGATAGGAGTAGTGGAGTGGTGGCCTTATAGGAAAAGCTTAGAACTGGAAGACCTCGGGCTATTAGAATCCTGTTCTTGGCCTTGTATACATTTTCCTTGACTGCATTTGGCTATTGGTATAAACCTTTCTGTCTTAATGTAAGAAATTGTTGCAACAGCTATTTCTAATGTAGGGGAACATTATAGAGATATACATATTTACATAAATGCAGAGCTTATATATTGTAAAGATAATATGAGTTTCCATCAGCATTCCATCCCCCCGAACCCCGATAATTTGTTGGTATTTACAAGAAGTGGTATGTAAATCTATTTTCTAAATAGATTTTGGAGAAAAAAAATGGACAGGGCAAATGACCAACCAATAAATGGTTATTTTGCACGTAACGTGAAATAGAAGCAGATGAATAGTGAGACTGAACAGAGGACAAAGAAATGATTATAGCCAAGACATAAATATTGACATGACATGGTAATCAGACCCATCACATTATTTAATGAAAAAGGGCTGGTTTAATTAAATCTAAGTAAGAAGCCAAACCTTGCTTCTGGGCTAAATCTGCTAAGGCCTGGGCTAAATCTGCTAAGATACCTAACGGTGGAAACTGTTTCCTTCTTTCGGTAAAGAGGAATGATATTTCAAGCATTTGGCTCACTGACTGAATCCACAAGATAGCCAAAGCAATATCCAATCAGTCATCTGGAGGGGGAGGGGGGAAATCAAATTATCTTGCTTTTTTAGAAGATAAATAAAATGAAAGACAATGGTTTTTTGAAAAATGCACCTGATAGAAAAGCTTTAGGTGCATTTAGCTGATATATTATCACTTCATTCTTAAAAAGAAATGCACTGGAACTATAAATGTGCCTAGAAGTTATGTTCTATGTTCCAAGAATCTTTGCACCTTAAGTCAGATCTGTGACTCCTGCTGTTTATTAGGGGAAAGAAACTGTCCAAGCTGAGACATTATCTTCATTATGAATTTATGTTTTGGGGCTGAGCCTTTCCCTTTAAGGAATTTAATGCCATTCATTCTCCAAATCAGGCCCTGCACATTTTTTGTCACTTAAGCGATGTGTTTAGGGGTTCACCTGAACCTAAAATCCTCAGAAGTGTTCAGGCAAACCCACAAACACATTGAATAAGTGGCAATAAATGTGCAGAATATGATTTTGGGAATACATTGCATTAATTTCCTTGAAGAGAAAAGGCAAGTTGTAAATGGTTTAAAATTGATAAGTCCTTTCATGCCACCCAACTGCTTCAAGCCTCTGTGTGTGTGTGAGAGAGAGGGGGGGTGAGGAGGGGGAAAGAGACAGAAAGAGAAAGAGAGAGAATATAACATCTAAGAACAAATTGCAAGTTTTCAAATTTCTTCCCATCCAGAAAAAGAATGCTTAAGTACCAGGAAAATTACATCAATTTGCCTGCTATCCATGTGAAAACTCTGATCCCTTCATGTTTATTGACTAGTCCAGAGGCAAAATAGGGAAACATAATCCAAAATGGCAATTTTAGCTCAAAAACACTGTCCTTGTTAATATTTTTTTCCCCTCACAGTAATTCTTTTTGCCTGTTCCTGAGTTCCAATTATCTGGTAGGCAGAGAAAGCTGCAGTCAGACAAACTCCCAGTTTCATCACTTGTTGCTGTAACTTATGCTTCCTCTAACTCAAAAGCCACAGAGGATCCCTATTTGGTTAGACTATCCTTGCCACAGCATGAAAAGAAACACAGGGAAATGAAGCAGGCACCATCTCCATTCTCTGTGCAGCAGGCAGGTTTAACCTATCAATTTACATCCTTTCTCCCTTCCTTTGTGTGCACTTTAATCTAATTTAGACTGTAAACTCTTCAGGGCAGGAACTTGGCTCCATCTAATATATTATGAAATGAGTCTGCCATGAGATAACAGGAAGCAATCAAATCTTGCTTTTTGGTGCCCACTGAGCTATTACACCCTAAAGGAAACTAGGAAAAAATAAATAAAAGATCTGCTAATATAATTAACTATCGAAGTCTCTTTACTCGCTTGCTTTCTCCTATCTCTGGCTTCCATACATTTAGCAAAAGCAAACAACCTGTTTAATTTTTTTTATAATTCAAGGAAATCCAACTTCGATGCGGTATATTAAAAAAAATAAAAATTATCTTTACCTGTGACAGTCACCAACATGGAGGCCACCAAGGGACGATTGTTGTCCAGTTTACGACTGAGTCTGAGTTCCCCACTAGTCTGGTTGACAATTAACAAGTGCAGTTCATTTCCACGTTCAAAGGTGTAAAACAGTCTATCAGACACATCTGGGTCATAGGCAGGGATCTTCCCTATCACACCGGAAGGAAAAGTGTTGGATTTGTTGGAGATATAATTGTTAAAGAGGATCTGGAAATTTTTCAGAATGGGACTGTTATCATTCTGGTCAATGAGTTTCATGTGGACTGTAGCTCTGCTAACAAGGGGGGCGGAAGTGGCCTGAACCACAATGACATACTCAGGCTTGATCTCATAATCCAAATCAATGAGGGCAGTGAGCTCACCCGAAAATATGTCCATCTGGAAGATTTCAGGGATATTGCCTTCCACAATTTGGTACATAATCTGGGCATTGGGTCCTTCATCTGGATCCAGGGCTGTGATCTGGGCCACGACAGAACCCACAATGCTATTTTCCTTCACAAAGACTTCAAACTCCTCAGCCGGGAAAACCGGAGCGTTGTCATTAATATCTTGCACCGACACTTGGATATGGACAGGGGTTCTTTGGGGAGGCATCCCCCGGTCCACAGCATAGGCAGTAAGTTCGTAAACAGGAATGCTTTCCCGGTCCAACCTGCGGATGGTTCGAATAATTCCAGAGGTGGGCTCGATAATGAAATCCCCATCCCCGTCCTCTCCATTCTGGAACGTGTACTGCACCCGTCCGTTGGCGTGGGCATCCCTGTCAGTGGCAGAGATCTGAAGCACACTTGTGAAGGGAGGGCTGTCCTCGGAGATGACGCCTTGGTAGTGAGCACTCACAAACTGAGGGGCGTTATCATTGACATCGATCACCATGATTTCCACGTAGGTGGTGTCTGCTTTCTGGGGGATCCCATTATCTTTCGCTGTGATGGCCAAGGTGTAGGTGACCTGGTCCTCGTAATCCAGCTCTGCCTGCAGGGTGATGGCACCCGAGTTTGCATCAATCCGAAACTGGGGGATGTTGTCTTCCAAGTAGTAGGTAATCCTGGCATTTTCTCCAACGTCGTCATCTGTGGCACTGATCACTACCACCGTGCTACCGATTGGACGGTCCTCATTGACGCTTACTGAATAATGGGCACTTTGGAACACTGGTCTGTGAGTGTTGGCATCCGTAATGTTGATATGAACATGGCAGTTGTCGTGCAGGGTCCGGTCAGAGGCTGTCACTGTTAGCACAAACCGCCTCTCTTGTTTGTAATCCAAGGGCAAAGAGAGGGTGATTAATCCCACTCCTCCTTGAGTACTGATAGCAAAACGGTTCCGTGTGTTCCCACCTGTTATCTGATAGCTGATGGCACTATTCACATCCCGGTCAATTGCTGTTACGCTAAGAACACTAGTCCCCACCGAGGCGTCTTCATTGAGGCGAATGAGATATTCTTTCTGGGTAAATTCGGGCCGGTTATCATTTACATCCATGACAGTGATGGTGACGCTAGCAGAAGCAGATAAAGAAGGAGAGCCATGGTCCCGGGCTTCTACCCCAAAAAAGTAGTGCTGCACAGTCTCTCGATCCAAAGGGCCACTCACAGTAATCCAGCCGGTGGCACTGTTCACTACAAAGGGGGTATCAGAAGCAACGCCAGCGAGCTTGTACTCAATGCGTGAGTTCTCTCCATAATCCGCATCCACGGCCTGGATGTGGATTACTGAATGGCCCAAAGGGGCATTTTCCAAGACAGATATTTGAAAAGGGGTGCTGACAAAGATAGGAGCATGATCGTTAATGTCCACTACTTGGATGCTAACCATGCCGGTGTTATTGGACAAAGGAGGACGTCCGGCATCCTGGGCACGGATCCTCAAGGCATATTCTCGCTCAACTTCAAAATCCAAAGGAGCTACCACCTGTATTTCCCCAGTCACACTGTCAATTGAAAATTGCCCCCTACTGTTACCACTGATGATGTTATAATGAACTAAAGCATTGTTGTCTTTGTCTAAATCAGTGGCGGTGACTCTTAAAATTTCTGAATGGGGCCTTATATCTTCTCTTACCTGGACTATATACCGCTTTTCACTAAATTGTGGGACATTGTCATTTTCATCCAGAACTGTTATATACACTCTAACTGTGGAGGAGAGAGGGCCGGGCTCCTTACCTTGATCGTTTGATTCCACCACCAAAGAATACTTCTCCATTTTTTCCCTATCTACTTGCCCACTTGTAGTGATCAGCCCTGACCGTGAATCTATCTCAAAGACAGAGTGAGCGGCTTGTTCATTGACAAATCGATATCGGATGTGGGCATTGGGTGGAGAGTCCACATCGGTGGCCCTCAGCTGCAAAATGGGATAGCCTTCTTCTACGTTTTCCCGGATCGTCTCTCTGTACTCACTCTGCTCAAATACCGGATTGTGGTCATTTCGGTCTGCAACTGTGATTGCAACCATGGTGGTGGCAGAGAGACGGGGAATCCCATGATCTATAGCGGTCACTCGGAAGTAGTGTAGGTCCATATTTTCCCTATCCAAAACTTCAGTGGTACTGATGAGGCCATTTTGGGAATCAATGCTGAACAGTTCCAGAGATCTGCTGTTCATCAGAGCATCCATGGAATAGACTAGCCGCCCAGCTTCCCCCGAATCAGAGTCTTGGGCTGCTGCCGTTATCACTGGCGTGCCTGAAGGCTGGTTTTCAGCTACCTGGACTTGGTAATTATACTGAGGGAAGAGGGGGTGACGATTGGCTGCCCTCCGAACCCTCAGCAAGGGCAGAGGCGCCCCTTCTCTTCGTCTCCTTTTCTTGGCACGCGTGGAATAGGTTATTTCACTCTGCAGAGCTGGATGGGTGGCTTTTAACGGCAGGGAGGGAAAGAATCCCGAGATTGACGGACTCCTAAAATTCACCTCAAAACAAAGAGTTTGTAAACAGCCTTTGGTAGAGTCGAACGGACGGAAAGAAAAGAGGAGATCGCGCCTTCTCCAGTCTACGTTCGGATTGGCTCCCAGAAAAGCAGCACAGGGAGCTGTCCGAGCTGCTGAAACCGCCGAAACAGCTCTCGCCCAGCCTTTGCTGGGCCAGGTACAAAGGCAGCATCGCTCTGGGCTGCTGCTCCCACAGCACTCGCCGGCGCAGCAGCCGAGGGAAATTCCACGGGGCACCGGTTGCCCCAGGCAGAGCTGAAGGCAGGTCAACAGGGTGAACCACCTGCAGAAAGGCGAACGGGCTCCCGGGCGGGAAAGAGAAGCCAGTCGCATAATCGGGAACCACGAAGGCATAGGGGGACTGCCGCCTTTTCTCCTAGCTCGGGCGGCCGAGCGCTCGGAGCTCCTCAGTAAGGAGCGGTCGGTGCAGCTTTGAAGGCGGCGAGGTGGCTTTGTACACAGGTGGACAAGGATACAGGTTGGAGTCCTGTTAAAACGGGTCAGATCCCGGCGATTTGGGGAGGGATCTTTCATCCCATTGGACACCCCATTGTCCGGCTGGCTCGATCCCCTCCTAGTGGGTTGATTGGAAGGGCTTGAGTAGACGCCCATCTGCGCGGAATCCACCCCAACCACAGCGAGTCTCGCCAGGCATTCCCAGGTAGTCCGCGCACGGCTTTTTCCGAGCTTTGCCGGACTCGGGGGATCCGGAAGAAGTGCGGAAGCATTTATAATCCACAAGCAAGAGGAAGCGCTGCCCGGCTTTCCCAGGGTGCCAACCGGGCAGCGGATGGTCCTCTTTTCCCAAGGTGGGGTCAGGGATCCACCACGAGAAAAGCTGCTGTTCTTCTTCCCTTGCCCCGCCAGGGGTTGCGAGAGGGAGCCCGCGCAGCACCGATCGTCCTCCCGGAGCCTGGCGGACGGCGTGGTTTCCTTTAGTTCCCCGAAGAGAGCGCAGCCCGGCCAACCACCGCTCGGCTTCTCCGGCTTCGCCCGGTGGATGCAGCCCAAGCCCCCTCTGCCCGCTGGCTTTCCCAAGCTGAAGCGAAACAAAGGGAGGAGAAGCAGCAGCAGCAGCAGCTCCAGGCGGCGATCCTGACGAGGACGGCGCTGGTTTGGTCCCGGAGGTTGAGGCGGCGGTTCAGCCATGGTCCCTCGGCCCTTTCCCCGCCCCCCTGCCCGGCTGCCCTGGCCTGGCGCTGCTCCCCCGGCCCCGCCTCGCTTCGGGCTCTGCCGCCTTGCCAGGTTCGGCTGCCGCCGCCACCACCATCTATCTGGAAGCGGCGGCGCTGCTTTTTCCGTGGCTCTCACCGCTCCGTGCCGACGGCGGAGGCAATAGCATCGCTTCCTCCGGCAGCCTCAACATGGCTCCTGGCTGCCCCGATGGTCCGTTCCGCCCTCCCTGCTAACCCCCCCTCTTGTCGCCCTACCGTGGTAGCGCCCACCCGTTTAGCGTAGACGGGTGAAGCAAACCCCTCCGCCATCTTCACTGTGGGCAGGTTGGGTCGGGGGTGGGGAGGGAAAGAGGCTGAGAGGGAGAGGGTCGCGCTCGTCTGGCTAAGACTGGCGAAGGGTGCGGGTAGAAAGGCCGCTAAGATCCGGAGGAGATTACGAGAGGACCGCGTCTGAATTCAATAGGGGCGTTCTGGAGGGAGCTGTCCAACGTGTTGATTTAGAACTCCGGGATCCAATCAGGGATCCAAAGCAGTTGACGGCGAATCGATAGAGAAAGGCTGTGCGATCACCTAGGAGGGTGTTTGGTCGCATGGGCGTGTCTTAAAGAGTCTCTTCTACCCAGGCACGCCCCCTTCCAGTTGTGGTAGTAGCACAGGTACCAGAATCCGCAGCCGTCATGGTTGACTTACCTTCTCTGGAGGAAACCTAATGGAGCAAAGCTGCCTTAGCGCTATTTATTCCTCGGTTTATTTTGCACACACATTGTCAGAGTCCCCCTTTCTTTAATACGTGTACATACGGGCAAAGGAACCGAACCTTATATAGTAAATTAAATTAGTAAGTGTAAGGATTCATAGAAGAAAAGGGTTGAACTATGGGGTCCTTGATGCTCTCTGAGCTTGGTTTTCTTGCAGACGTTTTTATTACCCAACTAGGTAACATCATCAGTGCTCCTGTAAGGACTCACTTGAGAGGTTCTTACTCCTGTGGTAGAACATACAATCTTTGCCTTCTGTAGGTGTAATAGTGCTAATTACTTGTTAGAAAACAATAGATGCTATTATGTTTGTTCAAATACTTACATTTTGTTTCAGTTTCCATATGACCCTAAAAAAAGGGATGATAATGAAGAAGATGATGATGATTATAAGAGTTGCACTGAAAAAGCCTTTTTTTAATTATTCATTTCATTAAAACGAACGTTTTTTCCTGCTTCACACAAAAGCCTGAAAAATGACAGGCTACTCTATTAGGAAAGATGCAGTGTCCATACTTGGGACCAAGTCTAAAATATATTTTTTTAAAAATAACTTTCAATGCTTTGCACAGGTTATGCCCACCGCAGCTCTGTGAATGGGAAAAACATTGCAAAATGTCACATGACAGCAACCAGTGGTGGGATTCAATTTTTTTTACTACTGGTTTTGTGGGCGTGGCTTGGTGGGTGTGGTGTGGCTTGGTGGGCGTGGCAGGGGAAGGATACTGTAAAATCTCCATTCCCACCCCACTCCCGGGAGAAGGTTACCACCGGTTCTCCAGAACTGATCAGAACCTGCTGAATACCACCTCTGACAGCAACATGATGTGGTGAGTTTGAGACCTGTGTTCTAAGGTGCTAATATTCTGACAGGAGACAAAGCACTTTTAAGTATAGCTCAACACCATACTTTTGGATGGGGCATCCTACGAAGACAGCAAGTACTTCATTTGGTTTTGTTTTATTGTGCGTTCTACTAGCAATAGCTAAGACAGGTTCCAGGATTTGATCAGGGGACCAGCATATTGAAAGCAAAGTGCAGTTGATATGATTCATTATTAATAATGTTGATTGAACGAAGCAAAATCATTAAGATAATATAAAACATGTAAAAAATAGAATGGCAACTTAATGTGACTTTAATTTTAGAAACCTCAAACAGCAACTTCTCTTTGACAAGTTTTGTGGTTGTTAAGCTGTCTCTCTGTAAAACACTCAGTTTTTTGGGGGACCCTGGATACTGAGTTCACTCACCATTTGCTATTGTGCGTGAGCTACTTACCACTTACCACTTAGAAATATTGCGACATCTGCTTCAAGGGAAGACAGAGTCAGGTTGCAACTCTTCTAACAAAATTAGGTTTCTCCATACCTGCAAAATACATATAAGGTTATAGCAAGCATGCAAGTAACATATAGAAGGCTGACATGAATACCTTTGCTTCTGCTTTGAGTTAATTGTATGGGTTTTTTCTTTCTTGTTTGTTTTCAATATTAGGGCTACCTGTTGTAGGTTGAAAAAGTCTTAATGGCTACCACATGATAGCAAAGGAAGTTTTATATTTCTCCAGAATTGTCATCTGGATTTTTGCAGCCAAAATCTGACAGTTCTAGTACGTAATATTCCTGTAATGATTTTTTTTCTGAGGCTGGGAAAGAGGCAGGAATTGTGGAAGATATTGAAGGTCCAGCATATGTAGAAATTCCTCCCTTATCTGGTACATCTCTAGCTGCATCACCTCGTCATCAAAGAGAATGAAGAAGAGTTCCACCCATGTACACTCAGAGACAAAGGAGATCCTAAACATGAAAGTATTTAGTGGTCAAGGGCAGGGGTGGGATCTAGCCAGGTCTGCCCGGATCGTGCGATCTGGTTGTTACCCAAAACCTCTGTTCTGTGGAGAGGAACAGGAAGCAAAAAACTAGTGCTGGGCCCTCCCACCAGCCCTGATACTTACCTGTCCTTTATCTCCTGACGCTGCTTGTTACAGCAAGCCCCAGCTGAGGGCTGGGAAGCGGCGCATGTGCTTTTTTCGAATGCGCACAGCCGCTCCCAAACCAGTTGTTGTGCTGGTTACATCCCATTACTGGTCAAGGATCTGTGTGTGTGTGTGTGTGTGTGTGATGGTGGGGAATCTAATATTAAGAGACATCTGAAATATGTCAAGGGTACTCAAGTTAGCTTAGAGGAGATAACAAGGGTGATGTTAAGGCAGAGGATGAAGTAAATAGAAAGATGGTGAAAAATAAAGCTACAAGGAAATGTTCAGTAGAGCAAAAGGAACAATGAGAAGCAAAGGGGAGGAGGGGGGAGTTTATATTGCTGCTTTTAGAAAAGGTGTTTAAAAATATATAAAAAGATGCCTGCAGATATGAGTATAATTTGGCCAGATTTAAAGCAGACTAATTAAAATCAATCTATCACATTTGTAGACTACTCAGAATGACTCTGGGCAACAGTCATATTAAAATCATAAATAATCAGTCCAGAAACTAAAACCACAGAAAGGAAAAGATGCTCGTAGAAAAAGACAACAGACACAATCAAACAGTAACAGCCACAAACAGCAAAATCAACCCACAATGGGCTTATACCATACCTTGGCCCAGTGACTAAAGAAAAGCCCAAGCTTTAACAATTATCTAAAAGAGAGAGGGTCCACGCTCTTTGGATTTCTGGGGGAATGCTATTTAGTGCTAGAGAAAGCCCACTTCCTGGACCCCATCAGATGAATTGCTTTAATAGACTGCACTTGAATCATGCCAACTGTCAGATATTACAGATGGGTAGACATTATAGGAGGAAGATGGTCCCCCAAGTAACAAGGCTGTATGTTATGAAGTTTTACAGATGACACCAACATTTGAACTGCACTTTGGAAGTCTGCTAATAACCAGTGTAGATCAGAAAGCACAAGTATTATGTGGGCATACCATGACATGCCCAAAACTGCTTGTGCCATTGTATTCTCAATGATGTGAAGCTTCCAAGTGGTCTTCAGGGACATCACTATGTAGGACAGAGAGGGAGGGAGGGGAGAGAGGTGTGGGGAGAGGGAGAGCAGTAGACAGGTGATAGATGACATAGATTGCTGTAAAAATCTTACTGGTCACAGCCTCCGTGTGCTCCCCAAGAGTTGCTATGAGTCTGGGATGGTCTCCAAACTGTACATCAGTTCTGTCTGGAAAAGTGCAACCCAGTGAACCTAAACATGGAGAATCCCCAGAAGTGGGAAGTCCATGAATCTAGAGCCACCTTTTCTCCATCTAGAACTTCACAGCTTCTAGATACTGGGAGAAGACTTTGGCAACATCTCTTGGTTGACCAAGAATCCAGATATTCAACTGAGGATCATCAGCACATTGATAATCGCTGACCTTGGTTAACAAATGCTAACAATTTCAATTACAGTAGTAAAAACAAACGCAAACTAACCTTAAAGAAAATAGAATGGAAGAAAGAATAAAAAGTTCAGGGAAAAAAGAGAAAGAGAAAAATATAATAAAGAAAAAGAAAAGAAATATATAAAAAAGTAATTTCCAGCCCTTGTCACAAGAAGTATAAATAAATTCAGTAACTTAATTCCCTGTAAGGCTACAAATAGATAGCTCTTCATCTCATATCCCATCGCTTATCGATAAGCAAACCCATAAAACATTAACTTTTTAATCCCAGTATCAGCAAAAAGTCAATAAAGGGTTGCCAGAAAGTTGCAAAAAATGTATCCCTTTTATTTCTAACAGTTTTAATCTTTAATTCAATCAAATATGGATGTATGGTTGATTTCTCTTCAATTTTTCTTTATCCCACTGCATAGATTTTTTCAAGACTAACAAGACTTTTTTGTAAATCCAATAAGAAAATCTTTTCTAAGTCATTCTCTTGGTTTATCATGTTAATTTTTAAATTTTCAACAAGTTTCTTTTGTATACCCAGTGAGGTGTCCTTTTCCAAACCATTCTCTTATCTTGTCATTTATAATCTGTCGTTTCTCTATCTTGTCACATAAAATTTGTTTCACATCTATCATGCCTTCATTAACATCTTTTAAACACAGTCTATCCATAGAAGCAGATATCACTACTGACAATAATAACTGATTCTGTAGTACTGACTGATATTGCAGTTATTAACTGCTGGGTCCATTCTTCAAACATGCTTTTTTAATATTTCTGATGTTATAACATTTTGTGTCATTTTGTAAGTCCAAGTATTAACTGACACCAAAACCGTGTTATTTTTCCTTCTGCTTAAAACCTTTAGTCCCCTCTAGCATACAAGTTCTTAAGCTTGTAATTATTATTTTTTCTTTTCTTCAGAGTTGAAGATAAACTTACTTGATGAAGACTTTTCCAACAAACAAGACTTTCTCTTGTTTCAAACAATCTTTCTTGTTTCATTTGCTGAAACACTTTGGAAAACCAAGAAGCCGTCTAGGATCAACATACAATGAGAGATTACAGAGAAGCATTTTGATCTAAGATCTGTGTAACCAGTCATTAAAACCTCAATTAAACTCTCCAATAGATTCTCTGGGGGAAAAACCCCCACAACTTCCCTCTCAAACCCTTCTGAGTCAATTAGTCACCTATAGCAGACTGATATAATAAGTCTCGTCTTTCTGTAGAGAGTGGGGAAGCAGTATTGATAAGCCAAAAAGCAATCAGAGCATGGTGTGACTGTGATATAGGACTGAGGATTGCCTCCTTCACTTTCAGATCATGTCAAAGTTACACTAAGATATTTTATTTTATTGTATTTATGTATTACATAAATGTACAGTATATAGCCACTCAACTCACACATAGGTGACTCAATATAACATTTCCATGATTTGTAGGAATCAGCCCTCAATAATCTGCGACAGGACCATTGTGGCTATGAACTCCAGAGCATCACATGAGGACAAATGGACGACTTCCCGAATGAATCACGTGATGGATTATTAGCAGGGCAGGCAGAAGTATTTCCTCACAGCAGGGAGATTGGTTTAGCAACAACAACCCCATCTGCTCTTTAAAACTGAACTTCAATCACAGGAATTCACATCTAGTTATTTTGGGGACAGTGCCACTGAAAGCTGTTAAAACTTCCTGATCGACAACTGCTGCTCTATGCCCCCTGCCTTATGGTTGCAGCTGGTACCATGCTTAAAACTTCAGTGGGCAAAATTTATAGAGGGGAAAACCCTCTCGATTTTCCACCAGGTCCTGGTTATAAACACCAGGTTAGCTGTCTCAGCCACAATGAGATCGTGAATTACAACAAAACTCAGTTTCAGCTCCACCACCTCCTGTGATGCTCAGCAAGGCTGTGTTCACATGCTGTGATTAGTCACGGTTTACTGAACCAACTTTTGCTCAATTAACCAATTTCCTAAGTTTACACAACATACACCAAGTCAAATATTAACCACAGGTTCTGGTTTCAAATAGCACTCTTGGTTAAAATAGTTGACTAGTTTGTGGTTTAATGTGCTGTGAGAACACAGACTGGTATCTGAGGCTGTCTTTTGCTATCTTAAAATGCCCAGACTAGAGTTTGGGTGCATGATTGTGGCGGTGTTAGCAGGATATATGAAGTGAGGAAAACCATGGATGCTTGGAGGTAAAATATAGTAAAGGGCCTTCAAATAAATTGTTGTTTCACATAGTTAATAAATGTTGCTCAATAAAGATCTAGATCTAGAATGACATCAGACAGTTTTGTGCTTTCCAGATGTATTGGTTAACATCTTCCACCATGGTGATGTGGATGATGGTGGAGGTTATCCTGCTTTTCCTGCATATTTCGCATATTTAGTATTCCATCCTTCAATTTTTCCCTACAACCATAATCTAAAGTCTCTCAATCGGCTTCTGTATCCGAAGGTGGATTTGAATGGCTAGTCTAGGGAAGAGAAGGACCAGGGGAGACATGATAGCAGCATTCCAGTATTTGAGCAACTGCCACAAAGAAGAGGGAGTCAAGCTATTCTCCAAAGCACCTGAAGACCTGATAAGGAATAATGGATGGAAACAGTGGTGGGATTCAATTTTTTTTTACTACTGGTTCTGTGGGCATGGCTTGGTGAGTGTGACAGGGGAAGGTTACTGCAAAATCCCTTTCCCTTCCCCCCCCCCACTAACCTGATTTCCCGCTCCATTCTCCTGTGCAGGGTAACAAAAGAAGACCCAGCCGATCAGCTGGGACTTAAGAGGCAGAGAATAGATGGGGTGGGGCCAGCCAGAGGTGGTATTTGCCAGTTCTCCAAACCATTCAAAATTTCCGCTACTGGTTCTCCAGAACTGGCCAAAACCTACTGAATACCCCCTCTGATGCAGGTGAGAAAATGATTTTTTATTACCTGTTGTATTTGCACATCTAGGGGAGATGGGTGACATGCTAGTCTAATAAAAAAACCAAACGAACAAATAAAAGCTGGAATCATATCTATATCTTATTAGCTACAACACCAGCCTAGGTTCTTTCATATCCGTATGGCACTATTAATTTTCAAGGAGCAATGTCCGCTTGTTACAAGAATTAAATTTCAACTTTAAAACTCAGGAGCTTATTATGGAAGAATTGTCAACTCTCTCAAGGCCACTGGAGACAAGTTTCATTTACTTTCACCCATCTTCTCCCCTTGCTCCAAACAGTAGCTGATCTTGGTTAATCACCACATCTGCTGACTCCTGTACAAGAGGGCTAATTTATGTATTATTCTGAGCTCAGGATTCAGGGACATCAGATATTTCTTGGAAAAGGCCTGTCAGACAAATTGCAGTACGAACACACCTCCTTCTTTCACTCTTGTTCCTAATACGGAATTTCACTGCTCTTTTGCAACAGTGCTAACAGCTCATTTGCTAGGTGCCAGCAACAAAACTACAACAAAAAAGCACAGAAGAAAAATCAATTGAATAAATGACGCTATGTTTCCTGAGCCATTGTTAAATGAATCAAGCATTTGGGAAATCTCTTTCATTTATGAAACGTTCCACTTCTGAACAGTGATTCTGGTTTTATGAGACCTGTGCTTTATTTATTTATTTATTTATAATTGGATTTATATCCCGCCCCCTCTCCCGAAGGACTCGGGGCGGGTAACAACACA